>JAQMYF010000011.1:7433344-7443410 GCA_030014195.1 Neosilurus mollespiculum | reverse complement strand
TATATATATATATATATATATATATATATATATATAAACTGTTTGTATGCTTTATTAATGGGAAGAGCAGATTACAATTTGCCAAAAACATCTAAAAAGCCTTTTGGATGTCTTATGATCATGTAAGACAACAGTCAGAATGATAAAAAGAATTGAAAAGATACCACTCATGATTCTGAAGTATATAGGGTTGTATTATCTACTCCAACTCAGCCAAATGCTTCAGCCTGATTGGAGGTGCTTCACACTGAAGATCGGTAATGATGTGCAGCATACATCAACCCAAGATTTGTAAATTTCTGTGTTCTCCAATGGCCAATTCAACCACTTGACCAGAATCCAACTATTTAATTTGTAACCGGCTAGAAGAAGAAAAAAAAAAGATTTATTTCCTTTACAATTGTTAGTTTACCCAGTTACTTTTTGGCTTCTAAAAAAGTGAGACCAGGAGCAGAAAATTCCTAAACCTTTTACCTGGCTTGGATGCAAGTTTGCTTTGGTAGATGGCTTTTATAAGAACCTTTTCCATATCCCGATATTTATGCAGCTCAATGTAATTGACCATAAAAGCAGTGTCTGATTTGAACAGGATGTGGAATCCAGGGCCAAATTGAGAGCCTTACACCAAAGGACCCTCCAGTTCTCCTGAAGAACCACAGAGAGTAGTGAGTGGTGGTGATTTTTTATTTTTTTTTCTACAGTAGAGATATGTATCCCAACTGGACTCATTTTAGGAATGACCTACACTACCAGAAGGCTAATGTTTGGACTACTTTGTCTCAGTAAAACAATTTTTTTTTTTTTTTTTTTTTTTTTTTTTTTTTTTTTACAATTGATGGGGTCCACCAACAGGTTGATGTTCCACTTTCTAAATGCCAACAGTTCTGCTGGGATCATTTGATGTGACTGCCATCAATCTGTCCAACTGTTTTCTGATACTGGTGATATTTGCAAAGCTCTGAGTCGAACTATCCCAACATAAGAAAGGAGAGCTGTGTATTGTAGCTCTTTTGTGGGGACACTCTAGCCATTCATCCATCTGTGGTAGTATTCTGATGTCAGTGGCCTTCTGATGAGACAAGGTCACCTGTATAAATATGTGTTGCAGTGTTCTAATGGATGTACACCAGTCTTGTAACTTCATGACATGAAAGGCGCTAGCCAGTTTCAATCAGTATGCAAACTGATATGCCCCAATATAGATGTGTCGATTCAGAAAATGACCTCTCTTCATTCCTGCTTTCTCTCCATAGGAATGATTGGCTATGGCATGGCTAAGGCTGCAGTCCATCAGCTGTGTCAGAGTCTGGGTGGTGGCAAGAGTGGTCTTCCTGCTGGAGCTGCTGCTGTAGCCATCCTGCCGTAAGTAAATGTAAACATTATTTAGAGGGGCACTCGTAGAGTGCAAGGTACCTCTGTCAAGCACAATGGATTATTATAACTTGGAATAATTATAATGAAATGTTTCCCCCTAGTGGGCATCTGATGAACATTATGGCGCATAATATAAAATGGGCATTTTTCAGGATTTCTGGAAAAACTTTTTTAACATGATCCCATGGACAGATCACCTCCAAAATTTTATGGTTGTTTCCTTGTACCACACTGTACTCTTTAAAAAACCTACAAATCTGTGCATAAACTTTTGAGTTATCTTGCAAACAAACAAACTACCTAAGTAATTAACTAGCCAACACAGCTGAAAATGTTACCTTCTGGCGAAGGTAATTAATGGTTTTCCATATGCTAGTTTGTTGTGAATTATGTGAAAAGATGAATTTGAAAAGACAAACTGAAATGTAGCTTAAAAATAATGCTTAGTGGGAATGAGTTGCAAATTTGTGGGTTTGCCTAATTATAAAATAAATGTAAAACCATTAAATTTGGGTCTTGGCTTTTTCAACATATTTAGAGTTTAATGACCTTAGCAACTATGGTGGTTTTTGGCTCATGGCAAGTATACAAAAGTTTCAACTACACGACTCTTTATTATAACAGGGTAGGTTTTTTTTAGTTGCTTTGTATTCTAACTGGTTTAAATATAACTCTGAGGCACCATTTGCTTTCATCTTACAAATAGTATGATGTCATATAAATGTAGTAATGATACAATAAAGTACTATATTCAAATCCCACTGGAAAGCTTGCAGATGGGATTTGAATTATATGATTTAACTAAGATAGCTTGCTGCCTTTTTTTTTTTTTTTTTTTACCTAGCCATGTTGTAAAATAATAAAGTCCAGTTTCTCAGATTTGTGTTACACACACGAATCTCCCAGCCTTACTGTCCACCAGGAAATTGTTTTTATTTGTGTTGGTTTGTTAGTTTGTCTGTCTGTATGGTTGTTTGTTTGTGTGCAATATAACTCCAAAAGTTATCCATGGATTTAGATTTTTTTTTCTAGAATAAGGTGGGGTACAAGTAACAAGCCATTAAAATTTTAAGGGGATCCATACATGGGATCATGCTGAAAAGAAAATATCTTGATATCCTGAAATTCTGAGAAATTCATGTTCTTTAACAGGGTGTTTTCTTTTAATCTGTATTACACATCCCGAATTATTCAGAAGTGCTACAGTATACCACAAATGATTTTGTTCTCGATGTAAATAACTGTAAATTTTTTGTTTATGGCCTAATTTCCCTTTACAGCAGTTGGTACTAATATGCTAATCCTGCTTTTCACCTTTTAGAGTTACCTTGGATACACCCATGAATAGGCAATCCATGCCAGATGCTGATGTCAGTTCCTGGACACCACTGGAGTATGTAGCTGAGTGAGTATGCAGTATTGGTGTGGTTCTTGGTGCAGTGACCAGCTAGTGATAGGTTTCACATAATCTTTGGAGCAGTGGAAAAATAGTACCAGGCTAATTTGGGTCCATCAGTGCTAAACTTGTGGAACCAGTGCAATATGTTAGCATCATGTAAATAAACATTAAATTCATATTTCTCCAAATTCCTGTGTAATACAAACACTCAAAGTATGTTAGTGTTCAGTTTGAAGAGCTTGTCATGATTATCAAAAACATCTAGGGAAGCAACAAAAGAAGTCCATAACAGTATTTGAATAATACACTAATCAGCTATAACGTTGCCACCTAATTGGTCTGAGGCTAGGCAGCGCATACGTGGCAAGCTGCAATGCGTTTGTTCTGACGCCTTTCTATCATAGCCATCTCCCCATAGGGACCTGAAGGAAGAGCTACTTGCTCCTGAGGAATGTGTTTTACAGAGGCTACCACAAGTCTAACACAGCATGTTGACTCTTATTTTATATATACGGGAGGTTTAGTGGGCCAGATCCCGTCAGTTGGCTTGTCAAGTTTTATCCTGGGATGTCAGATATATCAAGTGTTTATGTTAAGCTTCTCAGAAGCCTTTGGCTCAAAGTGAATCCAGTAATATAAAAAAAGTTGAGCTCCCGAGTGGCACATTGACAAGGTACGCCAATAACATCTTGGAGATCGCAAATTCGATTCCAGGTTCATGCATGTATCAATGGCCAGGAGTCCTTGGGAGCTAAATGGCCCAGCTCTCACGGGATGGAGGGATGGTATACCCTCACTTCCCTGTCATTTGAAGTGATCAGCAGCTAATCATGGGCATCTGGAAGCTTATACGTATAAAGGGCATAAATCGCTTTTCCTCCGAGGGTGTTAGGAATACAAATGTGCAGCAGTTTGAAAGACATCACATGTCTCGGAGAGGGTCACATGCTCTCACCTCTCTCTGGTTGGTGGTGGTTTACCAACGATTAGATTAAGGGAGAAAAATCACTGAAAAAATCCAAATAAGTCATAAGGGGAGAATCTTTTTTTTTTTTCACATTAAGATCTGTAGTCCATACCAGGAGTCTTGAATACATTTATTTTGACTTAACAATGTTCTGTATTAGCCGGACCAAGGCACATGACATCCAAAATCTCTTCCCCGGACATGCCCGAAAAACCACACCAGGGAGGCGTTCAGGAGGCATTCTAATCAGATTCCCAGGCCACCTCAACTGGCTCCTCTCAGTGCGGAGGAGCAGCGGTTCTACTCCGTCTCAGCCAACTCTGGGCGAAGGAGGGGGACACCATGAACAGCTCACCAATCCATCGCAGGGCCAACACTCACAACCATTCACACCCGCACTCACACCTCGGGGCAGTTTGGACCAGCTAATTAGCTTAATGTGCAAGCGTTTGGATTGTGGGAGGAAACCGGAGTACATGGAGAAAACCCATGCAAGCACAGGAAGAACATGCAAACAACTGCTCTCAACAATCCCAGGCTAGGACCTTCTTACTGTGAGGCAAACGTGCTAACCACTACATCACCATGCCGCCACGGATGACATCCATGTCAGCTTTAATATTGGTACCGCCATCCTTACATTCATCTGGTACCAACTACCAGAAAGAATTCAAGTAGGCTGTCTGAACCTGTGGTTCCTTAATCATGACCCTGAGCTCTTTATGGATGGAGAGTGCTAAAGGAAAATAAGTTTCTTGGACATATTTTTGATAATATGTAGTCTTTTATTCCAGACATGAAATCCTTAAGACAAAGATGCTTCAAAGCTCTGGATATAATAAAAGTCTTAGCAAAAACCAACTGCATTCAGTCTGCAGTCTGTCTGTTCCCTTACAGAGTACTGGTCATATCTCAATTAGAGTATGGGAGTTTGTAGATATACAGTATACATATGCTGTTCATCATCAAGGATTAAGACTGGCCCTGGGAGCATTCCAGATTCCTCCAGTTCAAAGTCTTTATGTCAAAGAAAATGAACCCTCACTCCAGAACAGGCACTTAAAACTGGCTCTTCAGTGCACAGTCAAACTCCGGTCAATCCAACAATCCCGCCTACCCTGTGGTTTTCCAGTCCCCATATCTGCAGTTGTATGAGGCCAGGCTTAATTACATCAGTCATGGACCCATCTGCAGATGCTGAAAATCAGTCTGGATAACTTAATACAGATACATTTTTGGCCCATACCCCCTTGCAATTGAAAAAAACCCGCTAAAAAACAGCATAAAGGATTTGAGCCAGAACAGGAAGGCAGTAACACCCTATTTGTGAACCAACAGCAGTTTCTAGATATAAGATGCCATTTACCTTTTCATAGACCTATATACGCCGATGGATCTAAAGTAGATGAATATGTTTCTGGACACAGTCATCATGGACTGCGCATTTTAGAACAGAGTTAAATTTCTACAGCTGTGGCCTGTGGTTTGCTGTAGGCACTGGAGTGTACTCTCATTTTCAACACATTCAAGATCATACCTCATACTTCTTACACATGAAGACATGTATATTTTCATCATCAGGTGGTTTTTACTTACATTTTTTAAGCAATCTGCTAAAAGCCGTTTGGTAGTTTGCATTAGCCTGTTTGCAAAGACTTCGGTTTTACTCTTGCACGAACAGGACATGAAATTGTCAGTTTACATAAGACAAGATAATGGTCAAATAAACCTGTAAACAGATATTAAACTAACAAATCAGATGTAAACTTATGAATAAAATAAAACTGGGTATCTGCACACATGTTTACATGCATTACAGAAGTATTAGGTCATTTACATGAACAAATGCTTTAACCCTGCGTGAATCACCTGCAACTTTTCACAGTACACTGTCACCCCCTGTGTACAGATTTAGTACTTGCGTTTTAATGTCCAAAAACATATATACGTTGCCTACAAGCTTTTATTTAATTTGGGTTTAGTTTCCTTTTAAAGGCTGACCACCACTTTATTTTCTATATTTTCGATGAACTTGAACTTTTACAAAGACAGAAACTACACATTATGTTTATTGGATTCCAGGCCATGTTGGCTTCGTAGTTAATGTTTCCAAAGAGCTCTCATCACTGAAATGTAAAACCCCAGCCTCAGACCTCAAACAGGCACTGACATCCTATATTTTAAGGAAGTGGCAGACAAGATAGGACGAATGTCTTGAAATCATTGCATAAAGTCAACCCTACCAACAATAAACCACTTTTTAATCCTCATTTTAAAATAGACATAAGAAAGTGGTACATACCAGGTGTCGGCTTGGGCATACAGGGATCATCCCTGGTTTTTCATTTAAGGGTGAAGAACCACCAGTATGTCATTTTTATAAGCCACTGTTGACAATCAAGCATATTTTACTTTGTCCTGGTCTCAGCACCACAAGGGAATATTTTACTCTCAGAATAGTCTGTTAAAAAGCCTGTTAGTGTTTGTCGTGTACATTTTATAAAGCAGCTCATGTAGTTATTTATATACATTTTAAGTATTTTCATATCATTTATTAATGTCATTATAATTGTTTTAAGTATTTTGTACAAAAAGCAGCTATATTTATTTTTACAAGTCCTCTTGCAATGATAGCCTTAGGTGCTAAAATGAAAGTTCACTGGTTGTCTGTACTTGGACAATTTGCTAGGTACTTACCACTGCATACCAGCAACACCCCACATGACCTGCATTTCTGGAAATGAAGAGACCCAGTCATTAATCCATCACAATGTGGCCCTTTTCACAGTCACTCAAATCCTTACCTTTGCTCATTTTTCCTGCTTCCAACACATTAACTTCAAGAGCTGACTGTTCAGCTTTTAACCTCACACTTCCCACTTCTTCACAGGTGCCACTGTAATGAGATAGCTAACAATTACGCTTCAGTGTCGCTGAATAGTCCTGAGACAGAATGTCGAGTAGGCTGTTTAATTCAGCGACATCCACTGAGCCTGAGGAGAAGAAGTGTTTCTTGTATATTACACAGAAAAACTAAATCAAGATTTATTTTGCATATTTTAAAGCTTATAGAAGCAGGTCAGGTGAGCTCCGTGTGCAGAACATAAGCATTGTGTAGTTAGCAGCCTGTTTTTACGCTCATGTTGAATTTTAGCATATACTACACTGAAACATAAGGAAGCCACACTCCGTAATGGCAGGAGTTTAAACTCATTCAAAAGACAAGAAAAGCAAACAGGTTCATTTTTTCCATTTTAAGGGATGGCTGATGATGCCGCCTGCTCCAAGAGACAGTGACAAACCAAGAATGTGCTTTTCTGAATCAAGCGCTATCCTCTTGGGATGATGGCTTTTAATCCCCAAGTAGCAAACCAGTCAGATCGCGTCATTCCCATGTAGTGTATATAGTATCCTTGGTACTATTTAATAAAGCTCACAAACTTATTCCACTTTTAACTGCTTTGAGTCCTGAGATTAAATTGAATAATTTTGTTTTTTAGGTTGTTGCATAAGTGGGCAACCGGAGAGGAAAGACCACCATCAGGCACTCTGATTCAACTTGTTACCACAAATGGCAAAACTGAGGCAACACCTGTTTAGCTGTGTGTGGGTGTGTGTGTGTGTGGGTGTATGGGTGTGGGCAGGTGCGTGTTTGTGCTTGTTAAGTGTTTTCTGTGTAATGGTGACCATGCTGATAAAATAAAAGGGATTTTTTTTAACTGTCTTCAGATCAATACAGTAATGAAGGTTTAACACACTACACTCCCATGAACAAAGAAAAAAAAATTTGCAGCTCTTAAAATTTCTCAAATTTAGAATTTGATTTTTGAATTTAGACTAAAATCCACCAGCTTAAGCCGTGTGCTGTAAAGTTTCTGCTATTGACCACTGGGGGGCAGCATCGAGTCACTCACGTGGGTTTCCAGCTCTACAGCTTTTATATTGCATTGTCTGTAGTTATATAACATATATAAAATAAACATTACACCCAGTAATTGGAGACTGTTAAAACAAGTATGTGAATGACTTTTCAAATTGTTTCCGCAATCTCCTCTACCTTAGGAAGTAGCAGGATGTTCACTTCATGTTGTTTCTGGGGGAGTTTGATTTGAAATAGCATCCTTATGTAGAACCGCTGAATTGCTGGATCCAAGTCAATGAAGACATAATAAAATTTATGGTATAATGTAATAGAATAGTCAGTAAATACAGGACTTTGTAAATAGACTAATGATGCAGAGCTTGCTATGAGGTTTCCTTTAGGCTTTAATTGAATAATGTAATAGTTATCCTAAAGCTTGCTAACCAACATAGTTATTGGTCCTAATTACATCACAAAGAAGTTACCCTCAAGCATACTCCCAGGGTGAAGTGGTGAAATTGATGCACCTTTTTTGTTGAACAGTGCCATTAAATCCTCGTATTCTTCTAGTATCTTTAGGGGATTTATTGAGCATGGCAGAATTTATGGGAAATAATGAAATAATTTTTACCACACAGAAGCAAAAATAGTATTTTGGTTAAATGTACAGATACAAATACAGATATGACTAGAAGCATGTTCTATGTCACAGTGCTTGCTAGGAATCTGTGAGACTAGTGCAGTGCCTTGAAACTGACAAGCCTTCACATCTAAAACTCACCAGACAAAGAAAAGCCATGATCATTAGCACAAACTTGAAAGTGCTGCAGCGTGGCATAGCCAGGAATTAGTTTTGGGCAGAAATATGAAAAAACAAAAATCAAACCATGATCTGCACAAATTTTTAGATGGATTTTGGTACTTCAAATGGTGATCTATGATGGCACAAATCTTACTGAATAAAGGTACTTGCTCCCAGTAGTGTTGCCATATTAGGGTTGCCTTTAATTACCTTTATGGACGTTTTAATGAAAATGATTAAGCCATAACGTTACCTACCAATTACATTCATGGCGATGTTCACCAGTGATATACAACATGCCATGAATGCCAGCTGGTAAATCTATCGGCCACTCCTAAAGTGTCATTGCACCCTATCTTTGAATTGATATCCCCTTCTTGAGAATGGGGATGGATCCTGGTAGGCCAGTAACTACAGCGACAAAGCTTAAAATTGGGCAACCCTTAAGAATTTTATACATTTCTTCATAAATATGACCTAAAACAACATCACATATTCTCACAAGTCACAAGCTGCAGTACGGTAGCGAGGCGTATGGGCTGTACACAACCCACCATCAGAAACCTGATTGAACGCCACAACATGACTAGGTCAGTTGACGACTCCCGAACACATTCAGGGCGAGAGAGTGACGACTTCCCAACAGGATCACTTCATCCGTTTATAGCACGTGCGGGACTGGTTTTGCCATGCTGTATCACCGCAAATCACCACCTGTATCAATGCAAATGGAAGCCATACCCAGTACTGACTGTTGTGACTTTCATTTTGGCTGGTGCCATTTTGTTTTGTTGTCTTTGATGTGCAGAATTTATTCTTGACACTTTTGTTTGTTGTTTTTTGAAGCCAACATGCTTAACAAATTGTCCATATTACAAAAATCCAGTTTGGGTACCAGAATAAAAATTATGTCAAAAATTATGGTCTCAGAATTTTTATGACTGTCAGTGTACATATCTGTGAGTAGCAAAAGTATGTGAACCTTTTATTTTAGTATTTGGTGTGACCCCCTTTTGCAGCAATAACTGCAACTAAATATTTCTGGTAACTTTTGAACAGTCCCGCACATCAGCTTGGAGGAATTTTAGCCCATTCCTCCATACAGAACAGCTTCAATTCTTCTATGTTGGTGGGTTTCAGGTCCTTCCACAACATCTCAACTGGATTAAGTTCAGGACTTTGACTTAGACTTTCCAAAATATTAACTTTATTCTTCTTTAACCATTCTTTGGTAGAACGACTTGTGTTCTTAGGATCATTGTCTTGCACCCACTTTCTCTTGAGACTCAGTTCATGGACAGATGTCCTGACATTTTCCTTCAGTATTTACTGGTTAAATTTAGAATTTATTGTACGACCAATGATGGCAAGCCATCCTGGCCCAGATGCAGCAAAACAGGCCCAAACCATGATAGTACTTTCACCGATGAGATAAGGTTCTCATGGTGGAATTCAGTGATTTAATTTCTCCAAACTTAACGCTTCTCATTCAAACCAAAAAGTTCTATTTAGGTCTCTTTCGTCCACAAGACATTTTTCCAATAGCCTTCAAATTTTTTTCCAAAAGCCTCTGATTTTTATCAAAAGCAGTGGCCTTCCCCTTGCAACCCTCTCATGCACACCACTGTTGTTCAGTGTTTTCCTGATGGTGGACTCATGAAC
>JAQMYF010000011.1:7344784-7360023 GCA_030014195.1 Neosilurus mollespiculum | reverse complement strand
ATTTACATATAAATAATGACATTAAATTAAAGATCTCTACATAAAAATTCTATAAAGCACAGTAAACAGTAATAAATGAAACTAATTAAATATCAGGTGACTTTTTGATTAAAAATATAATAACATCATGTAGAGTTTGTGTGGTTTTACAAGTGCAGTATCTACCGGGTATCTTACAGAACCAGCCACAGTTCTCCTGGAAATGTTGACCGTCTCATTTGATTCTTTATTTGCATGTAAATCGCAGCAGCCTTCATTATATTTTTGTCTGAAAAAAAAATACTGCGTTTCTTTATTAACATACTGTACTAACTTTTTTTAAATGTAACATTTCATTTTGTGCTGGAAAACTAATGTTTGGAAATCTAAAGTGTTTTTGTATTATCAAGTGCTAATATACAAGTTATAAAATAAAAACGCTGCCTTCGGCGTCTGTCCATCTGGGTGTCCATCATGGTAGCACTACAGCCTCTAATAACTGACCAATCGTTCTTAACTATATGGGTTAATTATTTCAGTAATTAAAACACTTTAATTAATTACTATTAATAGTTACGTTTGCACTGTGTGCTTCCAATAACATGATTGTGTAGTGGTGCATTAGCGGTGCGCACTCACTCTGTGCTCCTGTCATGTTTGCACTGTGTTTCTGAATGTATTTAACTGATAAATCTGTTTAATGTATGTAACTGCCATTCCATCTATCTGCACTTATGATGCAATATATAGACAGGATTTGCATACGTACTCTATAAGCGTATTCTAGTAGTTTCTCTAAGCATATAAATGGTTTATATATGGAATTATTTCAGTGCCACTGACCAGGTTCTCTATACAGTGATGAGTGTATTTGTTGTTTTTTTTGTATACTTACACCTTTTCTCTTCAATGATTGACAGCGGAAGTAGCCAAACCAACAGCAAAGAGACGAAGAAGGCGGAACTCAGCGGGCAGCGCATCCAATAGCGGCGCAGGAAACAGCAAGAAACGGAGTCCAGCCAACAACTTCAGTTTGCCCACGCAGGTTCGTCTATACGCATGCCTAGAACACACACACGTAGTGATACAGTAATGCAAACTATTCATAACATGCTAGCAAGACTGAAGTTTGTGTGTGTGTGTAAGTGTGTGTATGTGTGTGTGTGTTTGTGTGAATGTGTTAAGACATGAGGATGAGATGTTTTCTAGATAGTTTAGCATAATTGATCATTGCTGTGAAGTTTTTTCTTAGAAGGTTATTATTATTTAATTGTTTTCCTGAAATATTGATTAAAAAAAATAATATTTTCAAAAACTGTCATTGTTCAGAGTTGTTCTTGTTAGTACCTGATAATGTGCTTTTATTTAACCCGTTGAACTGATGTGTTTATAAATGATAGCAAATTAGTCCTAATTGATTTGATGATAATTAGTGCTGTCCGTCTCTGGTCCCCAGCCCAAACGTGTCGCCGGTGAATCGAGGGGTGGCGGGTGGCTGGAGGCGGAGCTTAGGTAGGTGAGTGAAATGTGCAGATGGCTATCGCCCAGCATGTGCTGCCTTAACGATCTAATTAGCAATGCGAACAAGCTCAATTGGCAAACATGGTGGAAGTATGCTTTGTCTGAATGGGCTAATTAAGGAGCAAAGAGATAGCGTCTCTAGACATGTGTGTGTGTGTGTGTGTGTGTGTGTGTGTGTGTGTGTGTGTGTGTGTGTGTGTGTGTGTGTGCATGAATCTATTTGTTTGTCCATTTTCATCCTTCACATTCAAACTTTAAATCTACATTACTAATTCACTTCTTTGGCATGTGACATGTCTCGATTAGAAATGGTCCAAGTTTTGCTCGCATTCATATTAGATATTGTGTTTTCCAATCTTGCCTTCCTTTCCTCTCTCTCTCTCTCTCTCTCTCTCTTTTTGCTTTCCCTGTCTCCCACCCCCTGCCTCTACCTGTCTCTCCTTTTCTCTTTCCCCCACTGTCTCTCTGTACTTCCCTCCCCCAGTGTATTACGCTCTCTTTCTCTCTTTTTCTGTCTCTCATCCACCCCCTCACCCCTCCTCCACCCTCCTCCTCCATCCCTCACTCTTCTAATTCAATTCAGAGCAGCATTATTGGAATGACCATACCAAGATACATTATTACATTATGCTGTATTCCTCTATATTTATCCATTCGTCAAATAAAATAATTCGAAATGGCGTTTTACATCTATTCTAATATAAACATATGGAAATACATCTGTACACAAAGAAAACTGAGACGCCGAAATATATTTACACAGGTGACACTGTATGCTGTTAGAAAAAAAAAAAAAAAAAGCATTTTCCATGCATTCCTGAAATAGATCAGGATTCCAAGCTTCCTAATGGGGCTCGATGTAAGAGAGGAGAAAAGGATGTGAAAACATATTTTAAGTTTGAAAAAAAAAAATCCATATTTGAATATTTATCAGGTTTAATAATGACTATTGTTTTATTTAGCTGCATAAAAATTCTTTTGCATTTTAAACAAGGTTTTCAAATAATGCGTGTGCTTTCAAATTAAATATTTCTATGTTAAAAAAAAAAGATTATTAAAATTCTGTAAGTAGTTTATAACATATTTTGTACAAATAGGCTAGAATGAATTTGTAGCTTAATTGCTAGGTTTAAAGGAGTCATGTCATGATTTTTGCCCAAAATACTTGTCTTTATGTGTTTAATGTCTTTCAGTTTGCAAATCCAAAGCAGTCAAGAGTTTTTGAGCCCAGTATGCAATGGACAGAAATGGACTGCAACATGGACTTTTTGAAATGTTGTTGGGTTAAACAGTTTTTAATGATTAAGATTGAAACCCCTAACAAACTTAATGTATGAACCCAATTCATGGCAAGTTTCCTTCGTAAACCAAACTTCCATCTATATGTATGATTATGTCTTGTTTAACACCATTCATGATATTTAGGCAGCGAGAGTCGGCTGAGATGGGCGCCAGCCTCCCCGTGACGCTAATTAGGATTATGCGGTTCAAAAAATGAATGATATTTAGGCTATTTTCTACGAACAAGCACCGCTCCTTTAATGCAGGTCATAATAGGAAAGCTCTATTATTATTATTGTTATTATTAATATTATTATATTATTATTATTATTTTATTATTATTATTATTATTATTATTATAATACACATAATGCTAATTCTCTTTATATTATAAAGTTAATCATTGAATATGTGGTCTAAGATCAGGAGTAATGACAAAAAGGTAGGTAGACCGATAGCTAGCTAGCTAGCTAGATAGATAGATTGATAGATCGATAAAATAATATGACTATCCATCTATTTATATCTATCTATCTACTTCAGTTTCTTGCATTACAAAAAGGCAACTGTTTTCACTCTTTCACTTTGGAAAACATTATTTAAAGACTTAACTATGGCTATTTGTTTATCAGATTATAATAATCCAATCTAATACATTATAATAGTCTTCAAATGTAATTTTTACCTCTAGTACACACTGTATAATGACCCATACTATAATATTTGCCTATTCCTCTTTGGCAAGAGCGCATTCATCAGTGGTACACATAAATAATAATAAATGATAATAAATGTATATAAATATGTATAGGGCAACACTGAGTGCACAGAATATCTGATCTGTTGCTTGGTGCAAAGAAAATGGCCATGTAATAATAGTAATAATAATAGTAATAATATGATAATAATTATAATAATAACATGGGGTTATATATTATAATAAGGTTTGCAGGAAGGCTGGTGCCCATCTCAGCCGACTCTGGCCGAGGGCGGGGTACACCCTGGACAGCTCACCACGCCATTGCAGAAATGTAATAATAATAATAATAATAATAATAATAATAATTAATAATAATGATAATTCTAATTATAATAATAATATTAAGGGGAAGTGGTAGCCTGGTGCTAAGGTGCTGAATTACTGATCCCAAGGTCAGAGCTTCAAGCTCCACTGTCACCAAGTTGTCACTGTTGTCCCCCCAGTGCAGCTAACTGGGTTATCAAAGGCCAGTCATGTCTTTCACTGTCTGTGGTGAGAGGCATGTAAAAGAACCATTGCTGACTTTCGTGAAGCGTGTTTCTGCCCTGTGATGGCGTGGCGAGCTGTCCAGGGTGTACTCTGCCTTTGCTCTGAGTCAGCTGAGATGGGTGCCAGCCTCCCTGCGACCCTAATTAGGATTAAGCGGTTTAGAAAATGAATGAATGGATGAATAATAATAAGAAGAAGAAGAATTGTAATAGTGGGGGTGCTGGATTACTGATCCCAAGGTTGGGGTTCAAGCCCCACTATCAACGGGATGTCACTGCTGTCCCGCCAGTGCAGCTAACTGGGATATCAAAGCCTCCCCAGCCTCTCCGTGTCCATAATTAGGATTAAGCGGTTCAGAAAATGAATGAATGATGATAATAACAATAATAATAATAACAATATTAATAATAATATTTATGAAAATAATAATAATAATGATAATAATAATAATAACAGTGCGGCAGAGGTTAGCACTGTGTGAGAGCGAGTGTGAATGATTGTATGTGTGTTGGCCCTGCAATGGCCTGGTGAGTTGTTCAGGGTGTACCCCGTCCTCACCTCATAGGCACCAGCCTCCCTGCGACCCTAACTGGGATTAAGCAGCTTAGAAAATGAAAGGATGTATAATAATAATATGGGGTTATATATTATAATAAGGTTTGCGGGGAGGCTGGCACCCATCTCCGCCGAGTCTGGCCGAGGGCAGGGTACACCCCGGACAGCTCGCCAGGCCATCGCAGAATTGTAAAATTGTAATAATAATAATAATAATAATAATAATAATAATTACTGTAGTAATAATTACAGTATTGGTGGCATACTGCTGCTGTAGTTCCTTATACACTAAAGAATTGTTGAAAAAAAATTCCATCTCTACAACAATAATGGAAAACAGTGTGAGCTGGATATGACTGATGAATTCTGCATGAAATGCATAATAGACCTCTTAAAGATATGATTCAAGGTCAGGGTTTGGATGAGACGGTATCGTTCTCAGCTGCATAAGGATGTTTTCATTGTCAGGACATTCAGCAAACTTTCTTTTCGCCACTCTTTTTTCCATTTCTTTTCTGTCTCCTTTGTTTCTGTATGTCTCCTTTCCATGCCTCCCTCCCCCTCACTATACATCTCTCTCTCTCTCTCTCTCTCTCTTTCTCTCTCTCTCTCTCTGTCTGTCTCTGTCTCTATCCCTCTTTCCCCTACTCTCTTTCTTTCTCTCTGCAAATTCTATTAAATTTAATTTAGTGCAATGCATCATCACTGGTATTACCATACCAGTACAAAAGTGTAATCAAACAATATGGGATTTTACACTCATCCCAATCTGAGAATACATAAATATGTTTATGCACACCCACAAAAATACACACACAGAGACTATGAGATGCCTGCTCTCAGTGTAATCTCAGTGTACCCACACACTTTATGTAAGTACAGTATAGAAAATAATTCCAGTTTCTGTCTGAAAGGATGCTTAACAAATGTTCTGTCTTTCTTTCTTTCTTTCTTTCTTTCTTTTTCTTTCTTTCTGTCTCTGTGTAGGATGTGATGGTGGTGGGGGAGCCCTCTCTGATGGGAGCCGAGTTGGGAGACGTGGACGAGCGTCTGATCACCAGGCTGGAGAACGAGCAGTACGACCCTGCTGGCGGTCTCCGGGACGACGGTCGCCATGACTACACCAACTCGCAGGCGCTCAGCAAC
Organism: Neosilurus mollespiculum; assembly: GCA_030014195.1. Taxonomy (NCBI): domain Eukaryota; kingdom Metazoa; phylum Chordata; class Actinopteri; order Siluriformes; family Plotosidae; genus Neosilurus; species Neosilurus mollespiculum. Next base: position 7,354,292 of record JAQMYF010000011.1, on the reverse strand, counting down.
AGCAACCGGGACAGTGAGCCCACCACCATGGTGATGCAGCGGCCGGAGTAACGGGTATGCTATGGGGTAGGATTGAATGAGGGGAATGAGAGCGTGCTCTCACAGAGGACAGAAAGAAGAAATTTCTTAGGATGTGCGTGCATGTGTGTGTGTGTGTGTGTGTGTGTGTGTGTGTGTGTGTGTGTGTGTGAGTGTGTGTGTGCGAGCCAGAGAAAGAGAGCTATGACCTATATGACAAATGATGTCATCCAGTTTGTAAAAATATTACAATGGCTTTAATTCATAGCATTCTTCTCCATCATCACGAACAGAAACCATTGTAAGAAAATGATAATCATGAAATATACATTCTCATTTCATAAGAACGCTTTATAAATAAGCTACACTATTAACTACTTTCATATCAGAATTTTTAAGCTTTTCTGTAATGATTCAGCTGTTCAGTAATGTTTGTTTGGGCTTGCCAAAATTCACTTTAAACTGTCTACTTTGTGAGTGTTGTGAATTTTTGTTTTGGGTTTTTTTTTTTTTTTTTGGGGGGGGTTAACCGCTGCAAAATCTGAGAACCACAGATTCCTCCCTTCCCCTGCCCCCTTTATTACTGAATTGTTTAATGCATAATGTAAAATACCTGCAGGTATATGTATTTACCGCTAAGTGTGTATTTTCTGTATGCTTTTCAACTATTTGAATTGATGAATTGTGTTTGGTTATGATAACAGGCTGAGGCCTCAGTTGCTTATTTAATATTCTTTAAATCAGTGACAAATTAAAATAAAACATTTTCACTTACCTGAAAAAAAAACTGTGTGGGAAAATTATTTTACAAAGTCATCACTATATGCAGTGGTTTCCTACACAATGGTCTGCATCACCGTGGTTTATTTAGAGTACACTCACTGACCACTTCATTAGAAGCACCATCACGAAACTTGAACTCCTACATGCAATCAGTCAATCAAGTGGCATCAGTTCAGCACATAAGTATTCACCCCATGTTTTCTTGGATTTTATGTATTGGACCTACATAAAACAGTCCAAACTGGTGAAGTGAACTTATTCTTTTTATTATTATTATTCTTCTTCTTATTATTATTATTATTACATTTTTTAAAGGTATTTAAAAAAATATAAAGAAGAAATGTTTTTACTTTCTTTGTTATGAAGCCCCTAAATATGATTGTGCTACCAATTTCCTTTAGAAGGCACATAATTAGTTAAACAAGGTACACTTATATGCAAATCTACGTGTCTCATTATCTCATGGTATGCCTGTTCTGAAAGGCCCTAGAGTCTGCATAACCACTAATCAAGAGGTAGTGCAAAGCAAGTGACACAATGTAGACCAACGAGCTTTCCAAACAGGTCAGGGACAAAGTGCTGGAGAGGTTGGGTTATTAAAAAATATTCAAAATCTTGAAAATTCCACAGAACACCATGAAATCCATCATCACAAAATGGAAAGTGAGAGAGAGGGCCGTCCACAAGAACTGGCAGATAGACCCTGGAAGTAGGACATTAATCAGAGAGGCAACAAAGAGAGGTAACCCTTTAGGAGCTGTAAAGCTCCACAGCAGGGACTAGTGTATCTGTCCACAGACTAAAATTGATCTGTCCACAGACTAAAATTGATTTTTTTGGCTGTAAAGGAAAATGATATGTCTTGTGCAAACCCAACACCTCTTATCATCCAGAGAAAACCATAGCCATACTGAAGCATGGTGGTGGCAGTATCAAGCTGTGGAGATGTTTTTCATCGGTGGGGACTGGAAAACTGGTCAGAATTGAGGGCAAATTCTTGAGGAAGAGAAATTCTTGAAGGAGCTGGAGCAGCTATTTTTTGAGGAATGGGCAAACATCCCAGTGGCTAGATGTGCCAAGCTCATAGAGACATACACTAAGAGACTTGTAGCTGTAATTGTTGCAGAAGGTGGCTCTACAAATTATTTCTTCATTTTACATATTTCTGCATCTTCAAGGTTGTTGTATCTATTTTATATGGATGCCATGTAAGGCACCAAAATAAGAAAAATGCCAAGGGGGTGAATACTTTTAAAAGCCACTGTATAGAGGTCAAGCGTTTGAGGTAAGGTTCACACCAAACATCAGAATGAGGAGAAATGCCATCTTTGGCTGTTCGATGGTTCCTGGTGCCGGACAGACTGGGTTTGAGTCTTTGTGCTGTAAACTGCTGATCTCCTGTGATCTCCTGAAATTTTCACACACAACAGTCTTCAAAGAATGGTGAGAAAAAATGTCTTATTGATGAGAGAGAAGTTAGAGGTGGATGGAGTCTACAGTAGTTTAAGTTAAAGGGACAGCTATGACAATGCAAATGACCACACTTTAGAACCCTTGTATGCAGAAAAACATCTCAGACAGCACAATACACTGAACCTTTAGGGCAGATGGTCTATAACATCGCAACATCGTGTTCCACTCCTGTGAGCCAAGAACAGGAACCTGAGGTTATATACTGTATATGTTTTAAATAAAAGCCAGCATTCCTTGATCTTCAGAACCAACCCCAAGCTATAAAGAGCTCGAGTCTTTTCTTTGGGTTATGAATGTTCAAAAATTCTCCAAATGATTTCCATCATGTCAACCCTCAACTTGTTTTGCTGTCTGTCAAATTATTAGATGGAATTGAATTAAATGGTAAAAGAATAGTTTTTTTCACTCCTCTCACAGAGTTCGTAAGAATCAATGGAAAGGCGTACATGTTGTGCTCATACAACAGAATGGGGTGTTGTTACCCTTGTAACATGTTCTTGGAGCAGCATGCCTCGACATAATACCCGTATGGTGTGAGATGCTTCTTGTTGCATGTCACGGTAGGGGTCTGCATTCTGCCTAACTATAGGCCACAATGATGTCTACCACCCAGGGACTAGTCTTTGCTTAGGAAAGGACTCCCTGTGAGTTTCCCATGTGACAAATGAACAGTCTGAGGATCAGAAGATCAACAAGAAACACTCAGTAGGCCCACCATTATGAAAAGGTCAATCAATTATTTTAGATAATATATGTAGCATGATCATGGAAAAAATATCACACGTTCAGTCACAAACATCATCATCATCATCATCATCATCTTCTTCCGCTTATCCGGGGCCGGGTCGCGGAGGCAGCAGTCTAAGCAGGGATGCCCAGACTTCCCTCACCCCAGACACTTCCCGAGGCGTTTCCAGGCCAGCCAAGAGACATAGTCTCTCCAGCGTGTCCTAGGTCTTCCCCGGGGTCTCCTCCCGGTGAGACACGCCTGGAACACCTCCCTACCATACCAATGCATATATGGCAAGCTTGTTTTCATCAGAGTGTGCAGTTAAGAAGGTCCTAGGTTTACATTCCGGTCTCTGCAAAGGTGTTTCTCTGGAGATTGTATGCGTGTATGGGTTTCCTCTGGGTACTCTGGTTTCCTCCCACATGTACATTAGGGTAATGGGCTGAACCAAATTGCCCCTAGGTATGAGTATGGGAGTGAATGGATGTGGGTGTTGGCCCTGCAATAGACTGGTGAGCTGTCCAGGGTATCCCCCGCCTTCGCCCAGAGTCAACTGAGATAGGCTTCAGCCTCCCCGTGAACCTAGTATGATAAAGTAGTTTAGCTTGTGTTTTGACTGTAGGAAGAAACCCATACAAGCACAGGGAGCAAATGAAAACTCCACATAGAAAGACTCCAGTCAACCACAAGTTTTGAGCACAAAATATTCTTATTGTGAGGCAATATTGCAAACCACTGAGCCACTGTGCTTCCAAGAATGGGAATTGTAAATTTCCTACCAGATTTCGTACCAGTACCTCGAGTAGGTTCAGAAAAAGGGGCCGTAGTGAACTCCGCCATAAGAGGAAGCTCTTGTGTCAGGCTCTGAATGAAAAGTGCTGGATGGACGTACCATGGCACTTTCAGAAATGTTTGTAATAAGTTTATAAGAGCTTCGTGAGATGCCATATACAGTGTTTTGCTTTGCCAAGATGGCAGCCTGCATGCAACTGTAGCATTCTAACAATCCCTAGAAAAAAAACTCCAGGCTATGGGGTTCATACTGTATCATTCATTAAACAGCCTTGACACAAATGCCTGCAAGACCAAAGCTACAGGTACAGGTGACCTAACAGAGGGTGCTTAGTCTTTCTCCAATATTTTGACTAGCTTTCTTAGAGCCATGAGCTCTATCTCAGTGGTACATCAGTTCCCCCTGTGGGTAAGTGAAGCATCCATGGTGACTATGTCTCCCTTTTAAGAACCAGTTCAAATTCACATCAGAGACAGTAAGTCAGGGCAGATTGATTGACATGTCCAGCAACATGAGTTTCACCTACCACACTTGGCTTACAGAAGGAATAACATCCGTAGAGTCCAGTGACATCTGTCAAATAGTACTATACAGTATTTCCAGTGTGTGCTGCACTTAGTGCAGTATCATAAGGCCTTGCAAGAATGTCATCATTTTGTACATGGATGAAGTGCCTTTTCTGTGACCAAAAGCAAACCCAGACCCATTTCTGGACATTGGTGAGGCCATGGCTGTTCATGTTCATTTTTGGGTCATTATCAGCCTGAAAAACTTCTGGCTCTGGACATGCATCTTCTTGCTCAGGCTATAAGGCTGGCTTTGTTAATGGTGCTGAGCATCCGTGCTGTACAGTCTCACCTCCTGATTCATCGATTTCAGTTGAGCCATATCTGATATGGTATATGGTTCTTTATTTGCACTTGGACCCATTTGCACATGCAATAGTTAAAATCAACCGAATGTTGATGCAATTGTATGTCCAACTTAAATAAATATTACAAATTCGTACTACTGTTTTTGATTACAAACAGTGTGAAAAGCATGCTTAATGTGTGGTTTTGTTAATTTTGTTATATTTTGACACGAAAATTCACTTTTTTAATGAGATGGGCCTCTGAATGTAACGGCTGGCAAAATCCATATATTTTATATCTTGGTCTATATGATGTCCACACCGGCAAATATCTTTACTTTGTTTTAGTAAATTGAAAATAAGGTAGCATTGGTTGCACTCAATAAAATAATTGCTCTAAAAAAAATCCATACAGGTATTTCTATCAACATGAATAAAACACAGGTGAAATGTCTGTCAAACCAATTACACGTTATGTTCATTTATAAATTGGTTCACACGTCAGTGGAAAAAACCCTGAAGCCGTGAATATTTATTACTTCTGGACATGCTCAGTGGACACTTTCCCGACTTCCTTGATTTTAGCCACAGGTGACGTGATGTGTCCGTCAATGTTACGTGACATTAATTTGTCACATAAAGTGGCTTTAGAATTTATTCTGTGGATAATATTATCTTTTAATCAACATTATTGTTTTCTTTAGAGTCCTAACTTTGTAAATTAAAAATAGTTTAGATTGTTTTTATGGTTTTATAACTTTTAATACATGTCCCCCAGAATGTACCCAAGACCAAATAATGAGCCATAACAGTGCATGGCATGGAGGACAAACAAAGTATGCAGCCTCAGGCCCACTAATAAGTTAGTTCAACCATGGGATTAGCACTGAAAATGTTCTAATCTACAATTAAATGCAACCAATGGGAAGAATGGTGGTACATGTAGCTACAGATCAACACAAAGTAAGTTCATAGTGCTAACTAGTAAACTGTGCACTGAGTAATGCTAAAGCTGAAGTGCTGAAGTGCTGAAGGGCTGAAGGGCAGCACGGTGGCATAGTGGTTAGCATGTTCATCTCACAACACGAAGGCCCTGGGTTCGATTTCCAGGCCTGGGCGGTTCTGTGTGGAGTTGCATGTTCTCCCCGTGCTTGGGTGGGATTTCTCCAGATACTCTGGTTTCCTTCCACAGTCCAAAGACATGTACTAGCTAGCTGCTCCAAAATGACTAGGTGTGTGAGTATTTGTGTATGTGTTGCTTGTCTGGCGAACTGTTCAGGGTCTAACCTACTGTAGCCCAGTGTCAGCAATATATATATATATATATATATATATACGTTGCTTCATGTCAGAGACAAAAGCAGGATGCAGTATTGTGCAAGAACACAATCCAGAGGCAAAACAGTAATTAAAATGAAACAGGCAAAAGGGAACATGTATGCACTAGTAATAAGACACAGGAGCAACTGAGCATGTGCAAAGAGTCCTTATATAGAGTAGGTAATTATTGAAATGGGAGCCAGTTGTGCAGAGCGCATGACAGGGTCATGTGATGGGAGTGCCAATAGTCAAATGACAAAGATGGGGTGCATTGCATGCTGAGGAGTGTAGTGTGAGTTATGAGTGTGCTCTGAGGAAGTTGAAGCGGTGACATGCACACAACTTTTGTTCTTCCTACTTGTACTGCATGGCTCCTTGGGCTAGCGTTAACCAGCAAATGCCTAACCCCAAAGCTTAGTCTAACCTAAACCTAATTCTAACATGTGTCCTAAAACCTAGTCTTAACCTCTGAAGAAATGAGGACCGGCCAAAATGTCCTCACTTTCCAAATTTGTTCTTGTTCTGTTGATTGAAAGCATATTCTGATACTCGCGTCTCTAGACTAAGTATATATATATGTAGCAAGTACAAGTACACACACACACACACACACACACACACACACACACAGTGGTATCCTAGTGATTATCACGGCCCTGGAAGTTAAGAGGATTGAAATCGAGCTTTAACTCCATCATGATGATTTAAATCAACATGAGCTAGATATGATTCATTTATTCTGCTTGAATCATGCAGCAATGTTAGACCTCCTGCCCAAGAATATTTTTAGTGTACCTCTCTCTCTCTCGTTCTCTCTCTCTGTCTGTCTGTCTCTCTCATACTGAATGTTGGAGGCATTATATTTTCAGCTTGCCTATGTCGACTTTGGAATTGGGCCAAACTGGAACAAGGTCAGAGCAAGGTCAAATGTCTGAAATAGGTTTTTTTTCCCCCAACACTTTCTTTGTGTTGCTATTAGAAAGTATATTATAGAGGTTTTTGTGGCATACAAATTAGTAACCAGAGGGATTTGATTTCTTAATGGCAGAGGCATTCATGACATGAACTGTACTTGTTTGTTTTGGTCTCAAGCCCTATTCTTTTAATATATCCTTTATGTACAGTGTGAGAGTAATGTACAACATGACTGTACACTGCATATACTGCAAGAATTTTTCACTATTCATGCGTTGATATATAATGTTTGTCTGTGGATGTTACCTGTGAGAACACTTGTGGATTAAAATACATTTCTTTTATGATTACTGTATATATTTTATAATAATAATTATTATTCCTGCTCTTCCTGTTCCTTTGCATGCACGTGTAGTCATTTGGTAAACTCTTATTCAAAGGGAAAGCGCAACCAGATGAAGGTGAAACCAGATGACTGAAAGCACTTGAAGAATCTTATGCTGGTTTGTACGAGGGCTGCAGAATTCCGAACCTACCTGAGTGCATAAAAAAAACCACTAAAGCTTAAGTGCACAAAGAAATGTTCTATCTAAGAAAATTCTAGATACTGTATGAAAAGAAAGTTCTTTAGGGACATTGTGGAAGGAATGCAGATGCAAGGCTTTCCAAGTGGAGGTAGAGGATTATTTCTCCACAGTGAAGGGAAGGCACTCCTGCAATGCATGTCATGTAGCCTGAAGATTATCAAGTTTAAAGGCAGGTGTGTAGTTCTTGAATAGCATCCAGAGATGATGTGTTGCAATTTATTTAACTGACTGCATATTATACACTATGCATCAGTATTGTCAGATCTTAACCTGTAGATTAGGTCTATTCTCCCCATAGTTAGAGGTAAATATAGGCATGAAGTGTAGTTCCCCTCCAGACTGGTGGATGATGGATTTCCATAGATTGCATGGCTTGCTTGTGTTGGCATGCTCTCTAGTGGACAAAAGCAATAATGCGCCAGCCAATGATAACGTCCAGTATTCTTCACAGCTGCTCACTCACTCATTTGCCGAACCGCTTAGCCCTACTAGGGTCACAGGGAGGCTGGAGCCTATCGCAGCCGACACTAGGCGAAGGCTGGGTAAAACACACACACAAGCATTTACACTCACATGCACAGCTAAGGGCATTTCGGAGCACCTAATTAAACAAGTGTGCATGTCTTTGGACTGCTGGAGAAAACTGGAGTACCCAGAGGAAACCCACGCAAGCACAAAGGGACATTCAAACTTTGCACACGGCTTGAACCCAGAACCTTCTTGCTGTGAAGCAGACATGCTAACCAGTATGTCACCGTACCAAACCTTCACCTACTGCGATGCTATAAACAAGCAAGCAAGCAAGCAAGCAAGCAAATAAACAAACAAACAAACAAACAAACAAACAAATAATGATGATAATGATAATGATAATGATAATGATAATGATAATAATAATAATAATAATAATAATAATGGCGGCACGGTCGCACAGTGGTTAGCATGTCCGCCTAACAGCAAGAAAGTTTGATTCCCGAGCTTGGGGGATTTCTGTGTGGGGTTTGCATGTTCACCCCGTGCTTGCATGGGTTACTCCTGCTACTACAGTCTCCTCCCACAGTCCAAAAACATGCACATTAGGCTGATTGGCGGTTCCAAATTGCCCCTAGGTGTGGATATAAGTGTAAATGCTTGTGTGTGTTGGACCTGCGCTGGACAGGCAAACTGTTGAGATTGTGAACTGCCTTCACCCAAAATCGGCTGAGATAGGCTCCAGCCTCCCCGCAAACATAATTAAGATTTAGTGGCTTTGAAAATGGATGGATGAACGGATAATTCAGACTTGTCTGACAATAAAATATCATCATCATCATTAACAACACTATAAGGTACAACATACAACAGTACAAAAACAGTATGCTTAATCCTACCAGGGAGCCTATCTCAGTTGACTCTGGGTGAAGCCATGGTACACTCTGAACTGCTTGCATATCCACTGAACAACAACAAATCACACTTACACTCACATCTAGGGGCAAACTGGAACAACCGATTAGTCAAATGTGCATGTCTTTGGGAGGAATCCAGCGAACACTGAAGAAAACCTACCAAGCACCAAGAGAACATGAAAAACTCCACACAGACATGCCCTTGCTGAGCCCGGGCCTTGAATCCAGGACCTTCTTGCTGGGAGGCGGGCATAATCTCATATAATTAATCATACAATCAAAGGAAATTTAAACTTAAGACTTAAGCAAATCAAGAATGTTGCATTGTGCGGCACTGTGGCGTAGTGATTAGTACTAGTTTATCTCTGATATTACACAAGCAGCTATTAATTCAACCCTTTCCTACAGAAACACTCAATGTCTCACTCATTTCATTTTCCAAACTGCTTAATCCTACTAGGGTCACAAGGAGGCTAGAGGCCTATCTCAGCCAACTCTGGGTAAAGGCAGGGTTCACCCTAAACAGCTTGCCAGAGTATGTATGTATATATGTATGCATATATGTGTATGTGTATGTGTGTATATATATATATATATATATATATATATATACACACACACACACACACACACACACACACACACACA
>JAQMYF010000011.1:7292085-7302483 GCA_030014195.1 Neosilurus mollespiculum | reverse complement strand
GTGTCTCTGTGCAACAATCAGTTGAGGTGGAAGTTTTTTGTTTGTGTGTGTGGGGAGAGTCTACAGTGTCCAGGTACTGAAAGGGCTGTAGGCTGGTGCCCTGATTAATAAGGAACTCTGATGACTAGTGGAATTAACTAGATTAGAATCCTGGAAATGATTCAGTGAGGTCCCAGAGGTTTAGACTCTTCAGGACCTGCCATGATTGGCTAAAACCTTGACTTTAACCATCACATGTTCTGCATATAAAAGTGTGCTATGAACAGCAGAATTCATTTAGTTATTCATTCATTTATTACATAACAGCTTAATCCTACTAGGGTCACAGGGGGGGCTCAAACCTATCTCAGCCAACTCTGGGCAAAGGTGGAGTACACCCTGAACAGCTCAAAGGTCCATCGCAGGGCAGCACATGCACGACCACTCACATTCACTCACCTAGGGGCAATTTGGAGCAGCCAATTAGAAGCATGTCTTTGACCTGTGGGAGGAAACTGGAGCACTTGGAATAAACTTATGCGAGCACGGGAGGACATGCAAACCCCACACAGTAATGTCCTCACTGAGTCCAGGACACGAACCCAGGGCCTTTTTGCTGTGAGGCAGACTTTCTTACCCATACGCCACACAGAATTATTTTAAGTAATTTTATTTGCACATCGCCAATTATTTTGAAAACTGGGATTTCAGTGCATTATCTTCATTCTCTCTTGCCTATGCTGGAATTATACTGCAGTGTGGCCTACAAACCTGGCATCTCCATACTGCAACTCCCAGTTGTTATACTCCAACTAGCCCCACCCCCACTCCTACTAAGACTTAAACGACCCACATGATTCTAGTCTTGTCCAACCAATCTGATTGCTAATCGCCTGAACCTAGCCTGCTTTTTTGTCTCCGCTTTTGCCTGACGCTTTTAACCTGTTTGATATTTAGCATTTTTCCCACCTGACACATGCAGGCCTAATGAAAAAAGAGTTACTGTTTTTACAAGACATGCAGGAGATGCAGATTAGTGCATAAGCAGCTTGTAATTCGTGTTGTGACTGCTAAAGTAGGTCATGATACTGGTCATGTGTACTAAATACAGAGCGACTCACACTCGTGTGGATACATTGTGTTATCGTGTCCTATGGAGCTAAATATGGCTAAGTGTACCACCGTAATTCCGATTTTAATCTCTGAAACACACACACACATGCACGTAAACATATAGCAGTTGTTCACTAGGCCCAGTTGCTAATTTTACAAGTTATTATGACCATCAAGTTAAACAAAATGAAGTTAAGACCCGCTGGTCTTAACTCGTTGAGTGTGCAAGATCATGTACATCTGCGCATGTGTGCTTGCTCGTTGGATGTGGCACCTCGGACACCCAGCCTCTGTTTCGAATATAGCAAACTACACAGTCCGTTCGCATACAAACATCTGATACGCTGGACTATCGGAAGTGATACTGTTGACATGTAGCTCTCATGGCTTTTGCACGATTGGATTTGCAGTGTTTCTTGTGCCTCTTGTGTGTATGTGATATTTTTCCTATTGCCTAATGCGCGAGCGGACCGTTTCAAAACTCAAAACATTCAATTTGACATTTTTACATGGTAGTGTGACAGAACTGGTCAATACATGCATTTTGTTTTATTTGTTTTCATTTATTAAAGTAGAGACTTCAGATTTTATTCTACATGCAGACATTCTCCATCTTGAGCTGATGGCAGCAGCATCAAAAGCTACCTGGGGGTCCAGTCACTTTTAATCCCAGGTGAGGTGGAGATGGTCTATGAAAGTATTCTTAGGGCAACCTTCTTTTGAATATCATTGAAAAAGTTGTGACAGTATATGTCACTGGTCTGTTTCAAGCAGTAGTTTCAAGAAAAGTATTACACTCGACCCTCGATTTAACGGTCAAAAAGGGGGGAGCACCGGTCCAGTTTTGCCGATTGTCCGTCCTCTAAGAATGGTTCACATCTTCCAATGTGACACTACTGTATACGCACTGACGTGCGCGCCAACTAACAGCCAACAATTAAAACAGCAGCTCGCATCTGCCCTTGCCGACCACCGAGCCCTCCCGGACAGATTCGGCCACTCCAGATTTTGTCCGCAGCCTCGGATGTCCGTTAAACCAGGGTCCGTAGAATCGAGGGTGGAGTGTACATGTACGCCATCAGCTCAGGACAGACTACTGTACTAAAACGGTTATATGTTTAAATCAAAGCACTAGTTCAGGCTTCTTTTAGAATAGAAAAAAAATTTAAATATATTTATGATACTGAAAATATGTTTGCCTGGCTGTTACTTTTTTTTTTTACTGTTTTGTCCCTGTTTTTCTGTTTGCCTGAGCAACTGAACTCTGCCTGTATGTTAACTACAATTCTGGATTGTGTTTTTGGTTCTGGCTCGTCGTCACTGTCCTCACTTTCATTTAGATCACCTGTCCCTGATGCCACTATCTGTTCATCGGAAATTATTTCGTGCCCCTCTGCTGCTTCATTTTCGTCCATCCACTTGGATGGGAACGGGCCGGACAAAAGGGACTTCCATCAGTGATTCCCGGACTTGTCCGAGCATTTTTCCGGCAATACCAAATAATATCCTGCACCGGATTTTTTTTTTAATCTGTATTTGCATCTGCCTTCATCTCTTTCTTTGTAATAGTCATATGCCATGTCTAGCATGACGTGTTCAATATGAACTCACTCTTACTGTTTTGTATTGATGTTTCTGCATTTGCTTTTGTGTCATGATTGGTCACTGCTGGTTTTTTTGTATATGTGTACAATTATAGACGTGTATAGGTAGGTGTATATATGTGTATATAGGTATATGCACATATATAACTTAGTGTAGTTCTTTAGTTGTCTTTTGTGCACTTTTTTATAATTTCTGCTAAACCGAGAGCTGCTAAACTGGTTTTCATTGTTCATGCAACAGTTGACAGTAAAGATCTCTTTATCTTTATCTTTAAATGGGCTTACTGGCTATTTGTATTACATGGGTGGAATAATGTCAGACACGTTGGATGTTGCCCAAGTTCCTGGTTTTCCAAATTCCGAGTTGAATGACAAACTTTGATGGGTACAGTGGAATGCATCGTAACTGAATCAGAATGTGTGCCCAAACTTTTGACTGGTACTGTACTCTATGGCTACCTTTTCCAAACTTATATTTGTGGCCCAAATTGAGTAGTGGACTTGTTTTTATTGGGATTCCACTTGGAAAATTCATTACAGTGCTATGATATTTGGAGTGTAATTTTTTTTTTTTTTTTTTTTTTCTTTGCTTGTCTGTTCAGCTCAGATTCTCTATCCAAATCTCTTTCTCTCTTTCTCTTTTCTCATGTCTTGATCTCGGCTACTGGCTGAGGTAATGTTGAGTGTGACTAATGTGATTCCCTTGCTGTCAGTCATGTGTATGATGTCAAAAAGAAAAGAAGTTTATTAGTGTTACACCAAATCATATATGTTATCAAATATCTATAAAGGTCTTTTAGCAGGATTGCTCTCAAAAAAAGTATAATAATTATTAATATTTTTTTTTATTATTATTATTTTTAAATCCCTACATAAAAATCAAAATCAATAAAAATCCCTATACCTAACATGGGGCAAAATGTTCATTTGATGCCCACAAGTGGGAGACATTTAATAATAACTATGTCAATTTATAATAATCCATTTGTGCCTGGCAGAGGTACCTTGCACCCTATGAGTGCCCCTCTAGTATTAGTATTTGAATTGTTTGCTTCTTAGAATATATTCTAAGATCGCTTGTTAAATCATTACATTCAAACTACTAAACCCCGGACCTGCACGGACACTCACTAGATGCAAAACAGTGCATTTATTGAAAGGCATTGTAACAACGGCAGCCGGTGTGCCCGTGCTAGTTTTTTTTTTTAGTTTAGCTGTGTTTTCTCCAGTTACTGATCAGTTACTTTGAATAAATGGAAAGAAGAAACAGAGAAAGAAAAGCAAGACTACAATGTGTGGAAATGTAGGCATCCGTTGCGTAATGGTCACTTATTGGATCTAACAGAAGTCCAAATATGGCCATCACTATTTATAAAATCTACTCATACCGTAATAAGATAGCATACCTCAGAATCCTGCATACTGATCTTGTCAAATAGACGTCAGAACATACCTGAAGTGTTGTTGTTATCCTTCTTTGTTGCCTGGCATGATGAGTTTGCTGCAAAAATCTCTGGTGCGAGTGCACTTTTAACCAAATGGTTTAGCGTGGCTTTCACCTACATAATAAAGATTAACTAGAAATGCAGACCTTCACTAAGGTAATACAATCGCGTCTTTACATGGAATATAGTGCCAGATGATGAAAAATTATGGTACCCCCTTGTGACCTGTTCTGCAACTATTTTTGAGCTTTGTATTTTTTTCTCCGGGCGCATTCTGGGTGATTTTCGCCTCCTTGCACGTAATGTTAAAAAATCCTACAAAACTCTAGAATCTGGATCCAGATTACACCCAAAATGTAATCTCTTTTTCATTGGCCCAAAACCCACATTTGGTAAAAATTTCATGAAAATTCACCAATTAGTTTTCGAGTTTTCATGACCACAGACTCACACACAGACAGATACACACAACCAATCTCATAACCTCCCCCCTTGTTGGAGGTAATTAACCCTGGTACTTGTTTACATGCTCAGTAGGTTTGAATTATTCCAATTCTCCTGTCTACACTGCAAACGCAGGATCGGTTCTGCAGAATCGATCTTGTCAAAACCACTTCGGGATCAGGTCTTGGCAGAACTGGTTTTAAGCCTGATGTGGACAAGGAGATCACTTCAGATCGGTCCAAACCCGTATCCGATGCTGTACTGTGGACAGGGGCTCTGTCTCTGACTCCCACTTGTTCCTAATGTGTATCAGGCATCAAATTTTTAAAAACTTAATATTAATTTGATAGTGGAACAGTTTATAAATGTAGATGCTATGGCAGTTTATGATATGTTTTTTTGTTGCTGTTGTATTTTTGTTTTTTTTTGCAAGCTGCAAATACCAAACTTATTTACTTTACATATACGCTATAAGTTTTAATAACCAAGGGGATTAAATCGGACCCTGATCATGGATTCAATATGTCAACGTTTATTTACAGATCTAATTGCCAAGATCTTGCAAGAAAACATGAAAGGAATCAGACCAGATGAGCTCCAGAAGGTGTGTGTCGTTGTGTGGTTGTGTACGTATTAGTTATTAGACATTCTTGTTCTGTTTAATTCTCACCTTTACCTTAATTTTGTCACTGCTGCTTCTTCAACATCACGGAACAACAGCCTGAGAACATTGTCCTAACGCTACAGGTAACCACCTCTCTTGCTATCACATTTCGATTCTATCTTTGGGGAAAACACATTTTGTTAACTTTGATGTTAACTATGTATCTTTAGAGTTACCTTTATTTCTTGTTATTTTCCTACGCCCAAATCAAAGTTTTGGTCCAGGTTTTGTAATCACCAGCATTTGTGAGATTGCCCTCTGTTTGCTTGTCAGTTTGTCTGTGTACAAAATCTTGACCACACCTGTGCATGGATTTTCACCAGAATTGGTGGGGACACTCCCCTACCTGAGTCTCAGGGGTGATTTGATTTTGGAATGTCAAGGTCAAAGGGCAAGGTCACAAAATGTTGGAGATGGGACGCTTAACTTTCGAAACTCATGCTGATAGACAAGCCGTTACTATGAAACAATAAGAAACCATATATGGGCTTTCAAATGGGACAATGCACTTTGACCTTGAGTGACCTTGAAAGCTGAAAATCAAGGTCATAGGATTTTGCACGCTTATAATTTCGATACAAGGGCTGATAGACATGTCGTTACCATTGAACACGAATAGAAAACCATGTATAGACTTTCATGTGAGACAGTTACCTTTGACCTTGAGTGACTTTTAAAGCTCAAACCCCAGCCATCTCATGAAACCTTAAAATGTGTGAGGGTTTTTTTTCTTTGCCAATTTGGTCACATCCAAGTACAGTACTATAGACCATATCATAAGATGAGCACATGGGTAATTAAATCCTGTTTGCTACATTATCCATGCTGTGTGGTGGCGATGCCTTGCACTCTATTAGTACTTCTCTATCTGAATTGCAGATCAAACTGGCATATGTATTTGCCATAAGAATGAGTGTTCATGGAAATTGTTTTAATTTCAGTATAGTTTTCACGATCATTTCTGTTTACTATTCTAACATTACTACATGGATGCTCTTAATTACATTATTATTACAATTAATTATTGTTACCACCGATTATGATTCTGTTAATGTTGTGATTCAAGGACTTACATAAAAAAATGATGTAATCTTGTTTTGTAATGAGACACGTAAGGTTTTCATAACTGATGACATAAAAGGTGACTCATATTTTTGACACTTTTTCTCTTTCCAAAGGCCATTTATTATGAGATTGGCTTCATCGTGCTGGCAACGTTGGGTGTTATCTTCGTGCTGCTGATGCCACTGGTGGGTTTATTTTTCTGCCTGTGTCGGTGCTGTGAAAACTGTGGAGGCGAGATGCACCAAAGGCACCGCAAAAATGCCGACTGCCAACGTGGCTTCTATACAATCTCACTCATCACCTCATCTGTTTTTATTGCGTATGTATTCTAACTTTCACTTCAATATTTTTATGATGCACAAGTACTCCAGGTTTTTTCATTAGTTATATGGAAACAGATGATGGCGTCCTTATGCTGTTTAAACGTAGGCTTGAGAAGCTGTGCACTGTGAGATGCGCACACATTCACAAATTTTCGGGGCAGCTGTGACCTAAAAGTTAGAGAATCGAGTTTGGGACCCAAAGGTTGCTGGTTCAATTCCCAAACCAGTCAGAAAAATTTGTCACACTGGGGGAGGGGGGAGAGGGGGGGGGAGGTAAGCAACTCCTTGTCTTTCCTCCACCTTTACTGCCGAAGTGACCCTAAATAAGGCAACTCTTTCGGTGCTGCAGTGTTGTTGCCCACTGCTCCAAGTGACTTTTAGCCAGGGGTAATTTATATGAAAGCATGCAAGGGCCATCTAGTGGTGTGTTTGGGTGTGGATGTGTGTTTTATGCCCCACACAAGTGGAGTATTATTTTTCTGAGGAAAATAAAGTCAGAAACCAGGGCAACACGGTGGCGTAGTGGTTAGCACATCGACCTCACTGCAAAAAGGTCCTGGGTTCAAGTCCCAGGCTTGGTGAGGGCGTTTCTTAATGGAGTTTGCATGTTCACCCTGGGTTTGTGTGGGTTTTCTCCAGGTACTCTGGTTTCCTCCCATAGTTTAAACACATGCACATTAGGCTAATTGGCTGTTCCTAATCGCAACCTAGGTGTGAATGTGAGTGTGAATAGTTGTGTGTGTGTGTGTGTGTGTGTTGCCCTGCGATGGTCTGGCGAGCTGTTCATGTTGTACCCCAGCTTCGCCCAGTGTTGGCTGAGATAGGCTCCAGCCTCCCTGACAACCTAATTATTAAACCCAATTCTGAAATATAGCTTAATAAATTCATCAGTGTCTTCCATTTTGATAGTATTGACTTTACACTCATTAGCATAGCTGAATGGCAACTCATGTGTTATGTAGTAGCATACATAGTTTATTGTGGTGTACTATTTTTGTCTTTTCATGACAATCCAGGATATGTTTTTAATATTATGTTAATTTGGTGACATATTAAGAAAATCTGAAAGCTACTAGTTTGTATGATGTGGCTAATTCAGCTCAATATGTAATATTTAGTTGTAGCTTATATTAGATACTAAGTGGAAGTGTTACGATTTTGCTGTGGTCGAAGCACTGTAACGCAAATACAGCTTCATAATCAGAAGACATGCTCGAGACTATACCTGCAGTGGTTTAGAATATCTCTCTCTCTCTCTCACCCACTCACTCACTCACTCACACAGACACACACACACACACAAACACTTACTCTGCAGCATTCACAAAAGCATGAGTTTCTTTTTTCTTTTTCTGTGTGTGTGTGTGTGTGTGTGTGTGTGTCAAGTATGTGACACTGATATCCCTAATTTTGTCCTCAGAGAAATATTCTGCTCTCCATCTCTCACTTTCCTTCTTTTTTCTTTCCTACACTGTGCAGACAGAAGCCTTCGCTCCACAATGAGCGTTTGTGAAGCAAAGACAAGTGTGAGCTCTGTCTAGTGTGTGTGTGTGTGTGTGTGTGTGTGTGTGTGTGTGTGTGTGTGTGTACAATAATATGAAGACACTTTTTTTGGTTATTTATTATGCTTTCCTTACTCACATGATGATTTCACTTCACTTTCACTATGGTTTTATTTGTTGCATCTCCAAACTAAAGCAACATCTTTTATCATGACACCAGAGTGGGTTATACAGAATATAATAATACTGATTACAGTGTCCAAATGATAGCAGTACTCATATTCAGTATAACTGTCACTGTCTTCCCTCGACTTCATCTGTCATCATCTGACTTCATCATGTAGCTGGAGTTACCTTTGCAGTGCTTCCAGGTTCATAAGACAGATGAAATACAGCTCACATACATATTCCAGGAGGCTCTGTCAGAAATGTGAAAGCACTTTACCGGCTCATCAGTAGACTATATAAACTCGACATCACACCTAATTTTGGTAACTACTCCTAGGACTTTTTGGTACATCTTTATAAATTTGGTATAAAACTAGTCAGCACTGTTTGAAGCTCAATCATTTTCGGAAACATATTAATATTTATTACCAATATGGATGCTACCTGTCTGTTAATTCCATTGAAGCAGAGACTGATTTACTCAAACAGCATTAACTCAGATGTGTGTGAATAGAATTGTAACAAATGTGAAAGGTTTGTGCAGGACAAGATTCTGAAATCACATGCAATGTTTGGGGCATTGTGATTTATAGGGGTGCAGCTATAGTGGAATTGGTTTCTCATAAACCATAATAGTGAAAAACTGAAATTTAGTATATTCTGTTTATATTCCAAACAATATGGCAATTAGTTCTTGTAAGGTGGCGCATAATTAACTTAAACAGTAATAACTGGTGATTAACATTCATTCATTCATTCATTTATTCACCAAACCACTTAATCCTACTAGGGGCACTGGGAGGCTGGAGCTTATCTCAGCCAAATCTGGGCAAGGGACTAACTCGTGATTAGATTCAGGGATTTGCATAAATCTGAAAAGTTTATACAGGAAATCGTACTAAGGCCATATGCAAAGATTGGGTGTGGTCATACATAGGGGGCAGGGCGAGGTTCCTATAACTGTTTCTTGTGAACCAATAGTCCTATTAAGCTGACTGTTGGTAGAGCATATATCTGGACTAATCCTTTCTGTTATAGATTCGCTGGTGTGCTTGGGATCATTTTCCTGTTGAATGACAATGTATACATCCGAGTTCATGGTTGACCCAAAGCCTTTAAGGTGTCTGGGTCCTGTGGCTGCAAAACAAGCCCAAAGTATCACCCCTCCCTCACCGTGCTTGACGGTTGGTATGAGGTGTTTATGTAATACACAGTGTTTGGTCTTTGCATTATTGTCAAATACCTCCATTCTGGCCTTGTCTACCCAAAGGACATTGTTACAGAACTCTTGTGGTTTGTTCAGATGCAATTTTGCAATTTGTTTTCAACTGCTGCCATGTTCTTTTTGAGAAGAGAAAAGTCTTTCTTCTGGCAACGCTTCCAAACAAACCATACAAGCCATTAGTCTTTTTCTAAATATACTGTCATGAACTTTAACATTTAACATGCTAATTGTGGCCTGAAGAATCCTAGATGTAGCTCATGGGTTTTTTGTTTTTTTCAGTAAGGCAGGGTCTGATCATGGGGTGAATTTGCTGGGATGTCCACTTCTGGGAGGATTGGAAACGGTCTTGAATGTTTTCCAATTGTAAATAATCATAAATCAATTGTAAGAGCTTTCAGCTATATTTTTGTATTGCATTATTTTTCAAAAAGAGGTCTTTTAAAAAGTGTGTGTGTAGTTTAGATATTCAACATGATGTATTGTGAAACCTAAATCTGTTTACACAATCACATTATGAGGATTTGTCTTCCTTATGTGGACAAAATGCATGTCCCTATAATGCAAATCATTAAATTTCAAGGTGAAGACATGTTTTACGGTTATGGTTATGGTGAGGGTTAAGGCAAGTCTCCAGGAAATTAATCTAATTCTATGAACTCTCCTCTGAAGGTATGTAAACAAGTGTGTGTGTGTGTGTGTGTGTGTGTGTGTGTGGAATAAAATAAAAGGAATAAAATAGGTAAACTACTGCCCCTGTGTGGTTAGTGGCTGCAACTGCAAGACATCTAATACTATATGTGACCCAGTCTGGCAAAATGAGTCACAGTGACCAAAAATTCAAAATTGAGTTAGCCATACCATTTAAA
>JAQMYF010000011.1:7260278-7272407 GCA_030014195.1 Neosilurus mollespiculum | reverse complement strand
TGCCTCTCACCACAGACAGTGAGAGACATGGCCGGCATTTGATAACCCAGTTAGCTGCACTGTGGGGACAGCAGTGAGAACCCAATGATAGTGGGGCTTGAACCCCCGACCTTGGGATCAGTAATCCAGCACCCTACTACCAGGCCACCACTGCCCCAAAAGTAAATATCTACTTGTATTTGTTTGTATATGGAGAAAAAAACCCTGTATGCTAAGAGTTTTATTTCTATACTTCTGCCACTAGATGTCAGCCATCCCCTAAACATTTCCCAAATAATGTTTTGAAAACTTTGAGAGCAAATTATGGCAAACAGTCTGCTTAAGGTGATGTTCTTATACTACTACTACTGTTTACTCACTCACTCATTTTCTGAACCACTTAAGCCTTGTAGAGTCGCTGTGGGATTGAAGCCTATCTCAGCCTACACTGGGTGCATCCATGGTTGGGAGATCAGAGCCAGTGAGACACTGAAGAGATTTCCTCTCAGCCTGGGTGGTGCTTCCAAACCACACAGGGCTGCCTCTAGTGAAAATGCTCTCAGTGAGTTGTCTGTATGCCTTTGTGAGGATCTGACGTCTGAGGAAGTAAACGTCTCATGAAGTGAAGCTTCTGCTGTGCCTTCTGTAATGTTGCCAGGATGTTTTTGGCCAAAATCAAGGCCTAGAACTTTGTATCAACCTGCTTTACCTTGGTCCCCTTGATGGTACAAAGCTGCTGGGTGAGGACTAGAATTTGTGAAGTTTCCTGTTAGATGGATGGATCATCCTACTCATGAAAGAAACCAAGGATGGTTGTGTCACCTACACATTCTCACCCTTTTGCTGAGCCAATTAATTCTTCTAGGGTCATGAGCCGGTGATGCTGGAGCCTATCCCAGCCAATACTACGCAAAGGCACCTTGAACAGCTCACCAGCGTCATCTGCATATTTAATAGTGATATTTTTGTCCTGGGTGTAAACAGAATCATACAGGACCTGACATCCCATCTCTGTTCAAACATAGCTAATATGTAACTAGCCTAGACATACTTTATAAATAAGACTTTGGTTATGAGTTATACCAAATTCAAGACCACAGCTGAATAAGCCTCGTTCTTCGTAACGTTTGTGTTTTTCAGAGGCGTTGGCTTTAGCTTCATTTTTTCATGGGTGCTGATGGGAGTTGTGGACGTCACATTTGTTATTGGAGGAAATGTGGAGAAACTCGTGTGTGAGCCTCTGGCCAACAGACAGCTGTTCCAGGTAAAAAGAAAAAAAAAGGGAAAAAAGTGAGATGTGTGTACAGTTGCAGTGGGGTTTAGTGATGTGGGATTGATTTTGGAAAGAGAAAGTCTCAGAAGTCTAACTCACCCTCGCACTTCCCTGAAGTTATATAATTCTGATGGGTGTGTGTGTGTGTGTGTGTGTGTGAGAACGTGTGTGTGGGCTGGTGGGTGGTTAGATGTGTGTGTTTGTATGTCGGTGGGGATCTAACACGTGTCTATCTATCTATCTATCTATCTATCTATCTATCTGTTTATTTATTGAAGGTCCTCACAAGGTTATTACAAAAAGATGTGTGTATATGAGAGAGAGAGAGAGAGACAGATTCATATTATCGCAGGGCAACACACACATCCATTTACACTTACAGTAAAACCTAGGAGCAATCTGGAACAGCTAATTAGCCTAATGTATGGACTGTCAGAGGAAACCCACACAAGCACATGGAGAACATGCAAACTGTAGACAGAAACCTGCTCGCCGAGACCAGGACCTGAACCGAGACGCTTCTTGTTGTAAGACTGATGTGCTAACCACTACACCACTGTTCCACCCAGATTCATGCTATCTTTGTATAAATTCTGAAGAAAAAATACTGATCTGGGGAGATGGTGTGTAGGTATACATTTATGTATATCTGGGTCCCATTTAACAACAAAACTCGACTGACCCAACTGACTTTCTTAAAAGCTGTCAAAATGTCATTGTATTTATGACAGGAGCACTTATAGTACGAACGGTACCTCCGCCAAGCAGCATGGATAATGTAGAGTAGGCAATGGGTACTGCTTATAATTACCCATGTATTCATATTATGATGTGTTCTACAGAATATTTCTGTGACCAAATTAGCGGGGGGGGGGGATGGGCGTGAGGGGTGGACCCTCTCATTTGATTTTAGGAGGCTAGAGTTTAACTATTCAAGTCCATACTGTAACTGGTTTCCTATTGGTGTTCCATAGTAACCACATGTCTATCAGCTCTCGCTTTGAAGTTGTAGTGAAGTGCTCAAAACCATGTGACCTCGATTTTCCCCAATCCCCTAAGGGCACAGGGGATTATATTGTTTTGTAGTGTGTATATTGTTTCCCTCATTACATCTATGCCTCAATGTATCTACATCATGTCTTGTTTCTCAAATGTAAGCTTTTTCAAATTTAACATGGGAAATGTTTACCTCCAAAACTTTGTGACCTTGCTCTGACCTTCACCTTTGACCTTGACACTTCAAAATCAAATCATCTCTGGTACTCTGGTAGGGGAGTGTCCCCACCGATTTTGGTGAAAATCCAAGCATGGATATGGCCAAGATTTTGTTCGCTGACAAACAGACAAACAAATGCCATTGAAATCTAGTCAGTAATGTTTTTTTTTTTACCCTGTGTAGGTCATAGACACACCATACTTGGTCCAACCTGGCAAAAAGAACTTCTTATCCGGAATGCTGTTTCAAAACCCCAATATTGATCTTACCATCGGCAGCCTGTACAGGTGTGTGTGTGTGTGTTTCCATGAATTTATTTAAGGTCACTATTTTTGTTACCCATCTTGGAAAATCTTTAACCTTGTTGCTTCTGTGACGAAACTAATGGTGCACAAATTACACAGAAGTATAAATTTATTCATTCCTTTGCCACAAAGCTGAGTAAATAGGAGAATGTTTTTCTACCAGTGCTGGGATTGGAACTCACAGCCTTCTTGTCACTACTCACAGCTGTGTAAAGAGTATCCTTCCTGAATGAGCACACTATTCCTCAGCACAGTGAAGGAGAGAATGAAGATGAAAAACAAACAGTTCAAAGATCACAGTTGTACAATTTCCTGATTCTTCAGTCATTCATTCATTCCCACTTAATCCTATTAGGTTCGCGTGGAATCTGGAACCCATTTCAGCCAACCCTGAACAGCTCACCAGAGGATTGCAGGGCAACACACACAACCATTCACACTCACACTGTCGAGCTTTGAAACAGCCATTTAGCCTAATGTGCATGTCTTTGGACTGAGGAAACCGGAGTACCCGGAAGAAACCACAAACTCCACACAGAAACGCCCTCGCCGAGCCCAGAAGCTTCTTGCTGAGAGGCGGTCATGCTAACCACTACACCACCATGCCACCCTTGCTTGTTCATGTTACTGGTACATTTCATTAACAGATGTCACACAAGGTGTTTGAAACATTGCAGACACAAAGAGTCACTGGAGCTGTACTTATAGCATAGCTAGTGTACTAGGATAGGGGTTTGTATTTACACAATTGTAAAGAACAAGTAATACAAGTAATCGCTATTGGGTGTGTGTGTGTGAGAGTGTGTGTGTTTGTAACACAGCACTAAGACATTTGTGTTTGAATTTCTCAGTGATTGTTATGAGAATAATGGCATATACTCTGCTCTACAACTGGAGAACAAATTGCACTTCATTCACTTTATCAACAGAACCGTGGTGAGTTTCATCCTCGTCTGTTTACAGTAATCAGAATCTTAAATGTCTGTTGTGAAGAATTGGAACACTAAATGCACTATATGTATGTTTTACAGAATACCAATGACCTGGATGAGATATTTAAGGAGGTGAATGTGGACTTGGAAGGAATAATCCTGCTGGAGGAAGAAGGAAAAGACAATCTCATCAATTTTGCCAATGCGGGTCTTGGAGAAATCGACTATGATGCCTACCTGTCAGAGGTAACATTATGAGAAGGCTTTTCTGTGTGGAGTTTGCATGTGTGGGTTTCCTCGGGGTACTATAGTTTCCTCCACCAATCCAAAGATATGCACATTAAGCTAACTGGCTGTTTTGAATTGCCCCGAGGTGTAAGTGTAAATGGGTGTGTGTGTGTTGGCCCTGCAATGGACCAGGCGCTCCAGCTTCCTCATGACCACAATAAAGGACAATCCCACTCTCAGATGTCTACAGTTTCTCTCTGTAATCTTTATGAATGTTTATGGGAGGTCAGGATTTTGAAAATGGGACACAGTTCAGTCAAGGGCTCGGAAGCTGAGCTACCTTGTTTTAGACCATTGATCTGAAATACTGAACGCTCAGATATGCTAATGCCGATAAAAATCTTGGGCATGATCTAAGTGCTACTACATTAAGAGCAATGATCAAGCTACAGGACAAAAAATAGAACACAAGGGTCCAGATGCTCCTGCCAAAAGGACCGTTTCATAATATGCCAATATAGAACAAGCATAGTAAGTTTGAAAGTCCCAGCTTCAGCACGCGGCAATTAAATGTCCAGAAGCTAAAGTGTGACAGACAGAACACATTCCTATAGCTCCCGAGCTACTTGGTGGGTGGGAGCTAAAAGTATGTGTGTGTGTATTTTGGCAGGTAAATAAAGGAGTAACTGTTATAGATCTTCTCTCCTTCGCCAATGAATTGGAGGCCCAGGCAGGGCTGCTGGTAAGTAAAATAACATTATGAAGCAGCATTCTGTGTGTAAAGTGGTAACATGTAGAAATAAACCAAATGAAAGTCTGCATATATCAAACTCATCCATCAATCAAATTAGACCGCTCTAGGACCACTACTACTATATCTCTATTGTACAGTAAAATAAGCAACAGAAACTTGCTAAACAAAAGTAGAGTATTATACCCAGACCCCCACCACCACCCCCAGGTCTCTCTCCTAATTTTAGTCGTATCCAATTCTATCATCGCCTCCCTAGCATACAGCCACCACCAACTAGGAAGAGGCGTAGGCATGCACATGTGCCCTCCAAGACTTGTGATGCTGCCATCTGCACTTTTACAAACTGCTGCGCATGTGAACGCAGGAGCAGCCTAACACACTCAGAGGGAAAGTGCTATCTGCCCCATTGTACAAATGAGCACACAGACGCCCATGATTGGCTGGTGATCACTGTAAGTGACAGGGAGGCGAGCATATGGCATCCTTTCCTCTCGTGAGAACTTGGCCAATTAGCTCCCATGAACTCCCAGACACAGATGGCTGCAGAATCAACCTGGACTTCAACCTGCGATCTTACGACAGGTTGGTAGTCGTGTACCTTGTTGACGTGCCGCTCAGGAGCCCCACAAGATGATACTTCTGTGCTGAGAATGATCCACAATCCAAATAATATCTGGTAAAATGGTGGTCCCCTGGTGTTCTTTTTCTACAAAGTAGAGAACTAGCATGCAGCATATGGAAAGTGAGTGTGTATTATGTGTATGGGCGAAGTACTGCTCGAATTGCCTCGATCGATGCCTTCCATAACTGCTGAAGCCACTCTCCATTTGATCTGCTGCTCCAGAGCCTGCTAGCAAAGTGGTTAACCAGCCAGCACACACAACTAGGACCAGATGGGGCCTGTATGCGCTGATGTCTGGGTCCCACTTTGTCATACTATGTGGGGCCCAAATGGATTCATCTCAAGTGGGCTAAAAGCATGGGCTCCAAATGGGTCACGATCACAAAAGCCTAGAGTGCTGACTTCATGAGCTCAAGACAGAACTCTCATTGACTTGGCCATGCATGGGTTATTAATGGGAAGGTTAATTATAATACTGGGAATTTTCAGCACCTTACAGTCAGAAGGTCAAAGTGGGAATTTATATCCAGAGCAAGCAATGTTCATTCAACTTTCCATGTACTGTCATAAAAAAGATCACATGCAATTATTCATTCATCCATTCATTTTCTAAGCCACATAATCCTAATTAGGGTCACAGGGAGACTAGCGTCCATCTCAGCCAACTCTGGGCAAGGGCAGGGTGCACCCTGGACAGCTCGTCATGCCATCGCAGGGTCAACACACATACAGCCATCCACACTAACTCTCACACCTAGGGGCAATTTGAAACAGCCGATTAGCCTGCTGTGCATGATTTTCGACTGTGGGAGGAAACCGGCGTACCCAGAGGAAACCCACGCAAGCATGGGGAGAACATGCAAAAACCACACAGAAATGCCCGAGCCCAGGAATTAAACCCAGGCCTTCTTGCTCTGAGGCAGATGTGCTAACCACTGCACCACCATGCCGCCCTCTAATCAATATTGAAATTTAAAACTATTTTTATTTGAAACATATTTCAAAATATTATAAAGATATTCATAACCCCCACATTCATAAAGATTAATTACAGATATTTTTAATTTTTATGTTTAAATATGATATCCACAATGAACTGATAATAAACAGAATGATATGGGCAGCAATGTGGCATAGTGTTTTCGGGCGTTTCTATGTAGAGTTTGCACGTTCTGCGTAGGTTTCATATGGGTACTCCGGTTTCCTCCCACAGTTGAAAGACATGCACATTAGGATAATTGGCTCTTTCAAATTGTCCCCAGGTGTGAGTGTGAGTATGAATGGGTGTGTGTATTTGTTGTCCTGCGATGGTCTGGCAAGCACCTTCGCCCGGAGTTGGTTGAGATAGACTCCAGTCTCCCTGCAACCACAATAGTAATTTGCGATTGCTGGGTTTTTATTTCCTTTGCTCTCGTGCGGTCCTGTTGGATCTCTTCCCACCCCGATATTTGCCATTTACCAATGAGTTCCTTACTGCCGGGTCTACATCCCTTTTATCATCAGAATCAGAATCAGAATCAGAATCAGAACACTTTATTGATCCCACAGGAAATTGTGTAAAAAAATTTATTTACTGTTGCTGTGGCACATCTAGTTCTGATGCCTCCTTCAACAGAAATGTACCCAGTTTCATGTACTCATGCTGAAATGAGATAGAAAGTCATACAAACTTTTCCAAATACACCCAGCAAATAGTCTTTTTTCCTTTTTTTATATTTCAAAAATGTAAAAAATTGCAAATTTCATCAGGCACAAAGCATCCCGCGACCCTAGTAGGATTAAGCGGTTCGGCAAATGGATGAATGATAGTCTTTTTCACTGCTTACCATTACCTACTTGCAATGTACCATTTGAGTACCTGCTGGTAGTTTTGGAAGTGGAATTTAATTCAACTGAATTTCTTTTTTATTTATTTGAATTGTGATTTTTATCTGACTTGGCAAATTTATAAATGAATGAATGACTTTTAACCCACCGTTCATTAATACCAATGAAAATCCCTTCACTCTTGTTATTTTTATTATCTTTGAAGGAATGGATTATATTTGTGTGAGGTGCATGTCACTAGCGGAATTGCTATAAGATGCATACACATTTACTTTAGAATTAGTGTATATTTGCTTGTATACGGTTACATTTAAACATATCTTAATTAACAGAAGTAGACTGTGTACTTTTAAAAAAAGTTTTCCCATAACATTTTACCTCTGGAAAAATTTTGGAGTTATGGAGGTCTCCATCTGAGCCAAACCAAAGCCCCATTCATAAGGTTGATTCCCCCCCAACCCCCCATACAAGTCAGAAAATATAGGTGGAGGGAAATGAGAGAGGGATAGGATAAGAGAGCGATAGGGATGAAGGGATAGGGATCACTGTGATGTAGCGGTTAGCACATACACCTCACAGCAAGAAGGTCCTTGGTTTGAGTCCTGGGTTTTCAGTGTTCTGCGTTTGTATGTTCTCACCGTGCTTGCGTGGGTTTCCTCCGGGTACTCTGGTTTCCTCAGACAGTCCAAAAACATGCACATTAGGCTAACTGGCTGCACCAAATTTCCCCTAGGTGTGAGTGTGAATGTAAATGGTGGTGTGTGTTTGCCCTGCAATAGTCTGGGTATCTCCTGCCTTTGCCCAGAGTCGAATAAATGAATGAAAATTAGTGTGGTCAGTTTTTACCCACTCCACATTCATGTCTCTTATATGTGCATTAATCGTATGTAGAATCTATTATAATTGTTCATTTTTTTTGTACCTTTTCAGCCACGTGGTGCTCTGGGAAATGCACTAAAAGGCCACGCTAACAGCATCAGACAGATCCATAAAGAGCAAGTCGTGCCCATGGAGCAAGCCAAGGTAATCCCCACATACACACTTTCCACAAAACACAACAACATACAGTCTCTCACTCTGAATAACTGAACTATTTGTTTTTAAACACCACTTCACCTCTTTTTATATGCAACTAAAGAAATTTGTTAGAGCCAGGGTAAGCCAAAAGTTTAAGAAATGTAATTGTTGTAATATGTAAAGTCGTTTTGTGTTTGGTTGTGATGTACAGGTCTCATGAGGAAATCTAATGGCTGTTTATATGGTTATGAGTAGCATGGCATGTATGTGTATAATTTAGAGGCCAACAATCCTCATGTTCTGATTACTACTTAGTCACCCAGTAAGTCTTATTTAAATTATTGCAGAATGACTTTAACCTTTGTTTTTAATAATAGAAAAGTAATCCAGAATTCAAGGCACTATGTAGCCAATGCTAAGAATCACAGTCAATAGTAATCAAAGGCAAAGGGCAAGCCACAGACTAACCGAACAAACAAAACAGGGGTTTACAAAACCCTAAAAAGGTACAAATTCGCAACAGCCTAGTGCTTACACACATAAAGCATATGAGTTGCTAAAAATTTCTAGAATTAGGAAGTACCAGAGGTTATATTGGTACTACATTGACCATGACCTGGTGGCACGGTGGCGAAGTAGTTAACATGTTCGCCTCACAGCAAGACGGTCCTGAGTTCTAGTCCATGGCTCAGAGAAGGCGTTTCAGTATGGAGTTTGCATGTTCATTATGTGCTTGCCTGGGTTTTCTCTGGGTACTTGGGTTTCCTCCTACAATCCAAAGACATGCACACTAGCCTAATTGGCTGCTCCAAATTGACACTAGGTGTGAGTGTAAGTGTGACTTGTTGTGTGATGGACTGACGAGCTGTTCAGGATTTGCCCTGCCATCAATCATAGTCGGCCGAGATAGGCTTCAGCCTCCCAGCAACCCTAGTCTCCCAGCAACCCTTTAGCCGTTGGACAAATCAATGAATGAATGACCATGACCTCGCTCTGCTGGTGAGGAGAGGAAGTGTCCTATTATGGGATGTAAACCACAGTACAGGTGTAAATACTCAGGCACTGGGCATGCTCTGTCAAGCGGGTGTCAAGGGGTGCTGGGAAATCAGAGTAGCGTCAATGAAATCCGGCCTGGAGGAAGATGTCCAGAATTTCCTCAGTTGAGATCCGCATACATTCCTTCAGACCATTATCCCCGAAGTCCACCAGTTTCTGATGAAATCAACTTTTTATGTGGGGGGTTTAGGAGGACTCTCACAACATACGCTGAAGATGACATGACCATGATAGCAGCTGGTGGAGAACCAGAGTACCTGTGACTGGATGAATGTGGAGGACGAGTTGTCTCTGCACAGCCCCCATCGCTGTCAGAGTGGATTGTGAGTAATAGGCCATGAAATCTAGTTTCGTCTTCTCAAGTCAAATTTCTCTGCCCTGCAGTGGACTGGAGAGCTGTTCAGAGTGTACCCCACTTTTCACCCAAAGGCAGATGAGATGGGCTCCAGCTTCCCCATGACCCTAAACAGGATAAGCAGAACAGATAATAAAGGAATCAACACACACACACACACACACAACCATTCACACTCACATCTAGGGGAAATTTGGAACAGCCAGTTAGCCTAATGTGCATGTCTTTGGACTGGTGGGAGGAAACCGGAGAACCCAGAGGAAACCCATGCAAGAAGAGGGAGAACATGCAAACTCCACTCTTGCCAAGCCTGGGACATGGTAAGATCCGGGACACTATGCCACACCCACTTAGAGCAGGCAGCTGAGCTTCAGAAGTAACTAACAGTGGCTCAGTGGTTAGCACTCTCACCTCACAGCGAGAAGGTTCTGGGTTAGAATCTCGCCCGAGGGCTTTTCTGTGTGGAGTTTGCATGTTCTTCTTGTGTTCATGTGGGTTTTCTTCAGATTCTCTGGTTTCCTCCCACAATCTAAAGACACGCACATCCACTCTAAATTGCCCTTGGTTCAAGCCTTCCCCGCGACTCTGACGGATAAGCGGCTTAGATAATAGATGAATGAATTAAGCTTACGCACACTAGAAACACTCATTTGCCAAACCGCTTAATCCTCTATTGGGCCCGTGGGTAGGCTGGAGCGCATCTCAGTGGACACTGAGCCAAGGTGAACAGCTCACCATACCATCACAGGCCAGTACACACACCCATTCACACTCACACCTAAGGTAGATTTGAAACAGCCAAGTAGCCTAATGTGCATGTCTTTGGACTGTGGGAGTCCAAATTTCACCTGGAAATCCAACCCAGGATCTTCTTGCTTTCTTCAGGCAAACGTGCTATACACTACACCATCGTGCCCACTCTCTAAACCGTGAGGAAGGAACATAACAGCGAGGGGGGAAAAACACTGGATCCACAGACTGGAAGATTTACTTGGATCTATGTCAGGGAAGTAGCAGAGCACATGAATGGTGCGATACTCATAGTGACGGAGCCTCTGATGAGCTCCAATGCCGAGAGTGAGACAGTGTGTTTCAGACAATGTTTACCTCAGTGAATAGATCTTTTCAACCTAAACAGAACATCAGGATTGATGTGGGCCATTTTATATGTAGGAGTCATGTGGACGTGTGCGTGTGTGTGTGTGTGTGTGTGTGTATTTTCTTGGTAAGCAACATCATGCTTCTCTTCCAGAGCTCATTAAGTCAAAGTATCAGTTTACTGCAGAACACAGCTGAAGAACTTCCTGTAAGTCCACAGCTTACTCTCTCTCTATCTCACACACACACACATACACACACACACACACACACACTGTTCATTTATTAAGTCCTTCTCTTTCAGACTAAAGTAACTAATGTGCTGAGTGCCGTTGATGCAGCTGAGTATCTACTTGCCAACAATGCTTCACATGTGGTCAAAAAGGTATCAGTGTCACAGTCATGACTTCATTCATTCACACACTATATCAAAAGGTTGAAGCAGACACTACTTCGTTGAGTTGACATATAGTGCATGGGTGTCCAATCTTATCCACAAAGGGCCGGTGTGGGTGCCCTTTTTATTTTCCAACCAAGCAGGAGCCACACCTGAGAGCCTGGAACTTGAACCCAGGACGTTCTCGCTGGGAAAAGGATGTGAATTACAGTGTAATATAATTACATAATTATAATAATATAATTACAGAAAACATTTCCTGCATAAATACTAAAGTATTGTTTGGACTCAAGTTGACAGCTTAAGTCTCCAATTATTAATAAAAGCCCATGGTCACTAAATAATGCACAACAAGAAGTTCTACATCGTACTTAGTGTGTGATATGCCAATAGAACCCAGTTTAGTTTTATGACTAAGAGGTCATCTAGCTAAAAGGTATAAGAAGTTTTAACCTCTAGAGAGAGCCACATTAGAAAACAAACACCGATCATTGGGATCTTAAAGACTTTAATGTCTTGCATGGAGGATATAATAATTCTGAGGTTTGGATGTTATGAGAATAATTAATAACTGTATATTCATATTTCTTATAACTACAACAGGAGACGGCTACATACACAAAGAATCTGATAGGATACCTCAACCAATATGTTACCTGGGTTCAGCTTTCGGTGAGTGTGTGTGTGTGTGTGTGTGTGTGTGTGTGTGTGTGTGTGTGGTTGTTTTGGTACTCTGTAAAATATATTTTTTGTAAACCTGACTGTTAATATTGTAATGTGTGATTTTCTGTAGTTAATGATGGAGGTCGCTCAATGCAAGCCACTCAGTAACATCATTGACTCACTGGAGATCATTGGCTGTAGTTTCATAGTGGACTCTGTGGTAAGACATGCTACAATGCTTCCCCTGTGTGATACTGAGTACATCACACCCAGCACACCGCACAGAACAAGATACTTATTGTTCACACTCGAAGCCCCTAAGTGTTACACAACGGAAGAGAGGTGTTTGTGGAGAGAGAGAGAGAGAGAGAGAGAGAGAGAGAGAAAGTGTGTGTGTGTGTGTGTGT
>JAQMYF010000011.1:7214401-7238287 GCA_030014195.1 Neosilurus mollespiculum | reverse complement strand
TATATATATTCCCTATTTTTACTATGGGGCAAAATGTTCATCAGACGTCCACTGGGGTAGACATGTCATTGTAACTATGCCAAGTTAGGAAAACCTGCAGTCTTAGGCAGACTTTTCAGGATAATCAATGCATTTGACCATAATCCATTTGTTTCTGGCGGAGGTACC
Organism: Neosilurus mollespiculum; assembly: GCA_030014195.1. Lineage (NCBI taxonomy): Eukaryota > Metazoa > Chordata > Actinopteri > Siluriformes > Plotosidae > Neosilurus > Neosilurus mollespiculum. The sequence continues at coordinate 7,238,119 of JAQMYF010000011.1, read as the reverse complement.
TTGCACTGTATGAGTGAAAGGCATTTTGTTGAATTTCTAGGATTTTTGTGTCAGTGACCATAGCAAATTGTGGGTTTTCGTCCACTGTTTTGAATCAAGCATTATTCCAAGTTTGAGAGGTGGAAAAGTATATTCGTATATACATACTACACAGGAATGGCACAATCTGATTGGTTTGCTCTTGTGTTGGCAGACTTATCCAGCTATCCATTACTTATGTAGTACTAAAACAATTATTCACCTCAAGCTTAAAGGATATTTAGTGACAGCCACCTAATAATAATAATAATAATAATAATAATAATAATAATAATAATAATAATAATTATAATAATAATAATTTTTAATATAGTGCTATTTCCCTGGAGCCCAGTAGTGCTTTACAACCTAATAAAATAAATAAATGGAAGAATTGTTAGCCCTGGTTTTTGGTGGGCAATTGTTATTCATCCTGAGATAGCAAACTAAAGAGACTGCACTATTCTAGTGTAGTATATACTACTAGTAAATACTGAAATATTTGGATTGGGAATCTAACAGAATTGTTTTATAGCATACTTGTACTTTCCTTCCTTAGTGGTTTATTAAGACCATGCAAAATATAGTAATCAAAAATTAAGTGACCCTTTTAAAAGGTTATTGGCATATTAAACATTTTTTAAATAAATAAAATAAAAAAATTAAAGCATAGCTGCAGTGTAGACATGACACTATCTATCACTGCATTAATAATGTGTTTGGTCTTCAAGTGCAATACACCATCATATTTGTCTACACAGCCATCCTTAATATAAATAATAACAGTTACTTTGAAAGTCCATGTGATGTACAGGAATTTCATACATAAAATCCACGACTGTCACAAACCTAGTTAGTTACTTTTGATCAAGTTTAATTTTTTATTCACCTCAGATATTGTTATGCTGATCTGGGACTTGCTACTTGGCATTAGAATTAAGTAACATATCAGATTAAAATGCAGAGGTGTGTTAGACGTAGTGCTTAGTGTTCCTCATTAAAAGCCACAATAGTGTAGCTGGTATTGTTTTTCACTTCTGTCAGGTTTCTTTTTCTCCCCATTTTTTTTTGTTTGTTTTGCTTTTTGTTTTATTTTTGAATAAATTTTGCTATTTTGAAAAGCCATAAAACATCCTGAAGTTTGTATTTAAACAATCACCAAGCCTCAAGTAAATGAAGGATTTTACACATTTAAATGAATCGGATTTTCAGCTCCTGGTGTGCCTGTGTGCACAAATCCAAATCCAACCAATAGCATTCCAGTCATGAGTGGTAGAATGATCTAGGATCATGATTGCTATTGATTTAGGCTAACAGACCAGAACTCATCATATCAGAATCATACCTGTAATGCCACTGACTTTAGTAGCTCAATTCAACAACAATTAAAAACAAAAATCAACAACGGCCTTCATATTTATATACTCTACATTATTTAAACTTTAGATAAACTTCTTTTTTTATCTAAAAAGTGATTTTTTTGCCCACTTTTTGCAAACAGATTATGAAAACATTACGTTCATAGAACAATCTCTAAACAAGCTTAATAAGTAAACACTAAATGATTATACTAATAAACCTAATTTAATATCTCAACTCAAAGAATGTATAAGTCAGGAAAACAGACTACACTTTTTGTACTAGATATAGCGATTGTGTGCCGAACTGAAATGACCGGGCATCGCCCTTTTATTCCTGTCAAACCAGTTGGGTTGGTTGTTCATGCAGAATTTGAAAGGTGGTAGGAATATACTTTAATAATGTAATAATACTGATACATGGGAATGGCATGATCTGATTTGTCTTCTATCTGGAAAGTAAAAACAATATCTCGAATAAATCAAAATTATGGAAATCATGTGGGTGGTGTTATCATTGTCCTGCTGTAAAAAAATTTGTTTTTGTTTTAAAATGTTTTTGTTGTTTTTGTGTAGTATATAGGAAAAACAGTTGATATAGTGTATACATTACTTATGTATCCATGTAGTATGTACTAAAACTCTGAATGGGTTTTAAAAGCTGGTGTTAGCTACACAGAGCTGATAGTAAAAATATGTAAATTGGCTAAATATTTCAGTTTAAATCGCCCTAAGCTATCTGCACTGTGTGCAATGGTCTTTAGCAGCATCAATGGCACAGGGGCCACACTCAAGGCCTGCAGGCCGAATCTGGCTCACCAACTCATTTTTATGGCCCACAAGAGCTTTCCAAGAATATATTTATCATATATTCTTTGTATCAACTATTTCCATGAAACGTAATTCATCACCCATCCACTAGGTGGCAACTAGTCATTCATAACTCAAGAAAGATTGCAAGCTAGCATATCACTGTCAAGCGTTGTCAAGAAAGGAAAATATACAGTTACTTCAACTGATCATTTTGCCATGCAGATTTCATGGTTTGCCTTTTTGAATAAATGTTTATTGATTATTCAGCCCTCGATGACCTAGAAATTTAATTGATGTGGCCCTCAGTGAACATGAGTTTGAGACCCCTGGTCTACTGGAACAGCAACAAGCCGAAAGCTACCTGTCACTTATCAAACTAGGTTAAGGAGGTTTATTATATAGCATTTTAAAATGGTGGCCTTATTTATTTAACTTTAGACACTGTTATTTTCCCGCTTCTGAACAAGGTGTCTGTGAGGGCTTTGGTAGTCTTACAACACAATGCGTTTCCCAGTCTGGGCGGCATTCGCAGGCGTGATCAGGAAGGGGATTTATGTTCTTCCTTACATCACCAACGTGAAAAGTGTTATTTTACAACTTTAATCAGCCGTCATGATAACAGCCTTGATATTTTTGTTGTATTCCATGATTTTCAGGTTTTCTTTGCTTAGTGCTCCTAAGTTTAGTTTGTTAGCTGGCTACATGCTATGCTTTCTTGTTTCATTTTGTATCTTGGGTTGCCAGTCCACAATAAACTCCTCATCTAGCGTATCCATCCTGATGCTACATAAATAAGGCCACCATTTTAAAATGTTATATAATAAACTAATTATTAACCTCATTTGCCCGGTCTGTATAAAGAACTCTCAGCCCTTCAGTCTTTTTGTACAGACCTTATTTTCACTCAGTTTGTACTAAAGGCTCAGGCTGAGATTTCTTTACAGACCTCGTGCTCAGTTATTAAGCACTTAAGTGTAGTATAGTATAGCACAGTATTACATTATTATTATTAATATTTTTACACATATTGTGAATTGTTTGCATGCAAATAAATTAATTCATTAAAAAATGCATGCACCAAGCAACAATAAAAAAAAATCACAGCCAAGCAAACGTAAAGTTTTTTTTTTTTTTATGATGACTAAATATGAATGAATTAATGAATGTGTTACAGGTGAGCTCATTTCTATCAACACTGTTTATGTATTCTATTCCAACTACTCGTAGGAAGAAAGCATTATGTTTACAATCCAGGATTCATTACTTTAAAAGGGATTATTAATGTTTATCAAAGCTTGTGCATCTATACATCTATGCAAGCACAACTCCACCCGTCAAACCAGAGTGTGTGTGAGGGCGAGGGAGCAAGCCAAAGAGAGAGAGAGAGAGAGAGAGAGAGAGGAAGAGAGAGAGAGAGAGAGAGAGAGAGAGAGAGAGAGAGGAAAAACCTGCACTTCAAGCAGTGCATACATATGAGTCATCAGCATACTCAAGAAGAATGAAAAAGATGGAAGGACTATTCTCTCCATCTCAGCTCATATTCAACTACAAGAAAAACCTCTTTTCCCCCCTGTGAATACTTCAGATAACAAAAAATGTGTGAGGACAAATGTGCTAACCACTGCACCACTGTGCCGCCCATATCACAAAACTACTTTTCAGAAACTCAGATCAAAGCTTCTATTTCAGTCCTTAATGAGCACAACAGTGGGGAAGAAAACTCCATAAAGGACAAACCTAAAATGAACAAAGGTGGTCAAAGGGGAACCCATCCGATTGTCTTATTACAAATAATTGCCCATTTACAACTATACCCTATAAAGTATACTGTATAAACAGCAGGATTTACTAGTGGTGAAATGTTCACTGTGTACAAAAGCCTAGGAGCACAAGACAGGCTTTATGATTACAGCAGCAGCTCTGGGTTACACATCTACGGTATCCTGGTGAGATTATCCACTGAATCCAGGAACAGACTGTTTGGTGGAAATCTTGGATGAAAGATTTTCCATCTAGCACTACCCACACCGACCAATCGCGAGTCCCAGTTCATCAAAAACATTTAATTAGAGTCATTAAAGCTTTAAAAGCTGAAATTATTATTTTGGAGACCATATAAAGATTGAACCTCGAATTACGCTCTAAAACTAATCTAAAGACACGATTACTGTTTTGGATGAATTAACCTGAGATCTAAAATTTTTTTTTAAATAAATTAATAAATAAATTTATATATATTTATATATATATTTTTAAATAGAAGGAATGAAAGAAGATAAAAAACAGACTCGTAGGATTTTTAGTTTTACACTCATGGGAGTGTACAGTGATTGTGTGCTCAACTGAAATATCCAGGCATCGCCCTTTCGTACCTGTCAAACAAGTTGGATTGGATGTCTGCGCAAAATCGCGCAAGCACCAGACATACTGTGACATATCTATATATATATATATATATATATATATGTGTATGTGTGTGTGTGTGTGTGTGTGTGTGTGTGTGTATGGTGTAAGAAATTGTCTGTCTATATGATTTCGAACACATCAGTACACTGGCAGTTTTATAAACTAAATATAAATAAATAAATAAACAAACAAACAAACATACAACAACATTAATAATAATAATAATAATAATAATAATAATGCATAAGGCAAAACTGTGTTATTAAAACATCTGTCTGAAATCTAAAAAGAAAGAAAAGCATGCAAGGTTGTTGAAAAAAACATGACTATTTTTAACTCACCATTTTTTTGGATTTCTGCTTGAGACACTCTTTGAATCAGCTCTAAAAAGAAAAGAAAAGTGCATAAGGAATTTAATGATCAAGTAGAACAACACACCACTTGACAGCCACACAAAACAAAGATCCCCAGGTAAAATCCTCACATGTATGACTTATCCTTATAAGATTTCAAGAATGAAGAAGCATTGCTGAACAGCATGTAAGGCGATTGAAAGTAAATGAACTTACCAAAAAGTTTTCTGCACTTCTGCACTGCAGGTGGAGAGAGTAAGAGTGAAGACAGGAGAAGAGCAATGACTCTTTAAGCAACTCCTCTATCATTAGAGTCACTCTGTTCACTTTATGAGCTGATGGGGATTATGGGTATTGTAGTTTGTTGATTAAAAACAAACTGTAGTTCCTAAACAGTGAACACACATAAGTTAGGTGTTACAGATTACAGGATAAGACATTTATAATAGTAAAAAAAAATTATTTATGAATGTTGGTCTGTGTCAGGGGTCTCAAACTCGCGGCCCGCAGGCCAATTGCAGCCCGCAGGATGATAGTTTGTGGCCCCCGTCTTAATATGAAAGTTTAATGTTAGTTCGGCCCGCGAGTTTGATATGTACGGCATGTTACGGTGTTGTGGGCGGAGCTGAAGGAACCTACCAATCACAGTGGGGTATATGGCTCTCGGGGGCAGGACATCGGCCGGGTTTGATGCAAGCAGAGAAGCATTTCTCAATGAGTGAAAGTTACAGCAGCGTTGCCATGGAGAGTTTTCTTCTGTGCCTGGCTGGCTGCCTCATTTCGATTGGGCTCACGCGGACATTCGTCCCAACGCGCTGCGTTCACAACACTTCAAAATAAAAGTGTTTTTAAGTTGCTGCCCAGCGCGACATTATAAATAAATAAATAAATAAATAAATAAATAAATAAATAAATAAAGAAACGCCAGTCAGTGGCACTTAGAGAGTTAATATGAGGTCTCTCTCTCTCCCTCTCTCTCTCTCTCTCTGATAAAATAAATCAAAGTGATGCGGATGTGGCGGGATAAAAGAAAAGTAGGAACTCAATGCAGCCGAATGTAGAGTCTGCAGTCTCATAGCAACACCATCAGCAATAACAGTTCCCGGTAACCCGGACCAATTATAGCGTCGCACCGATATCTGTGGGTCATTGTTTTTTATTTGCATTGTATTTGCATTGTACTTGCTTTGCCTCACACAATGAACATTACATATATTTCTATATGATGTAAACAGAAGTCAAAACAAATGATATCAACAGCAGCTCGTGTCATTTCCGCATCCTTTTCCTGTAACAGCAGCACGGTGTCATTTCCGCTTCCTTTTCCTGTAACTACAGCACGGCGGATAACAGTCCATGAGCAGTCGCAGTTTTGCGGTCGCTATCCCGGTACTTTCTACCATCTACAAATGCCATGGTGTTCATGTCATCATGAAAGACCTGAACATCGAGCGTAAAAACAAAGGAGACTGCTACCGGGCTTTTATCCGCCAACCGCCGTGCTGCGGTTACAAGAAAAAGGAAGCGGAAATGACGTTCTCCGTGCGTCGGCTAAACACTTGATTGAAACTTCAAGGAAAGAGAAGCCATGTTCAGAAGAACAGTTCATGTTCTTCAATGTTCCATTCATGTTCACGACAATTCATTTTCAGAAGAGAGTTAAAGGTTAAAGAACTGTTAATACAGACATTATAATCTGAATATAGCAGATATAGAAGACTAAAGAAACTTCATAGTCACTGACCAGAGAAATCCAATTATTATTATTAAGATTATTATTATTTTATTTATTTATTACTGATTATTTTCTTATTAATTCTTAATTTGTTTATTTATTTTTTCATCTTATTTTGTGTTAAAAAAATTAAAATAAAGAGATTTGAGAAGATTGAAAATTTTTTTGTGGAAAACCTGATGCGGCCCAGTTTCACCCAGACTCTGCCTCTAGCGGCCCCCGGGTAAATTGAGTTTGAGACCCCTGTTCTGTGTAATAGCTCCCTTACCTTTATCTCTTCTGATTCTCTGTAATTATTTCTACTGAACAATGAGTTATTCTCAATTCTATACCCTAACCATGGGATATACATTCATTCATTCATTCATTTTCTAAACCACTTAAACCTAATTAGGGACGCGGGGGGGCTGGAACCCATCTCAGCCGACTCTGGGCGAGGGCGGGGTACACCCTGGACAGTTCACCAGTCCACTGCATGGCAACACACACACACACACACACACACACAAAACCATTCACACTTACTCTCACACCTAGGGGTGATTTGGAACAGTCAATTAGCCTACTGTGCATGTTTTTGGACTGTGGGAGGAAACCAGAGTACCCGGAGAAAGCACGGGGAGAACATGCAAACTCCACACAGAAACGCCAGAGCCTGGGATTTGAACCAAGGCCTTCTTGCTGTGAGACAGACGTGCTAACCACAGGATATACAGCTATGGAAAAATTAAGAGACCACTGAAAATTAATTATTTAGTTTCTCTGGTTTTACTATTCATAGGTTTTTGTTTGAGGAACATTAACATTTCATAATTCATTCATTCGCCAAACCACTTTATCCTACCAGGGTTGCAGGGAGGCTGGAGCCTATCTCAGCCGACACTGGGCAGAAGCGTGGTGCACTCTGAACAGTCCATCACAGGGCCAACACACACACACTTATTACACACGTAAGGGCAATTTGTAACAGACAATTAGCCTAATGTGCGTGTCCTTAGTTTGTAGCAGGAAACTGGATTACATGAAGGAAACCCACATAAACATGGGGAAAACATGCAAAGCATTTAGACACAGAAATCTCCTCACCAAGCCTGGGACTTGAACCCAAGACCTGCTTGCTGTGAGGCAGATGTGCTAACCCCTACACCACCATGAGATCATCACCATGCTTTAAAAATCTCATTTTAGTTTGCTTTTCTTATGAGTGTGTGTAGTATATACTAAAACTTTATTTAAATAAACTTGTATATAGAGACTTTTAAAATGATTCTTTAGCTCTAGATTATCAGTAATTTGCTCTGCTCTGCTCGCACTACTTGTAACCTGACGTATGCACATTCTTCTTCTTTTGGTTTACTCATGTTCCTGTGAAGTATATAATAAAACAGTCATGTGCCTTAGGCTCAGTGGGTGCTGCAGAATTGAATAGTCCCTTCGATGTTCTGTCTGAGGGACTATTCAGGTAAAAGTGAGCTCCTAAACGCAGTCCACAAGCCTGAGTTTTACTTCATGTATTCCCGGTTCTGCAACTGCATTCTAGTGCAAGTGACCAAACTTGATTTACATATCATTGGAAGCATCTGTGTTTCACAGATCAGTGCTTTCGAAACAAAGGTTGTTTTTTTTTGTTTTGTTCTTTTTTAAATGTGCAGCCCGTATTCGTTTGACAGTGCCTGGATTAAATATTCATTTTTAAAAACTTGGAAAAGGCATGTTGAAAAAAAAGTGTTTAGGCCAAATGAAAACAAAACTGTACTTACTGTCATCAATTCAAAGGACTATATCTGGTGAAAAACCATGACTGCTCCGTACCGACCACACAGCGAAGCATAGTGGTGGTGGCATTTATGACATTCAGCAGACGCCCTTATCCAGAGTGACTTGTATTCATTTAATAATACAGCTGAGCAATTGAAGCTTAATGACCTTTTGCTCGGGTGGCCAACAGTGACAGCTTGGTAGTAGCTGGGCTTAAATCTCTGACCTTCTGATCAGTAACCCAATAACCCAGAGCCTTAACCACTGTGCCACCACTGCCCTGCATCAGTGAGAAACTGAAAAAGCACAGTGACACAACCAACCTGATGGTTTGGAATGGTTCAGTAAAATAACTCAATACAGATAAGAATCTATGGAAAGCCTTGAAATTGCAGTTTGCCAACTTTTTCCATTCAAGACTGACAGCCTATAATGGGTGAGAACCAAAAAATACAGCTCAGAGGGTAGAAAGCACATAGCAGGGACATGAAAACGTATATAGGTGTTTTTAAGGAAACAGTCAATAACTGGCTTATTATTCCTTTTATAATGTTCTGTGCAGTAACCCGTTCATTTTTGGCTTGAAATGCCTTTTTTCAGAATGTTATAAAACAAAACTTGACATGGCCCGTACGGGGATCGAACCCGCGACCTTGGCGTTATTAGCACCACGCTCTAACCAACTGAGCTAACCGGCCTGACGCACGTACAGTTATTTTTTATTATAGGTTAATCGTCTTAGGAGCAAACATTTTTTTTAATTACCTTAAAATATAAATACAATAAACTTCTTTTAAAAGTTTTTTTTAAGTAAATGCTTCTCATGGTTATTCTACAGTGGTATGTAACATAACTCATAGCGTTTTAAAGACACCTATTAAAATGCTTAATCACCATTTGCTGGACCGCATAATTAAACTATGGTCGCCGGGAGACTGATGCCTATCTCAGCCGACACCGGGCGAAGGCGTGGTACACCCTGAACAGGGAAAAAACTTCCTACTGATAATGTAGTACGAAACAGCGTGTTGAACACCGTTAAGCCACTAGATGTCGCTGTCGTGCAATATTTCAAAACGCCCATTTTTATGTGAATCAAATCGGTTTAGTTGTGTAGATCACTGATAATTATTATTATTATTATTATTATTATTATTATTATTATTATTATGGTTGTTGTTGTTGTTGTTGCTGTGGTTATTATTATCATTATTATTATTATTATTGTTGTTGTTGTTGTTGTGGTTATTATCATCATCATTATTATTATTGTTGTTGTTTTGTTGTTGTTTTGTTGTTGCTGTGGTTATTATCATTATTATCATTATTATTATTATTATTATTATAATTGTTGTTGTTGTTATTTTGTTGTTGTTGTGGTTATTATCACCATCATCATTATTATTATTGTTGTTGTTTTGTTGTTTTGTTGTTGCTGTGGTTATTATTATCATTATTATTATTATTATTATTATTGTTGTTGTTGTTGTTGTTGCTGTGGTTATTATTATCATCATTATTATCATTATTATCATTATTATCATCATTATTATTATTATTGTTGTTGTTTTGTTGTTGCTGTGCTTATTATTATTGTTGTTGTTGTTGTTGTTGTTTTGTTGTTGTTGCTGTGGTTATTATTATTATTGTTGTTGTTGATGTTGATGTTGTTGTTTTATTGTTGTTGTGGTTATTATTATTATTATTATCATTATTATTATTATCGTTATTGTTGTTGTTTTGTTGGTGCTGTGGTTATTATTATTATTATCATTATTATTATTGTTGTTGTGTTTTTTTTGTTGTATTGTAATATTATTATTAATAATAATAATAATAATAATAATAATAATAATAATAATAATCAGCATTACTAATAATTAGAAATACCCATGGAAAATCCATGGTTCAAAGGGGATAACAAATTTTCAGAGGTTAATACACATAGGATCCAAATAGATAAATAAAACACTAACAGTGAGGGCGTTTCTGTGTGGAGTTTGCAAGTTCTTCCTGTGCTTGTGTGGGTTTCCTCCTGGTACTCATGTTTCCTCCCACAGTATAAAGACCCGTAAATTGCCCCTAGGTGTGGATGTGAGTGTTAAATGTTATGTGTGTGTGTGTGTGTGTGTTGGCCCTGTGATGGTGTGGGAGCTGTTTAGGATGTACCCTGCCTTCGCCCGGTGTCGGCTGACATAGGCTCCAGTGTCCCCACATCCCTAACATGAGTGGTTTGGTAAACGAGTGTTTTGCAGTATGATATGCATTTCTGTGAGTATTTTATTGTGTTTTATCTGGAATTTCATGTGTAAAGTCCCTGATATCGCTGTTCTTGAATCATATCTTTCCAGTATATCTCATAAGGGCCTCATTTAATATTCAAGCCTGATAATGAGTGTACTTACAACAAATTAAAACGCACATTTCACTTTTGAGAGACCACAAAATTATACAAATGTAGAGAAGTCCTATTTGTATACATATATTTATTTATTTAATAAAGAGTTCATGTATGAGATGGATGAATTGATTCAGACTCTTCTGGATTTTACTGGTAGTTTCTAGAATCATCTGACCCCGGACTGTTCTATTTTCACTCTGAGAGAGAGATGGGATGTTCATACTTTTAATAATGTATTGATTTTTTATGAAATAAAGTACTGTAACAACAAAACGCTTCTGAAATCGTGTTTAAACCAGGGGTATGGTGTTGAACCGTGTCCAAAACACAGTGTAAATAGATGGGTTTGGAAACACACACCCCTCAGTCTGGAGAAAATGGAAGGTGACCGGTGGTATATCAGTCTCGTGCGCGGTTAATGTTTTCAAATCTCGACCGTTACGCCCGGATTATTAGCTTGTTAGCTTACTGACATTAAATATACCGCGACAATGGAGTGGAAACCGATGGAAATTAACCCCGAGGTTTGTGGTTATTGGGTTTTGTCGTGAACTGGTTTCTTATGACGCTTTTATTTTCCTTGGGCGAGCTGCTAAACGATATTTGTTGTGTTTTTGTTGTTTTAGATGCTGAATAAGGTGAGTTTGCTGAATCATGCTAAACGCTCTTCTCAGATGCTGCCTTTTTATCTTCGTCTGAGGTAAAAACGGACGTCCCTCGGTCAATGGGCGTAGGCTCGGCTTTATCCACCTGCTTTATTATAAAGGGGGTAAAACGAATAAGCTTGGCTTAATTAAAGTCTCGTTTCTGACAGACTTTACCACAAGGAATTATAATTTATTTTTTTTTAAATCGTTTTTTTAGATGTCCTATTCTCTAATTGACATTACATCATGGCCTGATTTGTCTGAAGGTGTGGCGATGATGTAGTAGTGATGTCTGTGAGCCAATGATGACCGTGTTGATTTTGCTGGTGGTATCAGTAACCAGACCTTTGTGTGTGTAGGTGCTGTGTAAGCTGGGTGTGAAGTCAGGCTGGCACTTTGTGGATGTATTGGACTTTAACGATGCGGCCTTGCGGCTGCCCGCGCCCTGCTGCGCCCTGATGCTTCTGTTCCCACTGACACAACAGGTGGAACACACACACAATCCAGCTCTCTAGCTAGATGGAGGGATAATGCTCCCCCCCATTGTTTCCTCTTATGTATCAGAGTTGGCCTTAAATGTAGTTTACTGAGCTGAATAAGTGAATTTTGTCAATCTCCTTTATCAGCATGAGGAGTTTCGTGCCACGCAATCTGCTGAGCCATGCAAGGACGTCTACTTTCTGAAGCAGACGGTTACAAACTCCTGTGGGACTGTCGGATTGATTCATGCTGTGGCCAACAACCGGGATAAACTCAGTTTTGGTTAGTGGTTTTATTTGTCCCTTCAGAATTCCTTATATAGTTAGTTTCCTGGTTTTTAAATTACCCTCTGTGTCTTGTTTAAGTTAAATCTCTGGTGTATATTTATAATTTAGTTAAGCTGTATAGTCTCTGGGATGCTTTGTGGATGTATGTATATCTTTTGGGTGGGTTTTGTTTTTGCTCATTTGCTGAAATTAAGCTTCTGCTCCTCTATAGAAGGTGATTCTACTCTGAAGAAATTTCTAGAGGAAACTGCTGAACTGTCCCCTGAAGAACGGGCCAAGCAGCTGGAGCAAAATAAGGTACTTGTGCAGTATAAGTGAAAATTGACACCAGGAGACTGGTTAAGTGCTTTCTGTTCATCTATTAAAACATTATCTTACTCTTTGTCTTTTTGTAATGTATGGGTCTAGCAGTAGGTGGTGCTTGAAGCACACTTTAGATCCTCAAGCAGAGTGCTATAATCTATTTAGTTTAGTGACTCGCTTTATATGTACATGTTTGTTTTTAGATTTAAAATATGTATTTGTGTTTTTAAATAAACTTTGCAGGCAATCCAGGCAGCTCATGATGAAGTTGCTAAGGAGGGACAGTGTCATGTAAGAACTACATGTGCACACACAGAATATTCCTGCTTAACTACTGAATACTGATTGTTTTGTTAAACCACCTTTTGTAAACAGCCAGAAGCTGGCACTGTGAACTTCCACTTTGTCACCTTTGTCAACATAAATGGTCAGCTACAGGAATTTGGTAGGTTGTCACTTGCTTCATTGTAACTCTTGTCACCAAGTGAAATGTGGCTTACTCAATACTTCAGTTGCTGTAAAATTTTGTTTTATGAACAGGGTTTTTTTTTTTTTTTTTTTAATTTACAACATGTCTGAAGTAAATGCAGCTTTGTACTTGGATTGAGTCCAAGCCCTACTCTACTGTGTATTCTAAAGTGTATGTGTTTGCAGATGGCAGATTGGCTGGGCCTGTGAACCATGGTGCAAAAAATCCAGATAACTTCGTCATGGTAGTGTAGCCTCTACTGAGGTTTTTAATTTTGTTTATTTAAAAAAAATTGTGGTTGAAATTTGATACCAACTGAATGATGGAATATTTCTCCTTGGGCAGGATGCGGCGAAGGTGTGCAGTGAATTTACAGAGCGCGAGAAGGGCGAAATGCGATTCTCTGCTGTGGCCCTCTGTAAGGACTGAAGATGAGCCTTACCCCATGACTGACTGACCAAAAATCCTCTTTCCTCTCTTGCAGGGCAGAGCACATCAATCCTGCACAGTTCACACAATCTGCCTGCTTCTCAATTGTTAACATTCTGTTCACTATATCTGCCTTTTATTCATAACTGCCAGGCTTCTGTTCTCTGTAAGCTCTTGATGTTTGCACACAATATCTAGTTGACACATTCCTGTGACTGGTTCAGTTCCAAGTGACATTTCAGCTTGTGTATTTTAATGCTGATTGGCTTGGATTTTGATTGTACACTTAACCAGGAAGTGTCTTTTAATCTGCTGTAAAGTGCAACGCTTATCTAGCTGGAGGTAAACAATGAGTGATGTTTGGCACAAATGTTTCCTGTTAATAATCCAGGGGGGGTTTCTTCTATTGTTGATGGGTCCTGCTAATGTAGCTAAAATAAATGTGAAGAAATGAATCATGGTTTCTTTTCTTTTTTTAATATTTTTTTATTTTTAAATAAACATTAAAAATTGGCACATTTCACTCATCAAGCCAAGAATGAACGCTATGACGCGGTCCCTTCAGATATCGCCTCAGTGTATATAATGGTGCAGGTGGTCCTCTACAATTCCCCTGAGGTGGGTTCACATAGGACTGACTGCTCCCATCCTGCCTCTCAGCCTAGTTTGGATCTATGTGTTAACACCATACAGCTGATGCACTATAATGTATAACAACGACTATCTTCCTGTGAGGGGGGGGGAGATTGCAAATGCTCATAAAACCATCGCAAGCTGCCTTTCCTTTTATTGGAGGGGAGCACTGAGGGTAATGTTTAATCTAGAGGTTGCACCTGAGATTTATCAAAGCTCTTATGTTTTTAAAGTCCTAATGCGTGTTAGAGCACCTCTTATTATAGATAAGACGAGACAACTTGAACAAAAAAATCGTTGAACGCAAACTCAATGCGCATGTCCTAAGTTTTTGTGTGTGCGCGGTTTATAAGATGCTGTAAATTCATGGAGGTAGTAACTGCGGGTTCATCATATAATGCAAGCTTTATGATGGAGCATAAACTAAACTGGAGTGCGCGAGACGAGGGCTGCATCCTAAATAAAGCTCTACCCCCCCTATATAAGTGCACTGGGTAGGGTATGAGGTAGTGAGTTGTACACCCTATATAGTGCACGGTCTGTCCAGTGGGGATGTTTTTGGGAGCAGGAGGTAAAGAGAATTGGAGGGATAACGGAACTCCTCCATTGTTTTCGTGCACATTCCTGTCCTCACAGCGGGCCGCTCCGTCCGCCTCTCGTATTGGCTGAGCGCGGAGCTGAAGTCCTGCGCGCGCGCGCTGTATTTTTAGATTGGACAGAACCGAGCAGTGGTGCGCAGGGAGGAAATTACAGCACCTCGTCCCCTGTTCATCGTCAGCATCCAGTTTCGGATTGGACGCAGCTGCGTGAGCGCCGAGGAAGGCAGTGCGGTGGGGAATCCGGACAACGCCGAGCTATCGCGCCGACTTTCTCTGGAAATGGCCAGTGCTACCGACGAGGGCTGCGGTTCCCGGCCGGATCACAACGAAGCCAGCGAGTGCAGCTCGGGGCCAGCTTTTCAGGAGGCGCAGAAATGGATAGAGGTTAGTCAGCCTGCAGGAGTCCCACCTGGCGCGTTTCCTTCAGTGCACTGCAGTGTTATTTCTTGGAGGTAGAACGATTGAGTGCTTACGGGTTATAAATAATGTGCCGTCACCTGTTGTGTGTGTGTCGGGTACATGGCCTTCCAGTGCCAGTGAGCGCGTGTGTCCGGGTTACAGCGGCCGGCGACAGGCGCAATAAACACGGCCATCACGTGCGACGCATCCGCGCGGAAAGTCAATAATTGAATCTCTTCCTGGAATTTAACGTGCGTGACGTAGTACTATTTTATTGCTATAATGATTATTATTATTAGTAGTAGAAGTAGTAGTAATAGCTTTAAAATGTTTTATTTATATAGTTTTTAAAATAATTAAATAACTAATTTGTTTGTTTTAAAAAAATATATAGTATGTATGTGGTGATACTACATTAAAACGTCGATGATTTCAAGGCCAAATATAAACACCCAGATCCATTGCCACTAAAATAAATAAACAAATAAACGACATATTTGGGATAAAATCAAAATGAAAGAGTTGTGCAGTTGTTTTTATTGGAGGCAAGCTGGTGTCATGGTTAGCACGTCGGCCTCGCAGCAAGAAGCTCAGGGTTCTGGTTTCTTCTGGGTACTCCAGGTTTCTCCGGCGGTGTACAGGCTTGGGGTGTTCTCTGTTTTCACCCAGAGTTGGCTGAGATAGGCTCCAACCTCCCTGCGACTCTAGCTGGATTAAGCAGTTTGACGAATGAATATTTGTTTATGCACATCACGTGACCTCTATGCGAACTGTTGAAGCTCACCCTCCTCGGGGGGGGGGGGTTCGGTATATTATGGGATGCTTTTCTGCTCACCATGGCTGCGAAGAGTGATTGTGTGTAGCCTTGGTTAGAAGAAGCTAACTGCTAATACAAGTGAACTGGCTTGAAATGTTGACGAGGTGACTCATTATTATGACAGTAGCTAAACTTTGTTGAAATATAAAATCCTGTGACGTTACACATCCCCCTGTTTTCTCTTCATGCTGTTAGCTAACCTGATATACCAAGTCATAAGTTAATGGGCGACGCGAGTTAATGCTTTAGCTGTATTGTGAGATATTAATAGCTATAATAGATTAACGCTCATTCCTTTAATTGCCTAGTACGAAAATTTCGACTTTGACAGTGTTGTCTCAAGTCGAGCACTGTGTTAAAATTGTTAAAAAGTCCTGTTTGGCTCAGGAGTGGCGCATTGACAAGGTGCGTTAATATCAACCTGGACGCCGCTAACGAGTCCGTGGGAGCTGATTGGTCGAGCTCTCACAGGAGGGAGGGATGGCAAATGCTCCCCTGTCACTCACAGCGATCACCAGCCAATCCATGGGCGTCTGTGAGCTCATTAGTACAAAAGGGGCGTGGAGCGCTTTCCCTCCGAGTGTGTTGGGCTAGCACCAAATGCGCATGCGCAGCAGTACATAAAGAGGCGGGTGGGTGGCAGCATCGCCCCTCCCTGGTTGGTGGTGGTCGTATGTGATAGGGAGGCAACACTTGAAAAGACTTGGGTGCATTAACATGTCCTCGTTGACAATTTTATTAACTAAATGAGTATTTCCCTATAAGGAAAAATCAAAACGTGCACTTTACCATATATGGAAGGTGGACTGACCTTGGTTGGGTGGGGGTGTCACATCGTGCAGCACGCATGTGCACCACATGATTTCTGCAGGACGTAGGTAAGTCCGTGTAGGTTCTTTGCTCTGGTAAGTGCGTACTGTAGTCGACATAGGCGTGGTTTGATGTGTCCAGTGCTTGTTCCAGCTTAAGGTGACTGATTGCCTTTAACCAGAATTACACTGATGCCACTTGACCGCATCACCTGGCCAATTGCACACTTTTGATTTTCTTTGCTTGTGTGTGTCCACTGCATTTTTGCCACTGTTTTCACCAAGCTTTAAAAAAAAGCCCCGCCCCTTCCTTCCGTACATGGCTAAGACCATGACCATTAAACGTTGAGCAGTGTGTTGACATACTTCAGAATGAGACACAGTATGGGTTACTGATCAGAGGGTTTTGGGTTTGAGTTCCAGCACCACCATCCTTCCACAGTGGGAGGTCTTAACCATTAACCCTATCAGCACAACCTATCCACATCAAACCCGTGTAGAATCGGGAGGGGGGGGGATTTATTTTTGTGCTCTTTTCTACAACAGTCACTAACCTGATAGTCTTAAAGCACAAAATGCACAATTTTATAACTGTGATGCATTATTAGGGTTGAGGGGAGGCTGGAGCCTATCACAGCCAAATCTGAGTGAAGGCTCCCCAGTCCATCGCAACACAAACACAACCATACACACTCAGACCTTGCAGCAATTTGGAACTTAGCCTAATGTGCATGTCTTTGGACTGTGGGAGGAAACCAGAGTACCTGAAGGAAACCCACACAAGCACAGGGAGAACATGCAACCTCCACACAGAAGCACCCTTGTGGAGCCCTTCTCTCAAACCCATGACCTTTTTGCTGTGAAGCGGACTTACTAAACACTACGTCACCGTGTCGCCCATCATTAGGAATAAACAGAAAATGTAATTTGTAATAAATGTTTAAAAAGAACTGCCCTTTCCCGATCCAGTGGAGAAGAAGGTGGTGGCTCAGTAGTAAAGGTTTCTGGATTACTGCTCAGAAGGTCAGGTACCACCAAAAGTGTTGCATGTTCTCCTTGCACCTGTGTGGGTTTTCTTCAGGTACTTTGGTTTCACTGTTGGGCCCGTCAACAAGTCCCTTAACCCTCAGTTATATTAATGAAATTAAAATGTACTTTGGGGACGTCTGCCAAATGGCGTGAATGTAACACAATAGAAATGTCATGATAACACACGGTCACAGTGCTGCAGATGCTCTACAATAACTTCCTGTTGGCTCAGATGTGCCAGTGTGCTCTATTAATAGTCTGATTGAAAGTTTCTTTTTTTCTTATCCCAAGGGTAGGAGATGTTCAAGATGTAGGCCTTGGCTGATATTAATACTGTGACCTATTTACGGCTACATTGTGGACCTAATCCTACCAAATAGTAAAACACTGTATGTAGCTCAGAACCTGCATTACTACTGCCATTCTAATCCGAACGCTAGCATGCTTTCTAGAATGTTGATGCTCATTTAGTCTGTTCACAATTCGATGCAAGGAGGTCTCGCTCTCTCTCTCTCTCTCTCTCGTTCTCTATTTTCCGTTCCAGCTTTATTAGCTGTACTGTATATATGTACAGTATTGCCAGAATTTACCAAGAAATATTTGAACATTGTTAAAATACCAAATTTGAAATAAATGAGGGCGGAATGGTGGCATAGTGGTTAGCACGTCCGCCTCACAGCATGAAGGTCCTGAGACCTGGGATTTTCCGGTTTCCTCCAATGATCCAGAGACATGTGAATTAGACTCATTGGCTATTCCAAATTGTCCTAGGTGTGTGTAAGTGGTTTTGTGTGTGTGTGTGTGTGTGTGTGTGTGTGTGTTGGACTGTTGAGTAGTTTAGAGTGGAATCTCCAACCCTGTTCCTGGAGATCTACAGTAACTTCCTGCAGGTTTTAGCTCCAACCAAAATCTAACACCTTTTTTAGCTGCTTGAGAACTTCTTAAATCAATAATCCGATGGTCAGGTGTGTATAGTTAGTGGTTGGAGCCAAAGTTTTCAGGAAGGTAGCTCTCCGGGAACAGGGTTGGAGACCCCTGGTTTAGAGTGTACTCACTAGATACTCTGAGATAGGCACCAGTCTCCCTACAACCCTATTATATTCTAGACAAGCAAAAATATCGCGACATCGGTGACTTCCTTTCAACACTTGTTTGCCGTAGTGCCCTGTTGGCAGCATGATGCTGTAGCTATTATTATGTCCCGCTCACAGCAAGAAGGTCCTGGTTCGAATCTCAAGCACGGCATGTTTGCATGTTCTCCTTGCACCTGTGTGGGTTTTCTTCGGGTACTCCGGTTTCCTCCAACAGTCTAAAGGCATGCACATTAGGCCAATTGGCTGCTACAAATTGCCTGTAGGTGTGAGTGTGCATGGTTGTGTATGTTGGTGCTGTGATGATCTGGTGAGCTGTTCACGCTGCCTTCACCCAGTGTCAGCTGAGAAAGGCTCCAGCCTCCCCGCGACCCTAGTAGGATAAATCGGTTTGGCAAATGAGTGAGGGAAATTAATGAACATTATATTGAGTAACTGTTTCATGTTCACACCAATTTGATCAAAGAGAGAAAAAAAAATAAAGATGGGAGAATAGAAATGACGCATTGATACAAACAGTATTAAAGTAAAAATAGGAGCGAAAATAAATCAGTAAATACAGAAAGCAATATTACAGCTGACAAACAAGGCTCTCTCTCTCTCTCGCACACACACTCGCTCACTCTCGCTCTCTATCGCTCTTTTACTCCTAACAACACGCATGTCGGGCTAGTGAGCAGAAAGTAGAACGAATCAATTTTCATTCCAGTTTTTTTGTCTTTCTCACTGAAACCCTGACCTGAATTCCTTTATTTGTCAGTATGGCTCCTATCACCTCCTCTCTCTCTTTCTCTCTCTCTCTCTCTCTCTCTCTCTCTGTCTTTCTCTGTCTCTTTCAGTGTATTCTCTGTCTGTGCATGTTTGTGTGAGGTATATGTTGCTGGTCCCCCAACATTTACACACATCTGTTTTGTAGAATCTTTTTTTTTCCTCCAAATGGATAACGGCAACATTTCTCCAAAAAAAAGAAGAAAAAGAATGTAGTTGATCAGCCAACAAAAATCTGATGCTTCTTTCACTTTGCAGTGGTGTTATAATGTTAAAGGAGTGGTGTTACAATTTTTGCCTTTCGTGTGAGCAACGCGGAAGGTAGTGACACTGATTTTTCGTTCCGCAGGAAATTGTGTCTGTGTTTGTCTGTCCGCCGTCCATGAGTGTGCACTTAGTCCTAGTAAGTTATTACCTTTCATGTGAGCTAAACATGGTTCATGTTATTATAACTAGACATTTGAGAGCTTACGGAAATTGTACTAAAGTAAAGTAATATTATGATAGTCATTACATTTACATAGACAGGAACTTTCCAATAGGACTGTCTATTTAAATCATTAGAAGTTCAACTTCGTCTTCAAGTTAGACAGAGCATGCGTGTGTCCAAAGACTCGGATGTGGTAAGTTTTTACATTCAAATTTCTGCACTAATGACAGAATAACTAATGTGATGACAGTAATAATATTATTAGAAGGATTAGTGTAAACACGTCATTTAGGTCAGGTAACGTAACCTAACGTTATGCCCTATTATACAATAACACGGATCTGAAATTCTATATTACCAGTTGGTGCCACGTGAAAGCTCAGTTAACGTGTGTGTTCGCTCCACCACTCATTTACCTAAATTTAATTACCCAAAAGTGGTGTATATATGCGATGAATGACCAAAATACTAGTCCGTGTTTGTTAAATATACTGATGCAAATCAAACCTGCTAGTTTTCAAATCTGCTATGGCGTGGATGGGAATGCATCACAATGGGCTAAACAGAGTTCAAGAATTGAAATCCTATTGCAAACTTCTAGCAAATTTGTTGTATGAGCCAAATTCATGTCTGCTATCCTTTGTAAACAAAATTTCTGTCTAAATAAATGATTGTCATCTTTGATAACCCCATTCATGTTTTTCTTGAAGCTATTTTCTTCAAACAATCACAATACTTCCTCTTTAATATTCTTATTCACAAGTAATGGAAGTCTGCCATCCAAAAATTATTGCCTTGGTGTTGGGTTTAGGATTACACTTCAGGGTAGGATTAGGCAGAGCATGACGTTAATTAGCTGTGCTAATATTTATGTTAATGGATGGTCCTTACAAGTATAAACTAAAGTGTGTGTGTGTGTGTGGAGGTATGTGAGTGGTAAACGCACAAGCAGCTGTGATGGGGGCTGCTTCATAAATAGCCATGCCGAAATAGCCCAGTACCCTGCTGCCTCCAAAGAGCTTTCACAGTGTTAGACTGAGCACACACGCGCACACACACACACGGGGGCAAAAGAATGTAGGATCTGGATGTTCGGAACATTTTTTTGTGGTGGTTCCTGCCGCTGCAGGGATCTTATCCAACACAGGAAGTGGAATTACGGGTAACCGAATCGCATTGACCTCATTAGATCCTCACAGGTGTATGAGGAAGGGCTTGGGTGTGACATTGTCCAGATATTTTGACATGAAAATGCTCCGAGCAGCTGCCCTCGTCTGAAATGAACAGTCCCAACCTATCAGGTTGCGGCTCCTCTACATTGGCCTATCACGTTACAGGAGCCCCGAGGTTCTTCTCCTTCGGCCTATCGGGTGTCCGAGTGTTTCTAACTTGTTCTTTATATAATTCATAGTGTTCGATAGCCAGAGAAGTCAAGTTAGAGATGAAGCATGGGATGGAGGAGGTTCCGAGCAAGCATTTGTCTGCTGTGGAGGGCTGTAAAGGAGAGTGTGAAAGAGAAGAGATGATACTATATAAATAAGAAAAGATGATGTAATGTTGCTAAGATATGATAGGTTCTGGTTTTCTTTCTCTCCCCCTCTCTCTCTCTTTCTCTTCCTTTCTCTCTCACACACACACACACACACACACACGGATTAAAGGGCACAGCTGTTGTGACGGGAAATGCTAGAAAGTGTCACCATCCATATGTTCTAGTCCTTCAGTCATCAGCAGGAAAACATCCCTTAACTAAAAGCGTGCTCAGAGTGCCAAAGGACAATAGTTGACCCTTTTATTCATTCATTCATTCACAGAACTGCTGGAGGCTGGAACCTATTTCAGCTAATTCTGGGTGGAGACAGGGTCCATCGCAGGGCCAACAAACATACAACCAGATACACACACCTAGGGGCAATTTGGAACAGCCAGTTAGCCCATGTCTTTGGACTGTGAGAGGAAACCCACGCAGGCAAACTCCACGCAGAACCACCCTCATCAAGCTCGGGAGACTCAAACCCAGGACCTTCGTACTGTGGTGTAGTCATGCTAACAACGACACCACGGTGCTGCACTTGACCCTTCCATGATATGCAAATCTTCATGTTATATATACTTCATACATTTCCTAAACTATTAGAATTAATGTATGTCCCTACATGCTGGTAGCCATAAATTATCACTTTTCCTCCGATGCTGTGCTGTTACCTAATCTAAAGCTGGTTCCACACATTTCAACCAAGAAAAAAAAGGTTTTGCTGATGCCAGAAAGCCGACCAACTACATGCAGTCACCTTCCAAACTCAATCTGTAATGACTTTGAAAGTAAATTTATATAAAGCAAGCAAAGCAAATGTGTTCTGTCTGTCAGAGTTTTTGCCCACAAATGTTCCCCTGGAACTGGAAAGGACAGCAGAAGCATTAAACATTAGCTATAGCACTCATATCCAACAGACTTTTTTTTTTTAATGTAATGTTTTGTATCAGAATATGGCAGATGTACTGTCTTCTGTGCCATTAGCCTGTAACATTTCAGCAGAGCTAACTAACCCTGACATCCAGTACATGATATTAGGTTCTTAAACATTTTGAAATGTGAGCCAGAAGGCACCGTGGCAGAATTGGCTTAACACCAGGGCAAAACTGGTTCCATGCCAGTCCCTTCACTGGGTGCATCCCAAAGCCATTATCTGTTGTTTCCTCGCTTGAACCGGAAGTCTTCTGGTTGGTCATCTTTGCTGGCTGAATCAAGAATTGAGGAGTGATAAGTGAGGATACAAGAGAGCAGTCCTCCCGGAAGAGCTGTACACCAGCATATAAATAGTCAGTGCCTTATATGATGTCAGCTGCTTTTTACACGGCAGGTTCAACTGTGCCACCGTCATCATCAGAAATAGGCATCGCTTCATGTGATGCTTCAGAGGTAACTACATCTCATTTCTCTTAAAACCCTTTTCCTCACGTCTTTAGATGTTTTCTTCGTGGGAGGGACTAAGACGCAAGGATGAAATGAGAAGTGAGGGAAACAAGGATGCAGTTTAAGGCTTTTGGAAGGCACCCACTGTCCTGGTGGATAGTATTTCTACCCTGGCTAGGTTTTTTCAATACAGATGTTCTGTGTGATGGCATCTACTGGACTGTAAGATGTATGGAATATGGCACGTCTCGTAACATTTGTAAAAGTGAAAATTAATTTGTGGATCTGTCCCGTGACTTTGATCCCCTCAAATATATACTAGGTTCTTCCTGGCCCAATGCAACACCCATTCACCAAGTTTCATAAAATTATGTATATTATATACATAACAGTATGTTTTGCACTGAAAACATTTCTAAGTAAAGGTAATAATACTAGGCCAGTACCTCACTGTGTTAAACGCTAGTTCAGTTTACAGACAACTACAATAAAAGCAAAAATGAAAATGAGTATGCTAGATACAAAACGTCCTGTTTCTATTCTCAACAGCTCAATTGTGGTACAGGAATGACTTCATTTTTTTAATTTAATCTGATCTTTGTTTATTGTATCGGACGTGTATGTGCGATAACCAACTATACACTGTGTGCACAATTATTAGGCAAGTTGTATTTTTGAGGATTTATTATATGATATATTGTACAACTATACAGTGCTCTTGGTCAATCCAAAATGTTAACAAACCCTCAAACCTGAACATTTAAGTAGTAAA
>JAQMYF010000011.1:7186154-7197645 GCA_030014195.1 Neosilurus mollespiculum | reverse complement strand
CTCTCGCGCTCTCTCTCTCTCTCTCTCTGTCGCCCCTCTCTCTCACTCTCTTTTTCTGTGTGGGAGTGATTTTTTTTTTTTTTTTTTTTAAATGGACAAATTAATAAATAGAAAAGAATTATGTCACCTGCTAGAAAAGTCTACATGTATCTTTCATTGTATGGCTACATGTGGTGGCATGTGTGAGGGGGAGGGAGGGGGGAGAGAGAGAGAGAGAGAGAGAGAGAGAGAGAGAGAGAGAGAGACCTACTTTCCATTTTAGCTTTGGTTTCCCTCCAATATATTAATTCCCATCTCTCTCATCTCTGGGTCATAGAAAAGAAAGTGACCTGGTTCCAGCACTAGAATTGAGTGTTAGTGCTTAGCGCAGTCAGCAGCTGCCAACCTACACACCAGGAAATGACTCCCAGACCAAGACTTACATAAACCTCTGCGTTAACAAAGTCTATGGAATGTGATCCATATAACACTTATTCTATATTAATACTATAAAGAAAACCTAATGGGGTGATTAAGATCATTGTGATGTTTGGTATTTGTTGAAAATAAATGCAACTGATTTATATTAGGTATTCGTGGCAGTTCTAACTTTGGGAGGTGTATATTTTAAACTGTGACTGTCCCTGATATGTAGGTAGACTACTGGGCAGGTCTGTGATGTAATTGTGGAGGAAATGTAGCTTTTCTATGGTTTTCTAGGTTTCTCCCATTGGAATTATTGTGAAGTAGTAAGTTAGGACTGCTATTTAAAGGTACAGTGTGTAAAGCTTAGCAGTATTAAGCAGCATTTAATTGTGAAGTTCCAGATTGCAGTCAACTGAAATTTTATTTCTGATTCCTCCCTTTTAAAGCCTGTACCGTTCCTAGGCTACTGCAGAAACATGGTGGTGCAAGATGGCAGCAAAAGGTGAATGGGAACCATCATGTAGATTTAAACATCTTATTCTAAGGCAGGGGTCTCAAACGCAGACTCTACATTCGGCTGCATTGAGTTCCTACTTTTCTTTTATCCCGCCACGTCCGCATCACTTTGATTTATTTTATCAGAGAGAGAGAGAGAGACCTCATATTAACTCTCTAAGCGCTACTGACTGGTGTGTATTCATTCATTCATTCATTCATTTATTTATTTATAATGTCGCGTTGGGCAGCGACTTAAAAACACTTTTATTTTGAAGTGTTGTGAACGCAGCGCATTGGGACGAATGTCCGCGTGAGCCCAATAGAAACGAGGCAGCCAGCCAGGCACGGAAGAAACCTCTCCATGGCAACGCTGCTGTAACTTTCACTCATTGAGAAATGTTTCTCTGCTTGCATCAAACCCGGCCGATGTCCTGCCCCCGAGAGCCATATACCCCACCGTGATTGGTAGGTTCCTTCAGCTCCGCCCACAACACAGTCACGTGCCATACATATTAAACTCACGGGCCGCAGTAACATTAAACTTTCATATTAAGGCGGGGGCCACAAATTATTGTCCCATAGGCGGGCCGCGAGTTTGAGACCTCTGTTCTAAGGTTCCAAAAATTGTTTATAGATGAATAAAAACTTATTTATTGATGATATATTTAATTTTTGTGTAGGTCATCCAAAATGTTACATACTGTGCATTTAATTGGACCTTACACATTAATGCATTAATTAGCCAGTCATTTGTCAGCAGTGCAAAACTGACTGGGCAGTTGGAAATTGGAAACTAGTTTTGGTGAGTTCAGAGTGTTAGGACTCATTTGTTTTCCCTCTGGGCTGATTGAGCTGACCATAAACACAAGGTTCATTCATTTATTAATTTTCTGAACCACTTAACCCTAATTAGGGTCACAGGGAGGCTGGCGGCCGACTCTGGACGAGGGCAGAGTACACCCTGGACAGCTCGCCAGGCCATCGCAGGGCAGAAACACGCTGGTGGCAATCCAGTGGCCTACTCTATATGAGCGACAGCAATGGTAAACACAAGGTTTTTGGGAGAGCACACTAGTGCTTCATGGTATGCTGGGCCTTCTGACTGGCTGGCATTTCCCCACTGCCCTGCCCACGCACTCCGCCCATCTTGATCTGCCTCCAAGTGCACTGAGCATAGAGCATTCAGGCAACCAGTCACAGAGTACTGAAGGCAGAGAAGACACAGAGAGAAGAATGACCATAAATGGGAGGAGGAAACCAAACAAGCTGCTCAGCACATGCACTCACTGTTTCAGAAGGAGGTGGGGAAGCAGCTTTCTTAAGAACTGTAGGTTTTTGGATTAGGATTCATACTTTGGTGCTCCACTGGTGTCTTAAATGAAAAATAAAGGTTTGAAAATGGGTATTAATATCTGACCTTGAAGAAATGCTATATTTACCAGTAATGCACATGTGTAGAAGATGTATCAGTTTTGTATTGGAACATAAACTGGATTTATGCTCTGTTCCACATACCAGCAGCTATATACAGAACCGCAGAGAAAATTCATGCTGGTGTGATAAACGGGCAGAGCAGGATCTCTTGAATCACATCAGGAATTGCAATCTTGACCTCATCCAAAGCTGGGTGGTTAGTGAACTCTCAAATGCAAATCACATGCAAACTTCCCACTTTCTGCAGTCTGCAGAGAGAAAGAGAGAATCCTTTTGAACACAACACCCAGTGCCCAAGTGTTTCATCAGCAAGTGGTGCTCAGTAGGATTTCCATATGAATCCCTGCTGCAGGAAATCTTTCTATGAGTTGTTATTATTATATAATTTTTGTCTCAAAATAAAGGGACGCTATGAGGTTGTCACGTTTTGGTTATCAGTTTAAAATGTGGGGCGGCATGGTGGCATAGTGGTTAGCTCATCCTCCTCACAGCAAGAAGAGTCCCGAGCTCGGGTGTTTCTGTGTGAAGTTTGCATGTTCTCCCTGTGCTTGCATGTTTCTTCCTGGTACTCCGGTTTCTTCCCACAGTCCAAAGACCTGCACATCAGGTTAACGTTGTTCCAGATTGCCCCTAGGTGTGAATGGTTGTGTGTGTGTTGCCCTGAGATGGACTGGCGAGCTGTTCAGAGTGTAACCCACCTTCTCCCAATGTCGGCTGAGACAGCCACAGCCTCCCTGCCACCCTAATAGTAGGTTTGAGCAGTTCAGCAAATGAGTGAGTGTTGTTTTTGCTGTGATTGTCAGAAATATGACGCAAATGTAATGTTTTTATGCCACATAACGAGCCAGTAGGCCAGTAGGCTCGCTAGCAATCACCTGCTTGGCGTAACAATGCCATACTAAGTGACAAAGATGTATGTTGAATTACTTCACACCAATCACACCAATTAATGTAGCATGGAACTAGTACAGAGAGTAAATATACTTTATGACACCACCATGTTATACAAGAACCTCTTAAAAACCTAACAAAACAGTTGCTGTAGACTGGGCATTGGTAGCATACGTCATTCTTATTTGTAGTGAAACAGGAATGCTTGTTGTCCGTCATGGCGTTGCTATGTGGTATTCAAACATGTGACCTTTAGCGGCAAAGGGTCTGTTATTCATTCATTTGTTCATTCATACACCAAACTGATTTGTCCCACTAGGGTCCCAGGGAGGCTGGAGCCTATTTCAGCCAAGTGCAGGCAGGTACATCCTGAACAGCTAGCCAGTCCATTGCAGGGCCAACAAACCCAGCTAGTTAGCCTAATATGCATGTCTTTGGACTGTGGGGGGAAACCTAGACAAGCATGGGGAGAACATGCAAACTCCATACAGAAACACCGTCACTAAACCCAGGACTCTAACCCAGAACCTTTTTCCTGTGAACTGGACATGCTGACCACTACACCACCATGCTGCCCAGGCCTATTGTTATTACCCCTCCCACTAGGCAGTGTAGTTGTGCGTTTTGATATGTTGGGATTTCTGCAGTTCATATTTTCTGGCGTGGCGGCTGGGGAGATATTCCGTCTAATGACTCTTATTTTCATTAATTAAAATCCCTAGCTTATATTAATATTACAGTCTTGTATGATAGATAGTAGTAAATCATTCACATGGACCTGTTTGTCACGTTCACTACATATTCTAAATAATCTGATATTACGTAGAATATTTGGCACCATTTGCATTTTCCATTCATTCCATCATTTTCTGAACTGCTTACTCCTAATTAGGGTCGCGGCGAGGCTGGCGCCCATCTCAGCCGAATCTGGGTGAAGGTGGGGTACACCCTGAACAGTTTGCCAGGCCATTGCAGGGCCAACACACACCACCATTCACACATAGGGGAGATATGGAACAGCCAGTTAGCCTACTGTGCATGTTTTTGGCCTGTGGGAGGAAACCGGAATGCACGGAGGAAGCCCACGCAAGCACGGGGAAAACTCCAAACAAAGTGCTGTGGCAGACGTGCAAACCACTGCGCCAGCATGCCGTTCTGTGCATTTTACTTAAATGGTAATATAATCTCCTTATGGAAGAAATTATTTTTTAAATTTTAAGCACTCTACCACAACTGCAGTCAAACAAGTATTCACTCACTCACTCATCACTTACTCATTTGACGAATTGCTTAATCCTGTAAGGATCAAAGGGATCTCATTCAGCCAGTCAGCCTAATGTGCATGTCTTTGGAGGAAACTGGAGTACCTGAAGGAAACCCACACAAACCCAGAGAGAACATGCAAACTTCACACAGAAATACCTAAGACCGGGATTTGAACCCAGGAACCTTCTTGCTGTGAGGCGCATGAGCTAACCACTATGTGACCATGCTGCCTATTAAAAACAATTCCGAGTTCTCTTCGCTAACAAGCTAACCATCCTTATAACGAAGCTTTGAGATCAGTGCTGTGAGAAGCTTTGAGTGTCCTCATTTTATCTGAAGTTGGCAACGAAAGAGTGAGATTAAGATTGAACGGAGGAAGAGAACTGAGACGTGTGGGTAGGCAAATCTGCTCAACGGATACCGTGCTATATAAAAGAACAGTAGCGTATTCTTTGCAGCGAGACGTGTGTGTGTGTGTGTGTGTGCATTCTTTCATCTGTGCTGTAAGACTGTACTTTCTGAGTAAGTGGTTTTGGACACATATTTCAACTAAAGACCAACATACATACATACATATTTTAACATTTATTTGTCACCAGTTTTATTTTTTGAGGGTCGCCATGGTAACAAAATGTTTCATCTTTAAATCCTGCTCTTTGCATGAATCCATGTAGAAATGTACAGCGCTAATTTTCCTGGTTCCCTGATGACATGGGATGTGTGCGTTTGTAGGTTCTTGGTAAATTTAAATGATTACATCATAGTTAGTATAGTGATATGGTTCAGAAACTCAGCAGACATCAAAGAACCATGTTTTTGATCTCGATTTTCAACGTCACGTGACTGTCCATGCACTCAGGATCTCAAGATGGCGTCTGTGTTGTAGTGTTTGTGATGCGAATTGCATTCTAATCCATTTCTGTAGGAATTTACTTTAAATATAGTTAGTAGAGGGAGGATGCCTGGAGATAATTGTCTGGTTTTGAGCTGTAAATCATGGTGGGGAGCGAGAGGTTCCAGCAGGGAAAGACAACAGAGCACCAGAAGTGGCTAAGTGAGATCACCAAGTCCCGTACAAATAAGTTTCAGATGTTGATAGATGACAACAGGGTGTTTACTTGTGAGAAACATTTCAAACCTGATGACATGGAGATAAGTCATTAACTGTAAATAGACATTTAAACATCTTGCTTTTATCTTTATGAGATAGAGGCTGCATGACGCAAATGATTCAAAATGACACCTTGTTTGTCATGCTGGTACATATATTAAAAAAGATACACCTAATGCAATGTGTGGATTCAGCAGCCTTTGTCTTCACCCATAATACTTTTCAAGAGACAAAACTTTGTTCCAAAGAAGTGGCTATTTATAGGTATTGGTTAATAATAAACTTTTACTCTTATAATAACTTTATTATAACTGCAGTCAACAAAATGAAATTTAGACATCTGGCAGCTACGTTTGCCCCACAGCAAGCAGGTCCTGGATTTGAGTCCTGGACGAGGGAGTTTCTGTGTGGAGTTTCCATGTTCTCTCCATGTTTGTGTGGGTTTCCCTCTGCATACTCTGGTTTCCTCCCACAGTCCAAAGACATGCTCATTAGGCTAACTGGCTGTTCCAAATTGACCCTATGTGTGAGTGTGAATGGTTGTGTGTGTGTGTGTGTGTGTGTTGGCCCACAGTGCACCGGCGAGCTGTTCAGGGTGTACCCCGCCTTTGCCCAGTGTCGGCTGAGATTGGCTCAAGCCTCCTCATGACTCTAATAGAATTAAGTGTGTTCGGCACATTAGTGAATGAGTGAACGAGTGAGTGATGAGTGACTGCTCTGGTGTCAAATTAACTATTGTTTTCAACTTGGATGAGCAAAGATGTTCCTAGTATCTCCAGAAAGGATTATTTACAATTTTGTGATGGTGATATAGATAAAGTTTTTTTTTTTTATTGCTTTTGCAGTAATCACAACTGAGACATAAACATGTATATGTTTTGACTATGGGCTACCAGAATTACTTCATATTTTAGAATTATGCTAAGTATGGAAAGGTGAGGACACACACACACACACACACACACACACGTACATGTCCGCTTCTGGGGCTAGGTGAAGGACAGAAGACAATAAGTGACCTTTCAGTGCTTGAAATAGACCTCAGCTGTTCAACACTCTGAGAGGAAGCAGATGTGTCTGTACGTCTTCCTCATATTTCAAACAAAGAAAAAATATCAGGATTACTGACAAGTGCAGATTCTAGTTCCTCAAATAGTTAAAAAATATTTATGTTTCTGTCCAGTTTTTATATATTTTATTCTGAAACATTTCACATCCAGGACAATAATGAGTTACTGTACTACTGAGAGGTACGTGTTCTCTTCGAGTGTATTCTTTCACAATAGCAGATTGAAGTGCATCAGGTTGATATGTATGTTTGTATGAATAGTTTTAATTTATTTAATTGTTTTCAGATTACCCTTTCAAAGAAATAAAAAAATAGACCACAACGGTCCGGACGCTCCTGCAGAAAGGACCATTTTATAATATGCCAATATAAAATGCATACTAGGTTTGCAAGCCCCAGCTTTAGCGCGTGGCAGGTAAAAAACTGGAACCCTAATATACAGTTTTGCCTCTATGACCTTGAAAAGTAGGTCAAGGTCACTCACACACAAACTTTTCCTAGCACTCATAGTAGTGAACAAGCATAGCAAGTTTTAAAGCCCCAGCTTCAGTAGATGTCCAGTAACTAAAGTGTGATGGACAGACCGAACCCATTTCTATAGCCCCTGAGTGGCGGGAGCTAAAAATTAAAAGCTTTTAAAGAAACTTTTAACAATTCTCATGATTTAAAAACTGTTAAATAATTAAGGAGTGCTCTTCATTATGTAATTACCAGCACATCAAACCCATGAGAAATGTGTGTACGTGGTTTTAAGGTCTGTCCCCAGGATGTCCTTAAGTGGTTAAGGTTTAGGTCAGGAGATAGATGCTAGTAAAGAGAGAGTGTAATAATGTGTCAGTGTGACTTTTCATGGCTGATATGACCTCATGTACATGCACCACTACAGGTTCTCATGTTTTGGGTCTGTGTATCAATCTCAGGAGTCCGCAAATCAGAAAGATTCTATTCAAACATTGAAAACTGCTCCAAAAATGAAATCTTTATAACTGTAATGTTCCTAGTCATCAAATATTTAAAAGTTAGTCAAACTTTGTATATCGCTAATCAGGAAATGCTACTTTCGAGAAGATAGAAATTACAGTTACAGAACCAGTGTTCACATTTGGAACTTGCTAGCATCCATACACTAAATGAATCCGGCTCTTAACCAGTCAGCGCGACCGTACTAGCATCTTCCTAGCAACCAATGAGTTCTACTGTATGACTCGAGGAATCCTTCTGGAATTATGTAAGTAGGTACGTATTCTGGTATCAAATATGGATAATAGGGACATTCCCTGTTATAGTAATCACGAAAGTGGTTTGAAAATCGGCGAAATAAGTGGACATTTCTTGCATACCTTGTGACACCCTTATCCAGAGTGACTTTAATTGATCCTTTTTATATAACTGAGCAGCTGACGGTTAAGGGTCTTGCTCAAGGACCCATCAGTGGCAGCTTGGTGGTACTGGGGCTTGAACTACAAACCTTTGGAACAGTAATCTAAAGCTTTAACCACTTAACCACCACTGCTCATTATTAACATACTAATAGTGAAAAAATATATACAGCTTGAATTTTGTAGAAAAAACTAGAAGCACTCAGAGACTGCAAACCTCTGTCAGGTAAGGACAGCCTCTCTCCTGTTTAACCAATCTAAGCATTTGTTTCTTGTCCCAGTCTCCACAATCAGTTTCTGTTTTAGGTTCCAGCCAATTCCTTGAAAATCCATACATAACTTTTTATGTAATGTTGATAACAGAGACAGACAGACACCGGCAAAAACATGACCTCCTTGGTGGAGATATTGAAATGATAGAAAACAATACCGCTTAGAAACGATTATTCTATTTTTCTTATTTGTAGGCAGTGACGGGGAGAACGTTTGGTGAGAAGGACTTCAGGAGCAGCCTGGAGAATGGCATTTTACTGTGCGAGTAAGTCTTTTCACCAATACATTTCTGTTAAAAAAAAAAAGAGCTTAAAAAAACCCTTATTGTCAGTTCTTTCTGTGGATTTTTTGGAAATGTTGTAAGAATCATCTGTAGCTCATGTCTACAACTTCACTGTTACACTACAACAAACATCTGATTAGAGATTAAGATAGATTTTGTACCCATTGTTTCCTCTTCCATCCCTCTCCCTGTGATGTAGCTGTAAGCTGTATATGTACACTATATACACATATTATACACGTGTGTTTTTTTAATCACGTGTATGCATCAGTGTTTGGTAAAACTTTTTCCTGATCAAATGCTATTCAATTATAGATTGCTAAGTTCCATCAAACCAGGACTTGTGAAGAAGATCAACAGACTCCCAACACCCATTGCAGGACTGGTGAGTAGAAACAAGAGATGCACTGATAACCACAGTGTGTATTTGTAAAAAAAAAAAAAAAGAAGAAGAAAAAAAAAAATTGCCTTTAATTCCTGCATTGGAAACAATTTTATACTGTGTGCAGCAACTCTAGTGTACTGTTCTGTACTGTACGCTAAACATCATTCTGTAACATACAATTCAGCATGAGGTTTCAGTGATAGCAGCACAGAGAAGTACCTAAATGCTACAGCAAAAATTGTGAAGAAATGTCCACAGGCAACATTAAAGTGATGCAAAATAATATTGCTTAACCAGTATGATTTTCTTGATGATCGTCCCCTATTGGGGCGGCACGGCGGCGTAGTGGTTAGTATGTCTGCCTCATAGCAAAAAGGTCCTGGGATGCTGTTACAAACAATGTGTGTGTGTGTGTGTGGTGTGATCTGCGATGGCCTGGCGAGCTGTTCAGCGTGTACCCCACCTTTGCATAGTGTAGGCGGGGAGAGGCACCAGCCTCCCTGCAACCCAAGTAGGATTAGGCAGCTCAGCAAATGAATGAGTGAGTGAGTGAGTGTCCCCTGTCAGTCTCTGAATTGGAATCATGTAATAAATATTGTAATATTATTGTCACTCTTTCATGTAGAACATTTTTATCTGAACACTGAAGAACATTCGAATTGTTTTTAGCAATATTGTGGAATATTCTCAACAATGACCTTATTTTAATGCCAGTCATGAAATTACCTTAAAGGCTCACAGACACAGACCATGCGTGAAAATATGTTTTTTTATTCATGTTTTGCATGATTCCAAATGTGAGAAATACTCAATACAATAAAATACAATCTTGCTCAAAATGCCCACAAAAAATAAATAAATAGCTGAAAATTATATAAATTACCCACACTACGTCATCATCAGAAGATACTTGTGCCCAGCTGGTATCAGCTAATGAGTTTTGTCTATTCACGGTACACACCTATATTGTCGTAATGTTGTTCCCAACATTAATTATGGATGTCTCATCAAGCACTGCTAGAACAGTTGTCAGGGAGGACACCAATTTCTGAGACCGATTTAGACATGAGATGTAAATGAGGCGTTGGGGAACTCATAATATCCATGATGATATCCGATGACTTCGGAGCTTTGCTTATATAAAATAATTTCAGCCAGTGTATAAATACCACAGCAGGGTTTCTATTAGATGTTTCATTCCAACCTTTCGGCTGGCAGTGTACTAAATAATCAAGGGTTTACACTAATATTTTTATTATAACAGTCCAAGCAAGTGTATATATGTAATATTTGTATTGTCAGCCCCAAACATCACAGAATAAATGATCAGCTCTGAGTCTGATAAGACTCATCATTTTTAATAATAATAATGATTATAATAGTAATAATTCCTGGGATAGATTTCATCAGCACCAGACATTTTGTCTCTCATCAGGCTTCAATCATCTCACTCGTTTCAAAATAATCTCCGAATACATCCAGTCATAAAAAAAAAATCCTCTTACCTGAAATGGCAACTTCATGTCCATCCTACCGACTATGATGTATGGCGATCACATGACTTGCAATAAGCTAAATGTTTAACAAATTAGGGGCGGAGCAAAGCAAGTTGTGAAACAACGATTATTTCTCAAGTAATTGATGTTAATAAAAATATAAAGTAAAATTACAATTAATGAACATACTCTAAGGTACAATTAAACATATAGTTGATTTCTGTTCCGTTTTAAATATCCATTCATTCATTTGCCAAACTTCTTAATCCTACTTGGGTTGTGGGGAGCCTGTCTTCAGACTGTCTGGTAAGTCAATTTGTCTCTAGTTTGTTTTGTTTTCATAATTACAGCTTGTAAATCACTTCAGACAAAATAGTAATTAGTAGTTTAACAATTAAGGCTGGTGGTACAACGGCTCAGTGGTTCGCACTGTCACCTCACAGCTAAAAGGTTCTGTGTCCAAATCTCGCACAAGGGCCTTTCTGTATGGAGTTTGACATGTGTGTATGGGTTTTTTCTGGGTACGCTGGTATCTTCCTACAGTCCCAAATCATATGTGTGAGGTCAACTCTAAACTGCCCTGAGGTGTGAATATGGGTATGAAGAGTCAGCTAAAATTGGCTTCAGCATCCCCTGCGACCCTGACAGATAAGCGGTGCAGATCATGGGTGGATGGATAATTAAGGCTGAAGCGCAAGCAAGCGTTTTTTCTATTCCATACAGAGGGCTTTACAGATCATCAATCACATTAGTTTACTATTCACAATAGTTTGGCTGCGAGGCCAATGTGACTGTTGGTATGGGATTCCAAAATACGTACCCATGCCTCTGTGAAGAAACGTCTTTAAACAAACCCCACACTGGTTAAAGTGTTTTAGTATAAACCTCAGTACAGCTACATACTGCATCACAGAGCGTTTACATACAGTGTGAATGTGTGTGTGTGTGTGTGTGTGTGTGTGTGTGTGTGTGTGTGTGTGTGTGTGTGTGTGTGAGCGTGT
>JAQMYF010000011.1:7148493-7159480 GCA_030014195.1 Neosilurus mollespiculum | reverse complement strand
TTTTAAGATTAGGGTAAGGTTAGGGTAAGGTTATAGTAAGGCAAGTAGTGGTTATGTTTAGTGTTAGGGAAATTTCTCCAGGAAATTAATGCAATCCCCACAAGTTATGGAAACGAGACTGTGTGTGTGTGTGTGTGTGTGTGTGTGTGTGTTAGCCCTTTGATGGTTGTTCCACGCCTTTGCCCAGTGTCGACTGAGATCCAGCCTCCCCACGACCCGATTAGGGTTAAGGTTAGGGTTAATGAGTGAGTAAGTATTATGTAAATATTGTGTAGTTGTTACTTATGCAGTACGATTGTGTTACAGGGTCCTGCGATGAACTGAGAGATCGCTACAGGAAACCAAACTGTCAGGCAGTGTACATCTTCACAGGAAGTGCCTGAATAGAGTTTAAACTTGGGGGTGGGTATGAGAGAGAGTGAGAAGGTGGGAGGGAGAAAGAGACAGAAAGAGTGAGAAGGTGGGAACGAGGGAGGTAGAGAGAGAGAGTGAGACAGACAGACAGATGCTTTCAGTGAGGATTTATTCATGACGCTTGCCTCTGTTTCTAAATTTATGTGAGAAAGGTTTTATTCTCATTTATCTAATTGCTAAAACACACAGGTTGGTTTGTTAATTCTGTTCTCTTCAGCCCTAAAACTAGTTTTCTTTGAACATGTAACTGTTTTTCTATACCTACTGAGCTCTAATTCATATTTCCCCCCCATTTTTTGTCTTACTTGCCTCTTCTTATACTGTACGTTTGTGTGTGTATGGACCTGTCCTGTATTTGTTTGTGCCTGTGTGCACGTGGTGTGTGTTTAATGCACCTGTGTGTGGGTGTGTTTGATTGTGTCTATGTGTATACTGTGCGTGTGGTGCAGTGACTCGCCCCTTCTGTGTCAGTCCTGCCTCGCTGCCTCCTCAGCGAAGATTGCCCACAGCATCCCGGCTGGTTGCCAGGGGCGTTCCCGTGGTGACCGCAAGCGCGTTGTGACGTTCGGGGGCGTGACTAAGATGGAGAGTGTCTCCTGGGAAGAGGAAAGTCAGGATGAGGAGTGGAGGAAAGAGGGTGGGAAGGATGAGTCAGAGACGCTGAGATGCCTCCTCTCCTCAGCTGTTGTTGCCATGCCCACTGCAGGGATGAGCTCAGGAGGAGAGAGAGAGTAGGAGACTCATGCATGCTCTTAGACACATTCGAAGAGCTTCAGACACATGCATGCACATACACACATGCAATTAAAAGGCTTCATAGCAATTAAATTGCCATATAAAATTCAGTCCAGGGTGGCATGGTGGTGTAGTGGTCAGCCCTAAAGCCTCATAGCAAGAAGGTCCTGGGTTTGAGCCCTGTGCCACCCTGAAATATAAAGAGGGACAAATAAATGGCACTTGTTGTGCAAGGCTGTGTAAAAGAATAAGAAAAGACACTTTGTATTGTATGGAGTGTATCTACTGTGTGTGTGTGTGTGTGTGTGTGTGTGTGTGTGTGTGTGTGTGTGTGTGTGTTGAGGTGTACATATATGGTACAATATCCAGTTGTGTAATTCTGTTTTAATCCTTTTTTAGACTGAACTTTGTTTTTTTTTCCCTGCTGTTCACCTCTATATGTCTCTGAATTCAACCTTTCTTTCCATTTTCTCTATTATAAACATATTGGCTCAGTGGAGACCGCACCCCAAGCACCATACCCTCACCTCTCAAGTCCCCACAGCAATCCATTTCTGACCCCAAACGCTCTTTGATCCTTGCTGAGCGCGAGGTTCTTGAGCTGAGGCTAGCTGAGAGAGCGAGGGATGAGAAAGAGTATGAGGAAGAGGAGGAGGAGGAAGAGAAAGAAAGACAGCCTGACATAAAGAAGGATGACATGATGGCCAGGCGGACGGGAGGGTTTCCGAAAGCAAGCAGAAACGTGTGTAATCAGTTCCTTCCACTGCCTGGATCAAAGAAAGAAACACGACCAGATGATTCAGTTCAGAAAGAGAGCACAGGGGGATCCAGAGATCCGCTTTTGGATAGAAACATAAAAACAAAGCGTTACAAAGTGGGACAAAGGTGGGCTTGCATGGTGTGGGGCATGTATCGTAGTACACTGTCTAACATTAAGTTTGAAAACTGCTAAAGGATTAAAAACACTTTTTAAAAAAATAATAAGTCAGTATCATCATTTTTTTTTTTTTGCATTTGATGTTCTAAATGCTTGTTTGCTAACATTTATTTCCTTTTAAATGAAAGAGCAAAGTAATTTGAGCTGGCTCAAACTAGCTGGCAAGCTAAATTTGGCTTGACTTGACATTAGATGCAGGGTGATCCAAAAAACCTCCCATATTTCAAAGGTAAATAAAAAGTGGTTAAAGATAATCAAATTATTATTTGCACACATGAAACTTAGTGATGCAGGAGTGGCAGTGCTGAGGTCTGTTGGAGGCCCAACCCCAACTTGAACACCTTGAGCCTGAAGAACTCAGTGTGTGGTTTTAGTAACATGGAGCTACGGTACACACAGCTTGAGGATCATTGGACGTGCTGAGGGAATTGTTTCCGGATCGGGTGATCTCATTGTGTGGCAGTGTTGGGTAGTTGGCCCGTTCCCCTGACCTCACCCGTTGTGATTTTTTTTTTTCTGTGGTGCTGCCTTAAACCACGAGTATATCAACCTCAAACTTTTGAAGCCCTTAAGGGTACTATTCAGCAGGAGATCGCCGATGTTCCATCTGACATGACCTGTCAATCCATAACAGCCTTAAGAAATCACCTCCAAGAGTGTGTAGGCAGTGATGGCCACCATTTTTAGGATGATCATCTTTAAAACATGAATAAAAACTGCAATGGATGAAGTTTCATGTGTACAAATAATAATTTAATTAACTTTAACGATTTTCTTTTTCATTTACCTTTTGAAATGTAGGAGGTTTTTTAGGGTCACTCTGTACATTCAGCCTCAGGGTTTGCTTCTCAGCACCTACAAGCACAAACACAGAGCGAAAGTTAAATTGTGACGATATACTGTTGTTTTCCATGATAACATGTTGTGCAGTAAGTTCCTGCATACATTAGATACTAATTAGTTACAGTTTGTGTTTGGTTTGATGCGGTCTGATACTTGGTGGATGGATTAATATATGCTAACGGAAACTCTAGGCACAAGTTGGAATGGTTGTGATTCGGGCGAAATTTGATTTGTGGAGGGTTTTGTTTGACATCTTGACATTTTTATTTTTGAGTTGTGTGGTCTTCACGTATTTATGTTTAATGCTAAGCACTCTTTTAACAGAGTTGAACAGGTAAAATCTGAACCAATGGTACCATCATCTGCCATTGGAAAGGAGCCAGAAATACTTAGTACAACTTCACCCCATTCTGAGGTTTATTGTGACAGTTATAATGATCCTGATAATGATGAGGAGTATAATGATAGTTCCCTCCCTAACCTGGAAAAAGATGACATGCATGCAAGACGGACAGGATCATATCAGAAATCAAGTGGAAATCAGTTTAATGCCTTTCTGCCTAAACCTGGAGGTCTCAACGGCAAAAAGAGGTCCATGAGTGGCCAGTACCAGTCAAACCTCAGATCCAGCGAACGGGAAAAGAAAAATACTCATGAGAGGTCAGGAGAAGAGTGTGCATGAATCATGTGGCCTTCATTTTTATTTAAACATTTAGAGATGAAAAATGAATTGCAGTGTGTTTGAAATGTAATAAACTAAGATTGAAATTGTGGTTGATTATGATTGCTAGATTATAATATCCCAGCAACATGCTACATAAACATCTGGTTTGTTGCAACTGTGTTTGGTTAACTTGTGATGGAGTTGCTTGTACTTTGGATTTCTTTCACAACGACTCGAACTACTTCCCTGTGTTTGATTTATGTGGAAGTCATTCTCGATTTAGTTCTAATTTTCATTCTGCTGCTTGTGGTTGCATGTTTCACTGGGTGCTCTATTACTTTGGCTTGTTTTGTTTCAAGTCAAACATTGCACATCTTCCACTGCACACAAAAATAGCAGCAATTAAGCAATCAGGATCCATGAGAGGCCAGCACAGTGGTGTAGTGGTTAACATGTCTGACTCTCAGCAAGAAGGTCTGAGTTTGAGTCCCGGGCTTTAGAAAGGCATTTCTGTGTGGAGTTTGCATGTTCTCCCTATGCATACGTGGCCTTCCTCCAGGTACTCCGGTTTCCTCCCACAGTCCAAAGACATGGACATAAGGCTAATTGGCTGCTCCAAATTGCCCTTAGGTGTAAGTGTGTGTGAATGGTTGTGTGTTTGTTGGCCCTGCAATGGTTTGGCAAACTGTTTAGGGTGTACCCCGCCTTCACCCAGAGTCAGCTGAGGCACAAGGGACTCTAGTAGGATTAAGCAGTTTGACAGATAAGTGAGTGAGGATTCAGCAGAAATGACCGAACTGGACTTGACGGTGTAGTAACTCTGTTTTTCTTTTATTGTCTGCACCCACAACCTGTAGACTTTATAAGCTTGTACAACTAGAAACCTGTGAGCTTATGAGGTGGACCCATTACAAAAGTTCTTGGCCTTTTGTCCAATCTGTTATACTGCAACACAAGGGGAGGGTAAAATCAGGTAAGCGACATAGCATATGTCTTAAGGGTTTGATCTTTGGCCACAGGCAAGGCTCAAGTATGGCCTTTGTATTTACCCCTAGGCAACCAGCGAGTATTGCAAAACAATAATGGTTTGCTTAAATATGAATTTCGGAGATGCTCTCAAGACATTGTTGCTTCTCCAGATGTTAAAATTGATCACACAGGGAAATTTGGAGGTCTATGGGTGTATGGGCTCATTTTCACCACTATTGTGTCAAGTTTTTAAAAGACTTCAGGCTTGTATTCTCCAGAGGAATGTAGGGTCCGGTTGCTGCTGTTTCAACCACCTTTCATACTGGTATCTACTTTCCTGGGCAAAGTACTGCTGGCTGGGGCATAAGTGCATGCAGGGCTGCTTGCTGTGGTGGTTTCTTGTTACAAGGTGTCAACATGAAAAGGCAACATTGACATGTCTTATTCCTGAGTTTGTGACATGTGGCATTGGGTTGGAGGCACTTGACCCACTACACACTGCAACTTAGCAGTCTGAGGAAGAACTGCTTCCAGCACCATGTCAGAGTTCTCATGGCCTGGCCATATTGCAGGAGTCAAGGATTCTCTGAACAGTGGAAGAGCACAAACAAGATTTAACATATAAGCATTTACAGTTGGAATACAGACTCTGGTCAAAGAAGAGTTGCCCAGGGTAACCTCAGTGTAGGACAACTCACTCAGACACAGATCTCCCTACAGTAGCTCTCAGGTGGCAGACTCCAAATAGAAACCTGAGCCTGCTGTACTCTGAGGCAGTGCTCTGGAACTTGACCAACAGTCCACAATTTTACCAAATGAATCCTGGTATTAGCTTTTTCAGGTTGAGGACTGTTGCTCTAGCAGCTCCACAAGGGACTGGGTGTCTTGGGCAAGAGGACTCTGCTTCATCTAGTCTCATAACTCATCTTTAGGGCAAACGTGCTGGCTGTACATTCTGTATGACTTAAATTTAGGTAATTAGTTTAAGGAAACAAACTCTTTGAGTATTTCTACATTTTTTTTAGTACTGGGAGCAGACAGTCACAATAACATTATCCTGAGTGACGACTCTGTGCAACTAGCAGACGGTCGCATTTGCCTGCTTCCTGGCCTTGGCTCTGGATAGTCACTAATTAACTGGACCTGTTCTAAGACTTTAGCTCTGCTGTAAGAAATCTTCCTGAGACATGTACATGTATACTGTACCTGTCTTATCAGGTCAGGCTTGCTGTCAAAAGTACTCCAATAATCTATGAAGCCCACACTGTTTTCAGAGCACCACTTGGACATCCAGCAGTTCAGCGATCACAGCCTGCTAAAGCTACATTGACACGCAATATTGGGATAGGGCCAGAGCATATTACGGCATCGAACATTGCCTTCACTAATTTCCGCACCCCTATAAAGTTACTCTCAGTAACTTAGTGGTGACTGACAAAAGCGTATTTCATCAACTTCTGAATGAATAACTGCAGTCTTAGAGGGCCTGCACTTGCAAGAGCTTAAGATAACTTGGTATGTCTGGCACTCTGGCTCCCAGCATACACCTAACCAGTGCTGCTGGTTCCCCTAAAGGCCTAACTAATTTAATGTGCCTAAAAATAGAGCTTCCAAGAGGAGAATGAACCTGCTTGAAATGTAAAGCGGAGACGAGTGGTGTTCCCAGGGGTGAACCTAGCTTTGGCTTTGTGGGTATGCTTCAGAGTCATCACTCATTCACCCCACTGCAAGGGTTCTGGTGCCGGAGGTAGAGGGTCACCATCTCCACCTAGGGCACTCAGACTTTCCACTGCAGAAACGCTTCTCTCGGTCTCACTAGCCCTCTCTAAAGTCTGGATTCACATCTCCAATGCTACAATCTTCTCCGTCAGAGAGCTAACTAGTGTACATTTATCACAAATAAAATGATTAAAAACGACAGAGGAAGAATGGCTAAGCATTCTGCACTCAACACACTAAACAAGCTGAATGCTAGTCATGATGCAAAAAATGTACCTGTGCTTAAGATATATTGATGGTAATGTTTGCAGTGGAAGCATTTTTTCTTTTTTTATGGGCTTGGATCCTTTTTTGTTTTACTTTTAAGTAATTTTGGACAATACTTGTTATAAATGTGGTGGTGTAGTTGTTAACACGTCCGCTTCACAGCAAGAAGCTCCTGGGTTTGAATCCCAGGCTTGGCAAGGGTGTTTCTCTGTGGAGTTTACATGTCCCCCCCCCGTGCTTGCGTGGGTTTGCTCCAGGTACTCTGATTTCACATTAGGCTAATTGGCTGTTTCAAATTGCCCGTAGGTGTGAATGGTCGTGTGTTTGTTGGCCCTGCAATGGACCGCAGAGCTCTTCAGAGTTTTGAATAAGATCCCCATGACCCTAGTAGGAGTAAGCGGTTTGGCAGAAGAAGAAAGAATGAATTAATGAACTTGTAATAAACTTTAATTTAAGGTTGGGCTTTATTAACCTTAACAAAATTTTCTTTCAAGGCATGTTTTTTTAATGAGTGTGCATGTTCCGTTGTATCTTTTTTTTTTTTTTTTTTTTTAAATAAATAATTTATTTATTATTATTAATATTTTTTTGCCTTTTCCAAATAATCTTTGGCATCTGTGTTTGGTTTGAAATTTAAAAAAAAAAAAAAAAAAACTGTGTTGTATCTTCAAAATTTCTATTTCTCTCCCATTTTTTTTTTGCTTCAGTAACCATGGCTGCAATCTCAGTCCCACCACTAGCTCTGAGACCCCGCCCCCAGCAGATGTTGATGATATGCCCAGAGCATGCCCTCAAATTCTGGAAGGGCAGAAAGCAGGCACTGTGGGCATGATGGGTAGGGAAACTGATGTTGAGGGCAGGGCCCAGACACAAATCCCTGATGCACGGCACACGGTTTCCTTTGATGGTGATGCTTTCCCCCTCAAGTGAGGAGCCCCTTAACCTTCTCAAACACACATACAGTACACACAAACTGCATATTTTCCTGCTTGCACTTAAATACATTACCTGTCTGAATCCAAGCAGCCAACAATCCATTAATAAAGAGTTTTGTAACAATTTAATCCCATAGGGTTTGAAGTTAAGTTTGAGTCCAGTGACATAAGCTGATTTATTGTATGTAATAAATAAATGTACCTCATTTCTATAGTATGTTCTTAGCGATGTAAATACAAAGCAGTATATTGGTAATTAGGTTTAAATTAGCCTAATTGAAAGTGCTAGTTCATGTGTAAAAAGGATTCCTCATACTCCCATGCTTCCTTTTTCACTGTTTGAGCAATAATTGTACATGTGTGCCATCAGGGAAAGAAATTGATGGTATAACCTATCATTCAGTACATTCAGGTTGTCAGTTGACTTCATTTTATTGCCACATAATGTTGCAGAGCCTCGACTTGACCAACTGAAGCAACAAAGCCATGGCAATTACTCAGTTATGTAGAATTGATGGAATATTTGGAAGGCAGTCCGACTAAATGTTAGATATTATTGTGTGTGACTTTTTTTTTATTGTGTTTTTTTATTTTTTTGTTTGTTTTTGGCTGGGCAGTGTAGTTTTATGGTTAGGGTCAGCAGACCACTGACAATACATACAACCATTCATACTCCCTCTCATACTTGGGGGCGAATTTGGAACATCCAGAGAGCCTACTGTGCATGTTGTTGGACTGTGGGACAAAACCGGAGTACCTGGAGGAAAGCCACGCAAGCACAGAACATGCAGACTCCACACAGAAATGCCCAAGCCTGGGATTTGAACCCAGGACCTTCTTGCTGTGAGGTTAACGTGCTAAACGCTACAGCATGGTGATGTAGTAGTTAGAAATCTGCCTCAAAGCAAGAAAGTGTTGGGTTGTGCATGTTCTCCCCGTGCTTGCGTTGTTTTGCTCAAGGTATTCCGGTTTCCTCTCACAGTCCAAAGACATGCACATTATGCTTATTGGTTGTTTCAAATTGCCACAAGATATAAATGTGAGTATAAATGTTTGTGTGTGTGTTTTGGCCCTGCAATGGTCTGGTAAGCTGTTCAGGGTGTACGCCGACTTCGCACAGTGTTGGCTGAAATAGGCTCCAGTTTCCCCGTGACCCTAATAGGAGTAAGCTGTTCAGCAAATGAGTGAGTGAGTGGTTTGTGTACATTTTGTAATGCTATTTAAATGGAATAAAAGCGTTTTGTGTTCATGTAGGTCAGTTAGTGCGTGAATTGTAATATGTGATAAATATCTTTGCTACTACTGCTGTCAGTTAATACAAACACAACTATTTAAAGGCCAATACAACAAAAATATTTTTTTGCTAAATTAAAGCAGATATGCATTTGCATACTATCATCCTTCAATGGTTACCAAGCAGGTCTGTTTCTACTGATCAAGTACGCTTGCTGGATTCCTGTACATGTTTTCTTTTTCTGTAGGAGACTGATTCTGAATTATCTATGGAAAAGCATTTGATTAAGTTTAAAGTCCTGTGCTGTGGTGCTTGTGCATAGAGACACATTGCTTTGTGTTGTGTCTAAATCTCCTAGAAAAGAAGCCAATGTTTGAGTTTAAAACTGGTGTTTATTTCAGATGATTGTGATTGTGATTACTATTATTAGGGAGCATTATTTTTTTTTTTTTTTTTATTATTATCTAAATTATTATTAATAATAATATTATTATTTATCAAAAGCTCACAATCTTCTTCCTTTAAATTTTAATGTTCTAGATTCAGTCACAAGGCTGCTAGTGTTTCTGATGAACCCGAGTAAGTGCCTTATTTATTATTTTTTTTAATCCATTTTGATTCACTGAAAAATTGCATTTTCTTTCTTTTTTATGCATGTAAATTACTTCCTACACCATGCACCAGTCTAATCTTTTGTCTAGATGAGTTTACTGTAGTGGTGGAACACACACGAACACACACTAGCATGTTACACTAGGTTGTACACAATAGTATGGTAGTGTTGAAAACATAGAATATTTGACAGTGTTGCCTAACTTACCGTCTTTGTACCCGTTTCAATAATCCATCTTCTTTCTGCATCCTGTGCTGGATTTTCCTCTTTGAACCTTGGCTCAAGGTCTCGTCCTGCACACGGCCTTGGATCTGTGTGCACACTGTTAACAGTTTTGTTCCACTTGGTTGTTGTTTACAGGAGCGTCAGTTTGATTGACATGCATG
This sequence comes from Neosilurus mollespiculum, assembly GCA_030014195.1. Taxonomy (NCBI): domain Eukaryota; kingdom Metazoa; phylum Chordata; class Actinopteri; order Siluriformes; family Plotosidae; genus Neosilurus; species Neosilurus mollespiculum. The sequence continues at coordinate 7,149,764 of JAQMYF010000011.1, read as the reverse complement.
ATGAAGAGGAGGATGTGGACTCGCTGTCACCGCACAGCCAAACACGACACGAGAGGCTACACAACCAGTATAACAAAATCAAAGAGGAGGAGGACCAGTGGCAGGATGTGAGTTATATCTAAATTAATACTAATGCATACATACAACAGCATAAAAGGGGAAAAAACAGGAAGAAAACATATATTCCTCCCTGTCTGCCTATAGAAAAAATCCATACACTGTCTCCTTATTATATAAGTAAGGAGTAAACATGACTTATCAGTGATATCATAAGAAAATGATAGGTGAATGTACTGCAGTCGGTCATGTTGCCCAGAAATCATAAAGCTATCTGTGCCGAAGCCTCATCCTGTGTGTGTGTATGTGTGTGCGTGTGCGTGTGCATGCGTGCGTGCATGCAGGACCTAGCTCGGTGGAAAAATCGAAGGCGCAGTGCCTCTCAGAACCTGATCAGGAAAGAGGAGGAGAGGAAGATGATGGAGAAACAAATGACATCAGAGGGAGGTTCTCATCGAAGAAAGAGCATCAAAACATACAAAGAGATTGTGGAGGAGAAGTAAGTGGCTATTGTTATAATCCACTCTCTTTCTTTCTCTCTCTCTTACATTTACATTTACAGAATTTGGCAGGCACTCTTATCCAGAGCGACTTACAATTATCATTTTTATACAACTTTTGTACATTTTATACATTTTTATCTCTCTCTCCCTTTCTCTCTCTTTCTTTCTTTCTGTCTTTTTTGCTTGACATGTTTCACCCTGTATAAAAATGAAAAATATGCCTAAAATAATATTACTTTTTCATACTAAATTATATGATAATGATATACGATATATGAACGAACACACACACACACACAAACACATATATGGCTTATCAGGCCCGAGCTTATCCCTATGAAGTGTCTAGAAGTTCAGCCCATCCTGGAATCGACACAAGTCCATCGCAGGTTACTTTCCCAGTATTTTTACTGGTACCCATTTATACTACTGGGTGGACAAAGGCACGGTTTTGGTTAAAGCCTTACCTGGCTTGGTGGGGGTGTAACAGGGATTCGAATCTATGACCTCTTGATCACGAGCCCAGCACCCTAACCACTACACCACTGGCCCCATACTAATAGGATTAGGCTGTTCAGCAAATAAGTGATTGAGTATATGTAAAAAAATAAATAAATAAATAAAAACAAATAAATATAGAGAGAGAGAGAGAGAGAGAGAGAGAGAGAGAGAGAGAGTGTGTGTGTGTGTGTGTGTGTGTGTGTGTGTGTG
>JAQMYF010000011.1:7114765-7142019 GCA_030014195.1 Neosilurus mollespiculum | reverse complement strand
AATATATAAAATCCTGAGTCGATTTTCCGTAGAACAGTGCTCGATACGTCGAGGTAGAGCTAAATATATTGTATGTGGGAAAAATAATAGTACTACAATGTCATCCCTGATGGGTTTTCCCACATACAATGTGTGTGTGTGTGTGTGTGTGTGTGTGTGTGTGTTATTTATATATATATATATAATTAGCTAAAGTTATCATTCACAGCTATTATCTATTAGTTGTATAATTATTTGTGCCCTTTGCTCACATTCCACTTGTTCTAGGGAGCGTCGGGAGCAAGAGTTACATGAGTTATATTGCCAAGCCTCGACTCCTGAAGAGAAAGCAGCCATATTACAGCGATACGCCCTCCGCTTCACCATCAGTGATGCCATATTGGAGAAACTCCAGCTTCCAAAACTTCCTTCTCTTGCATCGCTCCAATCTGCACATGTACTGAATGAAGAAGCTGAAATAAATTCCAATGACCAGTACCTTATAGAGTTAAAAAACACTGTAATGCAAAGTCACCATGACGCTCCAGATTTATCACCTATCCAAGACTCAAGAACTCCAGAAATCCCCGTTTCACCAGCACAAGACATAAAAACTGAAGAAGTCCAACTTTTTCCAGCTCAAGATTTAAACACAGCAGAAGTCCAACTTGCCCCAGTCCACCACTCAAATACAACCGAAGTCGAACTTCCCCCAGTATATGACACACACACACTAAAAGTCCAAGTTTCTCCAGCTAAAGACTCAAAAACAGCAGAAATGAAAGTTTCCCCAGTCCAAGACACAAACACAACAGAAGTCCAAGTTTCTCCAGCTAAAGTCTCAAAAACAGCAGAAATTCAAGTTTCTCCAGTTCAAGACACAAACACAACAGAAGTCCAAGTTTCTCAAGCTCAAGACTCAAAAACAGCAGAAATCCAAGTTTCTCCAGTCCAAGACTCAAACACAACAGAAGTCCACATTTCTCTAGTCCAAGACTCAAACACAAAAGATGTCCAATTTTCGGCACCCCGAGACTCAAAGACGCCAGAAGTCCAATTTTCCTCAGCCCAAGACTCAATAACAACAGAAGTCCAACTTTCTCTGGTCCAAGACTCAAAAAGAACAGAAGTCCTATTTTCCCCAGTCCAAGATTCAAAAGCTCAAGACACATCTCTCTCAGCTTTCCATGACTCCAAATCCCTAGAGGCGCTTCTTTCTCCCATAAGAACAACCAAAACCTCTGAAGTTCCTATCTTGCCTGTACGGATACCCCCTGCGCCATACAAACCTGTGCCATTACTGACACCGAAACCATACAGCCAGCCCAAATTTAATCTGCCGCCTTATAAACAAGTAAAGGTAAATGATGTATGTTTTTATTTATGTTATTCTAGGGTTCAAAAGGGGCGTGAAGTGCCACACTGTATTTTTATCTGTATTGAAGCCTGAAGCTGCAGTTTTTGATTGTATATGCCTACAGCATTGTCTAATGAATTTAGTAGCTTTTATTCCTAAAATATAAACAAACTAGTAGCCCAATTTAAATCCTGACCAGTCAGCCACTAAGGATACTATAAATGCTTCACACATGGCAGGTTCTTGTCAATACCTGGATGCATGATTTTGATTATAATTGCTTGCTTACAACTGAATGAAAGTAATAACTTCCTGCTAGCATTGCATTTTATTGTTGTTTTTGACCAGAGCTTGAGATGTCTTTTTGTATTGTTGGCAACTTGTTCTGGACTCTGAGGGTGTGCTGTAGTATTTGGTAAATAGTACATATCAAAGTAATATCCAAAGATCACCATTTTAAAATGCCATACAATAAACTGCTAATTAGCCTTCGTTGCTTGGTCTTTACAGAGAAAAGTCAGTTTTTGGGGTTGCACAAGACCTTGGGCTGAGATTTCTCTGTACAGTCCCCACACTTGGTTAATAAATTGTTCACCTTACCTCTTAGGGGTTTTAAAGTTATGGTCGATTGTTATGTATTGAACACATTATTTAATTAATTACTTATTATACAATGCTTGAATTTCCAGATTAAATAAATGTGGTTAACTGTTGATATGAGACAAATCAGGTTTTTCATGCAGTAGGAGGGCGGCACAGTGGTGTAAGGGTTAACACATCTTCCTCACAGCAAGAGGGTCCTGGGTTTGAGTGCCATTCAGGCATTTCTTTCATGATGTTTGCATGTTCTCGTGCTTGTGTGAGTTTCCTCCAGGTATGACAGTTTCCTCCAACAGTCCAAAGACATGTACATTAGACTAATTGGCTGTTTGAAATTGCCCCTGGGAGTGAGTAGCGTGAGTCTGTATGATTGTGTGTGTTTTCTTCCTGAGATGGTCTGGCAAGCTGTTTAGCGTGTACCCCCTTCTCCTAGTGTTGGCTGAGGTAGGCACCAGCCTTCCCTTAACCCTAATAGAATTAAGCGGTTCAGGAGTGAGTGACTGAGAGTATATGATAGGACATCTATCTAAGAAAAAACTCTCCTGATTCTTTTGTGAAAAATGCAATTTGTAATAATTGTGTTTGTTTTGCTTCAGAGTGATGGCCTGATGCGTATGAATAGTGACTCCGTTGTAGAGGACATAAGAACGAGTCCGGTGAGACCTGTTCCCTTCACCCCAACAGCACCAAAACTAAGAAGTCATAGTCTTCGACAAATGTCCGAAAGCTCAGCAGGAAGTGAAACCACAGCTCGGGAGTGCATTCAGACCTCACCCTCACCAATTCAGAAAACAGAACATGTTAAAGAAGAGAGTGCAGATGAAGTGTTGAAAGAGAATGTTGAAAGGAGTGCATATGGAGATGAAGCTTCCAAAACTTTCATAGATTCAGAACGAACAGGTTGGAAACTTTTCTCAATTGTCGAATATCAGATAATTTTTAACCTGTGAGAATAAACTACTGTAATTGACCACAAAGACATAATTCTGTTAATGTCTTTATCAAAGAAGCCAATTATTTTATAACTGCCTGTAATATTTAGATGTAGAGTGTAATGATTGTTTTAAAAAATCTCCATGAAACAGTATTATGACTGGACTAACTGGAGCTTGTTAATGCAATTATTAGAACAACCAGACAGTAACACAATTACAGTAATCTAATCTTGAGGTAACGAAAGCATCAAAAAGTTTTTCTGCATCATGCAGTGACATCATATTTCTCATTTTAGCAATATTCCTAAGATGAAAAAAGGCAATCATTTTCATACATTTCTCAGCTTTATTAAGTTGGTATCTCTTATCAGGCTTTGCTGAAATATACAACTGTGTTTCATCAACGTGACAGTGGAAGCTTATACCGTGTTCAGAAATATTACTCAAAGGGAGCATGTATAGGGAAAAATGTAGCAGGCCTAGAATATAATCTTGTGGCACAACAAACTTAACATTACAGCATACAGAGAAATCGCCATTTACATCCATAAACTAAAACATTTTTTAATCTATCAAGGAGAATAGTATAATCAATTGTGTCAAAGGCACACTAAGGTCAAGTAATACAAGCAGGGAGACACAGCCTTGGTCAGAGGCCACCAGTAGGTAATTTACCACCTTAACAAGTGCTGTCTCTGTGTCATGATCAGGCCTAAAACCTGACTGATACATTTCATTAGTGTTATTCCTACATAGATATGAACATAACTGCTGCAGTACAGCCTTTTCTAAGATGTTGGAGATAAAAGGGAGGTTTGATATTGGTCTATAGTTGGACAGCTGATAAGGGTCAAGGTCAGGTTTTTTAAACAGAGGTTTGATAACTGCTAGTTTAAAGGATTTAGGTACATAACCAGTGCTAAGGGTAGAATTAATTACATTTAATAAAGGGTTGACCACTTTTGGTAATATCTGTTTAAAGAAACATGTAGGTACTGGATCTAGCACACAAGTTGGTAATTTTGATGAGGGAATTAATGAGATTAGTTCTGTCTCTTGAAGGGTGATAAAACACTCTCTTTGCTGATCTGATAGTGGTATATTATTATTATTTACCGTTTTAGTTACTGAGATATCTGAGTTTAAGTTTAGGGAATAAATTTTGCTTTTTGGAATAAAATTTGCCTGATATTTAACATTTAAAATGTTTTATTAATGGTCTTATTAAAAAGGTTTATTAATGGTATTATTCCTACTTAATTCTGCAACAATATTATATAAGTACCTTGGATTATTTTTGTTATCTTCAAGATATAGATTTGAGAAATACATTGCTCTAGCAGCACTAAGAGCTTTTCCGTAGTTTAGCAGACTCTCCTTCCATGGTAACTGGAATACCATTAATTTAGTTTGGTGCCATTTTTGCTCTAATTTCCATGTGTTCTGTTTTAGTGTGCGTGTATCATCATAATCCCAGGGTAATATTTTTTTTTCTCACTGAAACTGCGCAGTAGTTGATAGAAAAGTATGCCTAATGCGATAACGTGGCAAGATGTATATATTACTACTAAGATGCATCGTAAGTGAGATAAAATAATGATCCAAAATAGTTTTAGACTTACTTACTGTATATGGTCTGTAACATATTAAGACTTAGTGTATGTGACTTAAACTTGAGTTGTCCATTAGCGGTGCCTTAGCATGACTTGAAGCATTGTTTCCTGCTTGCCATAGGAAAGCTGGCCATCCCTGATACAGCAATGAAGCGCAACTGTGTGGTAAAGACGACCATTGTGACGGAGCTTAGAGAAACTCGTTCACTTCCCACAATAGGTGCTCCTGATACTACTGACCAGGTACAGCTAATATTTTTGTTTAAAACAATTGTAAAAATGTTGTGTGCTATGATTTTAAAGTATTATTAAAAGTGCATATACTGTAAGGGTGCTACAATACACAGTTTCTTAAATCAGAATATTACATTTATACCCTGCAGTGCTCTGTTATACATGAATTACAATAGAATGCCATAATCGACGATTAAGTTTTATTCATCTATATTCTTTATATTGAATTAATATTAATATTATTCTATATATTGAATATGATTTATGCAGAAATATAGAAAATTCTAAAGGGTTCACAAACCTTGAAGCAGTTGCCGAGCTGTCCAGGGTGTACTCTGCCCTCGCCCAGAGTCAGCTGAGATGGGCGCCAGCCTCCTCGCGAACCTAATTAGGATTAAGCGCCACAGAAAATGAATGAATGAGTGTTGACTTTTCATTTAATGGGAAATCTCAGTCTGTGCTAGTAATCTGAGATGTTACTTTGAGTATTTATCTGTCTTCTGATGCTTTGGATTTATGAAATGACGTTATGTCTCTTCAATGTTTAGAGCTTTTCAGATGGATTCGGCCCGAAATCTGATGAGATCTCCTTCACTGAGTCTGGAAATTCTGATGTTACCTCCTACTCACTTCCCCTGTCAGGTAACAGACATGCACTGCCCACAATTCCTTGCTTTGCCAGTCTTTTACACTCTCCTCACATTAAACTCCTTTATAAAATTTTAGCCTACTGTGGATTTCTTTTTATTTTTGAATTGGATTCCTTACTCTGACACTTTTAATTGTTAATTTTCTGGCTTTATTTTTAAATTCCTCCTTTTCTTTCTCTGGCTGTTTTTTTTTTTTTTTTTTTTAATTTTGTGTCCTTATATATGTATATACTATGTGTGTGCCTCAGAATCCACACACTCCTCCTGTAGCTCTAGGTTACGCTGGGAATTCTTCGCACCTGCAGGTAAATCTGGCTCTAACAAGGGATCTCCTATCCTAGTTGCTCTTATGGGTCAGAGTAGAAAATGGCTTCTTGTCCTTTGTCCTTGTTGATCTGTCCATTATGAAGTGTTTACATGTTTATGCATTGCAACCTGCTGAGGACATGATGAGATCCTTTACACTTGATATGTGTCTGTAAAATATTCTCTTCCATTGTGTCCTCACTAGGCTTCCATACTAAGAACCAGGAGAGACCCATTTTTAACACACCATAGCAGTCTTCATATGCTATTTTCCACATTCCTAGAGTCCACCTCTATGCAGGTTATAGGCTTTACTGTATATATTAAGGATGCATTTTATTTGTACTAGAAAGTCAGGATTCCCAGTTCAAAATATTATTTGGAACTCCGGTGATGTCAGATTCAGGACTCAGAAAGTCAGGGCAACATCACCAACCCTGACCTCAAAATCCAGAATGGCTATTGTATGCATCAACAGAGTGAACGCTGTAGTAGTATACTCCTTAATTATTAGATTTTGCAGAATCTATATTTTTTTAGGTAGGTATGGTGGGTAGCATAGTAGTCAGCATATCTGCCTCACAGCAAAAAGGTCCTGGGTTCAAGTTCCAGGCTTGACTAGGGCATTTCTGTGTGGACTTTGCATGTTCTCCCTGTGCTTGCGTAGGTTTCCTATGGGTACACCAGTTTCCTCCCACAATCCAAATTTCCTATGGGTACACCAGTTTCCTCCCACAATCCATACATTAGGCTAATTGGCTGTTCCAAATCAAACCAGACCAAACAAACACCCGAGCCCATGAATCGAACCCAGGACCTTCTTGCTGTGAGGCAAGTCTACACCACGCTGCCCACCCTTGCAAATCAAACGGAGCTTAAGAGATTTCGAATCTGACAAGGAGCAGATGGACATGGATTGCAACATGGATTTTTTGAAATCTTGTTTGGCAGAACAGTTTTTAAAGTTTAAAATCCTACTGCAAACTCCTAACAAATTTGTTATATGAACCAGATTCATGTCTACTATATTTTGAAAACAACAACCATGACACTGCCCCTTTTCTTGAAAATTCAAAGGTATCCATAGACACAGCCAAAACCAGATTGGGTCCACAACTCAAGGTACTCTTAAATGAGTTGTACATGCAGTACTACCCATCTTTTATCTGTGGACATACTATGATGTGTGTATGCACAAAATACCATGCAATACATTATTGTCAATTGGCATAGCTAACAATGGCTAACCTGGCTAGAAATTGCTGGTATTCCAACTGTGTGATGTCATTTCCACCTCCGACTTCCTAAAATGAAGATCTTTGGTGATGGTAAATTTTCATTTAATGTTGCAATAACCAAGTTGCCAGGGAACTACAACAGCGGACCTTCACTCTGATTCCTGATGACTATGTTCCTTATAATCGGTACTTTTTTGCAGCATCCTCCATGACGCTTTGCTTGGAAAAGTTTTAACGATGCTCTTTCCATTCCGATGTTCTTTCATTATTGTCGCGTTCTACACAGTTATGTCTTCATTAGCTTGTTCTAGAGCAACAGGCTCTAGTGTGTAAATATCTCCTCTCTTTTTCCACAGAGGGATTTGACTTCACCAGCGAATGTGTGAGTACTTCCAGCACTCTCACTCACCGTCTTTCCTTTGCTTTGCTGTCTCTTTTCATTTCCTTTACACCGTAGAAGCTGTCCTGTCATTTCCCTCTTCCTCCTCTTTCCTTTTGTTTTTTCGCTGTGTGTGTGTAATTATGTGCGTCAGATTGAAACCCCAATCTTGAACCTTGCAAAGAGGGTCAATCACTGGACGTGGGACCCTAACGAAGAGCGTAAACGGCAGGAGAGGTGGCAGCAGGAGCAGGAACGCCTGCTACAGGTACACTGAAAGGTCCTGGGCATGTAGCATGTTATGTGACCTTCAGCATCTAAAAGATGGATGCTCAGCTCTACCTAAACTGGACATCTTTAAGATTTAGGAAGAGGATTGTAATGATTTCGCACATGGATATCTGTATAAATTTGGATTTGGGACTCCAGAGGCGCACTCACTGTCCTTGTGACCTGTTCGTGTTTTTTCCTCCCTCCTCCTGGTCTGTATCATCTATAGTTTAGCACCTGAGGGCTGGTGGTCTTCTGTTCTCATCTCATTTCACCTTCTATTCTCTCTCTCTCTCTGTCTCTCTCTCTCTCTCTCTCTCTCTCCCTCTCTCTCTTTTTCTCTGTCTCTCAAATTGGACTTTTCAAGATAACTCCTGGATTCAATTTATCAATTAATACAAGGTATAATTTCTCAAGACTTGAAACAAGATTACATCATTGTTGTTATTCATTCAAAATATTTTCTTGTATCTGATTGGTTAAAAAAAAAAAAACAACTAGTTCTTGGTAGCCTTCTCTGAGCCATCATTGGGACTGGATGCGCTGAACAATTATGACATGTGACCATCAATCGTGCAAATGTTCCTCCTCATACATATCATATAAGATAGATAGGCTACACCCCGCAGCAGACAGCTCTGCCTGTCCGCCATCTTGGTAAGTCAGTTAGTACAATTTACAGCGAAGCACTGCAACCCTGTGCTGTCCCAACGTTTTATTTTTTCACTGTTTATGCTGTTGTAAGCCGTATCTGAGAGTGAGTAACAACGATAACTATGTTCCACCACCTGACAGCGCTGTCAGTAGGGTGCAGCCAATTTGTCTTATTTGATATCTATGTTCCACCTCTCCCCCTCCTCCCAGAGAAAGCTAGTGGGAAAATGGCTGCCTGCTCTCAAGACTTGAGGCGTGCTGCTTGCTACAAGCCGATAAATTCGCGTCTGGGTGAAAAGTCAAATTTTTAAAAATAAAAATAGGCTCTTACCATCAAATACTTTAATTCCTTTTTTTTTTTTTTTTTTTTGGAAATTGTCCAGGATTAATCGAAGATGGTGTTAGTGGGGAATAGCATGTGGCACTTCCGGCTGACTCACCCCAGCCTTGATGCGCCAACTTTCCTCCAGATATTTTGAATTGATAATAAATAAGTTATAGAAATTGGCTTTTGTTTTTTTGTTTTTTGTTTTTTTTGTTTTTTTTCCCCATTTTTCTCCCCTAATTTTAGTCGTATCCAATTCCCACCACATCAACTTTTTGCCTTCCCTATCACAACACCACCACCGACCGGGGAGGGGCATAAGCAAGCACATGCCCCCTCCGTGACATGCGATGCTGCCGCCCGCCTCTTTTCGAACTGCTGCGCATGTGTATTTGGTGGCGGCCTAACACACTCGGAGTGAAAGCGATATCCGCCCCCTTGTATGAATGAGCTCACAGACGCACATGATTGGCTGGTGATCACTGTGAGTGACAGGGAAGTGAGCGTATGCCATCCCTCCCTCACGAGAGAGCTCGGCCAATTAGCTCCCATAGACTCCCGGTCACGGATGGCTGTGGCATCAATCCGGATTCAAACTTGTGATGTCCGGGTTGAGAATTCAGCTTTTGTATGATGTAGAGAATTATTCCAATCTCGGAGGGTGATATCGGCTTCACCCTCTACAAATAAATCCCTCTCATTCTGAATAATTCTCCAAATCACACTTCGCCTCATTCAGTAATTGCTTATTATTATTATGCATCATGAGATTGTATAAATATCTAATGAAGGAAAAGTCAAAGATCACTTGGTAGAAAAGGCTTCTGCAACAGCGGAATAGCGTAAATACTCCTATTACTGTAGTATGGGTCCGGTGGTGTAGTGGTTAGGGTGCTTGGCTCATAATTGAGAGGTTGCGAGTTCACATCAGACCCTTACTGTGTGAAGACCCCTGTGCAAGTTCTAAACCACAAGTGTGCCTCTGTCCACCCAGCAGTATAAATGGGAACCAGTAAAATACTGGAAAGGTAACCTGCAGTGGACTAGCGTCTTATCCAGGAGACATTGTAGTCCTAGCTTTTGCTATGGAAACAGGGTTAAGCTCTGGGCTGATGTGCCAGTAATCTCATGCGTAAAAGTCTAACAGATTTTACCCTTTAATCCTATTAAGGTCATCGGGGGCTGGAGCCTATCTCAGCCGACACTGGGTGAAGGCGGGATACACCCTCTACTGCTTGTCAGACCAATGAAAGGCCAACACATAAAACCATTCACACGCACACCTAGGGGCGATTTGGAACAGCTGATTAGCTTAATGTGCATGTCTTTGCACTGTGGGAGGAAACCAGAGAATCGAACCCGGGACCTTCTTGCTGTGAGGCGGACATGCTAACCACTACAGCACCATGCCGCCCAATGAAAAACAGCATTTCGGAATTTGTTTGTTTGCTATAAATATTATTTATTATATTACTATTATTTATTTGATTAACTATTTTGACTCATTAAATACATGCATATTTACATTTAGTATATATTATACGTATACACATGTATGGTACAATCCAACTGGTTCTCTGTTTGGGGATAATAGTCATTATCCACGCTGCAAATTTGGAAGAATGCATAAATCAATTATAAATAAGCCCTTAATGATGTTTTTTTAGTTTGCTTTTCTTATGTTGCTGTGTAGTATAAAATAAAACAATTATTCATATTAGCAATATTCAATAATTGTAATTATTTTCTTTATTTATAGATTTCTTGTCTCAGGTTTAATTTCTTAGACATTTTTATTTATTTAATATAATATATCCTTCCATACAAAACAAGCTCAGTGTCTCTTTCTCTATCTTTTGGTCTCTCCTGAAACAAAATGAGACATTATGCACCCTGTTGTGTTCACAAGAACCTGAAAACCCCAAATATAAAAATTCGAAGTGCTGTGATGTAAAATATTTCAAATTTAAGCAACAAAATAATAGAAAAATCAAAAAAGGGTAATATTCTCTGAATTATGAGTGAACTAAATGGTGTCTGGAACTTTAGTAAGTAATAAATCTAATATTGTTTTAGGGTAAAGTATCACTCTGGCGAAAATTCTAAAGGATGTCAATGAGGTCATATGAAACTTTGGTGGAACACGAGTCGACTGCGATTTGTCTGTCTCTGTAGGAGAAGTATCAGCAAGAACAGGAGAGACTGAAGCAGGAGTGGGAGAAAGCTCAGAGGGAGGTAGAAGAAGAGGAAAGGAAACACCATGAAGAGGTACAAGCCCTTATCCCTCCATTTCTCAGACTTTTCCGCTGGAGTGATGCTATAACGGTGCAGACGTTTTTCATGTTATCATACATAAGTGATGAGTGACGGATTCTGAATAGGAGCAACGGATTTTGGAGGAAACGGTGACCCCGTTGACTCCACATTCATCCTCTGGTGTGACGGAACCTCTGGCCACTTCCACAACCCCTCAAGGCACCATTGTGTTGTCATTGGCTGACTGGGAAAGGAAACAGGAGATGCTGGAGAAAGAGGCAAAGACGAACCAGAAAAATAGTTTCGAGCAAAGGTGAGAGTGAATATCAACAGTGCAGTCATTATAGAGCAGGAGGGTCAAGCTCATTATACTCTGACCAGCGTCATGTGGACCAAATTATCTCAATTAACATGTAAATATTCACGATAAACACAATAAATGATTACAAATCCTTTGTAAAAGGTACAGTTTAATTTCCCAATGGATTGAACATACAACACCCCCCCCCTTCTCCCCTAAATTGGTTGTACCCAGTTCCCACCGGTCAAGTATTGCCTTCCTTATCACACTACCACCACCAACCAGGGAGGGGTGTAAGCATGCACACACCCCCTCCGTGACATAAGATGCTGCCACCTGCCTCTTTTCAAACTGCTGCACATGCATATTTGGGGGCGGGCAAACACACTCGGAAAGAAAGCTCTATCTGTCCCCTCGTACGAATGAGCTCACAGACACCCATGATAGGCTGGTTATCACTGTGAGTGACAGGGAAGTGAGCATATGCCATCCCTCCCTCCCGTGAGAGCTCGGCCAATTAGCTCCCATGGACCCCCAGTCACGGATGGCTGTGGCATCATCCTGGATGAACTTGCTCCGGGTTCATAGTCACGCACTTTGTTGATGCGCCATTCAGGAGCCCCAGGAAGAGAAATTCTTAAAGGAGCTCAAGCATTTTAAGGCAACAAGAAAAAAAAATGCCAAAGGGGGTGAATACTTTTGCAAGCCACTGTGTAACATATTCAAAATTGATAAACAGACTGCACTTAAAGGTTGAGCCTTACATAGGATATGAGTATGCTTAAATACGTTAAATCTTACCTGCTAGGCATGCTGAAATCATTAGAACAAGAAAGTATGTAGATAACAAAGGAAAAAAATCCAGTTTTTTTCAGCGAGCAGCATTAGCTCTCCAAAACACAGCAAATGTGGAGACGTGACCTGCCATGTCACGAACTTGTCTCACAGGTTTGTTAACAGCGTGCAAGCATGCAGCCTCGGAGTCCTCGTCAGTTTCTAGTCAATTTAACGACCATTGGAGCAAAGTCAGTGAACCTGACATTGATGAACATGATTTAGGGAATGTTTTATTTGCATATGAATCCATGGGGAGAGGTTTGGGGTCATGTTTCAGTGAAGAGGATTAAGACGACAGGGAAGAGCAACTCAGAAACACTGCATGGTGAGCATCGTCTGGGATCAGATTTCAACCCCATATTGTGCAACTTAATTATACAAAAATCAACATATGTAAATATATCACGTAGCACCACTGTGTATAAATATATAGTGTATTTAAATCTACTCAACTATTTATAAAAATTAGTAGCTACATAAATGGCGCAGCACAATGTATAAATTTTATATATGAAACTTTTTATTATTATTATTTTAGATGCATGTATAAATACATGGTACAGCTCATTACAATCTGTTAAAGTAATTTGATCATCCATGAAATATTAACTAAGCTTAAAGATTTCTTAATAATGTAAAAGACGCTTCTGGAACATGTCAGTCATTTCCTCAAACAGGGCAGAATCGACTCTGAAGCCTTTTATTATATATACTGTATGTAAATCTGAATTAGTGAATCGAGTCTTCTCGGAGTCGGTTTCCAGCCCGCCCGAACACTGTGGTTGTTATTCGGGGATCCAGTCCTCGCGGGAACTTTATGAAGCTTAATCCATCCTCCTTGTAGTGGACTTGCTACAAAATTCCATATGTCTCTGGTTTTCCGTTTTTTTGTGCGTTTGAAAACTATTTTCAGCCATACTGGACATGTTTTCACTTCCACACTTTTGTCGAGTCCAGTGTGTGATGTTTCACATACCACGTGACCTGACTTGACCTAGTTTAGCCTGTTTGGAAGCTGTGGGCTTAAAGCGCCGGGAAACACAAAACTGAACTCAAATATCACAGTACACACAGCTGTGATAAATGTTGGAACTGAAAGTTTTGATTTATTAAGTCACCGTGAACTATTAGCAACAAAAACATGACAAAATATTGTATGTAAGACTCGACCTTTAATTAACAAGACACCATTCAGATCCGTGCACTCTCAGAAAATAAAGTACATTATTGTAGCTTTAAGGGTAGAGTGGCATGTCATTCAGGCAGAACCCTCTAAGGTATTATATTGTAGCTACTTTTTTACTTATAGCATGGAAAAATAGATATACCTTTTTGGGACTAAAAGAGTTACATAGTTATTTTAAAGTCCAATAATGAGCTCTTAGTGTGGATACGTATTCACCCTTTTCAGCTTGTCATGTTGCCAAGAATCCACAAATCTCTCCGCCTTGAAGACTTGCGTGCATGAGAAAATTTTTAGTCTTGCCTCTACTACAAAGCAGTGACATTTGAGACTCCTTCCAATCATTATCGTTACAAAAAAAATCATTGATCACAATATCATCGATCACACACATTTTTAAAAATCTATTGAGTCCACTGTGTACGTACAAGTCCCTGTGTAAACTGGTACTATAGAAATTAATATATATTAGTACTGTATATACTACATTATTAATTATAAATCATTATTCCAAGTGGATAATGCTTGAATCAGAACAACAGACACTCACAGTTTATCACAGTCACTCGAGCAGGCAGTGTCATCATTCTGATGGAAAAATAAACCGAAAAAATCTCCTTTTAGTTTGTTTTAATTATTTACCTCAGGCTGGATGTTGCTGAATTGAATAGTCTCACCAGGCCTGTGATGTATAACTGTTTAAGTATATACTACACAGGAACAAAAGCAAAAAAGCACACTAAAATGAGATTACCTTTCTTTCTTTCTTTTTCCCTGCAAAATCGACAGGAGCGCCATCATCACTGGTCATATTTTATCCAAACCCACATAGTGTTACCCTTGTTTTGTGTGATTGTTGATATCGCCTAGTCGAAGGAAACTCAGCTGTTTCTAGTTTATTGCGCATGTCAGGCATCGTAATAGTCGACAGTCTAGTCATCCCGCCGTTGCACAGCGAGCAAAGGTCCGATTATTAACAGAAGTGAGCAGCACCTGAAAAATTTTAACATCGAAGCAAAATTTTTCGCTTTTGAATCAATTTTCCTCCTTTTTCTTCTTTGTCTATATACAGAGCTGAACAGACAGACGAGGTGTCACCACCACAACAGAACGAACAGGAAGCAGAGGTTCAGGAGAGTCAGTCATCAACACCACAGCTGCAGTTCCCACAGGGTGTGCTGTAAAAAAAAAAAAATCTATTCGAATATTTAAAAAAAAAAATTTTTTCATAATTATTTGTTTTAAAAGATCATCTTGAGAGAGAAACAGCTCTGAATATACTGAATGTATTACATGTGCCATATTATATTTATGATGTGGACATTTTTCTAATTAAATAAAGAAAGGAAGAAAGAATCTATCTAAAAAGTGATATTTCATGTAAATCATTGTAACACATGATAACAGGGGTCATACTTTGTCTGTAGATAAATCTCAAAAAGTTTTGTATTAGTGATATTAGTATTTAATACCTTCTGGAGTGAGCTTATTTAGTGAATAGGACATTGTACAAGATTTGGCCTAATATTTTTATTTTGGGAATGGCTTAATGAAGATTAAAAATGTAAAGGAAATATAACTAATAGCAATGACAAAAAAATACTCTGTCCAAACCCCCCACCCAAAAACAACATTAAAATGATATATTATATTGTTTAATTTAAAACACTGTAAATCAGGGCGTCCCAACACAAGATTCAAATCTAAATGCTTTGCTGTTTAACCAATTCAGTTCCTTTTAACATGCTTTATTAGCACAATGAAATTACCAGTATTATTAATTAGCTTTTGTGCTGCTGTGATTTTACTCGATTTCTTCTTTTGGAACAGTGTTTAGAATAATGAAATTTTACATGTAGAAATTATAATTAATCCATTTCCATTCATTAATTTTCTAAGCCGCTTAATCCTAATTAGGGTTGCGGGGAGGCTGTTGCCCATCTCAGCCGACTCTGGGCGAGGGCGGGGTACATCCTGAACAGCTCACCAGGCCATCGCAGGGCAACGCACACAACCATTCACATTCACACTTAGGGTCGATTTGGAACAGCCAATTAGCCTACCGGGATTGTTTTTGGACTGTGGGAGGAAACTGGAGTACCTGAAAGAAACCCACGCAAGCATGGGG
Source organism: Neosilurus mollespiculum (assembly GCA_030014195.1). NCBI lineage: Eukaryota > Metazoa > Chordata > Actinopteri > Siluriformes > Plotosidae > Neosilurus > Neosilurus mollespiculum. Next base: position 7,126,774 of record JAQMYF010000011.1, on the reverse strand, counting down.
AGAACATGAAAACTCCCCACACAAACACCCAAGCTGGGAATCGAACCCAGGCCTCGTTGCTGTGAGACGGACGTGCTAACCACTGCGCCACCGTGACGGCCAAATTTAAAATTGAATAGAATTTAAAATAATTTTAAAAAAATAGGTATTATTTAAAAAAACTAATCAGCGATTAATTAAAAACTCAATATGTCATTGTCGATTTGACATTATTCAATAAATAAAGTTACATTGCAAATATATAAAATTATGGTATGTGAGCTCAAAACGAGAATTCCTATGGATGCTTTATGGTGATCAGTAAAACCTGTTAAACACAAAGTCCTGAGGTGAAAAGGTGTTTGACCAACAAAATCATAAAATGTCACTTGTGGAGGTTTTAGAGATATTTTCAATTGTGGTGTGGCCCTTAAATAACCTCAAAAATAATCACGATACTCTCTTCTACAGAATTTATTTACATAAGAAAGCAATGAAATGTTCACCATCATTGATAACCAAAATAAAATCACATAGAGTTGCACTGCTGCGTATTCTTTCAGGTTGTTGCACTGATTTTTTTGCACATAAAAGAGAAAGAGAGAGAGAGAGAGAGAGAGAGAGAGAGATACACTCAGTTAACATGTGTGTTAATACAGATGGGTCTTGGAACTGCAAATCAGAGGGCAGAAAGGAGTGGAAAAAGACCGCCTCCCTGGACCGGAATGCGAACCCTTCACAGAGCCAGCCTCCCAGGATGAGGAGGTGTGTGTGTATGTGTGTGTCACATGCATGTGGGCATGCATATCACCATGCATATGGATCAGCTTGTCTCTGATACACACAGCGTGCTTTTGTGCTTGAAATTATTTTAAAACACATATTCAATGATTTTTAGTTGGAATATATTTTTTTCTGTCATTTCATAGTTTTTGTGTTTACATTTTTAAGTCTTAAGACGTATTTGTGATGCTGTAAAAATGTATATGATGTGCTGAAAATGAAAGCAAGCCAGCAGCAACAACAACAAGCATAAACAATACAGCTTGCTTTCTGATATGTATGTATGTACTGTATGTCTGTACATTTGTGTATGTGTGTATGTCTGCGCGCTGTGTGGATGTGGTCAGGTCTGGATCGTATGAAAATATTTTAGGGATACACATATCTCCATCATCACAAGACACATCATCCTCATCTTCAGACAGGTAGGACATACACATGTATACATATACACACACACCAAAACCATCACCACCACAACCTCCATTGTTTGCCATTGCTCGCTCTGTTTAGTAAAGTGCTTATGAGGCATATCCTATCATGTCAATGCTTGTTCTTGCATGCAGTTATGTATATGCAATTATTATCCTGCTCTTATATTTGTGCCGGAATTCATAGTCTATTGACTGAACCACCAAACACTGCATGTACTGCATCACCTAACAGAAATTTCAAGCAATTCTGAAGACTTTTAAACCCTATAATAATGTTCAAAACTCTACTGAGTAACATATGTATATTATTTACTTGTATTTTTAAATTGTAGAAACCAGTTTTAAAGTTTAGCTGTGGTGAATTAGTGTTATTAGCTATTTAAAACCATCATGTAGACCATCCACAGTCTCTTCCGGAAACATCAGTCTATGCCCAATTTTAAAGTGTTCTCAGGTGTTATGACTCTAGACCTGCTCAGAGACATGTTGCCTTTCTGATTGGCTGTTCCAGCCTAGTAGTGACACGAGCTCGTTGGATTGGCTGGGCTGTATCACTGACCCGTGTAGTATAACACATTATCTACCAGTACTGAGCTGCACAAACAACAAGCGCAGAAATCGTGCAAAACATTTCTTTTTGTTCCTAACCCAACTGACAACAGGAAAGCCGAGTTGGTAAAACGTTAGCTGCATAAGCCATTTTGGATTTACCTTCACACTCATTTCTGGCAGCATTCTCGTCCTCAGAGTCACTAGAATGTGATGTCTCACTGTCTACACAAGACTCCTCCCTCACTGGTTCAAATAGGTAACCATTTCCTCCAAATTGCAGCCCTAGTTTCTTCTTGAACATGTTTTTTTTATTATTCCCTAAAATGTTACTCGTTGAATAAATCTGCTTGTTTACTTGCGGTGGAAAACCCCGCCCAACGAATTCACATCACTTCCAGGAAAAAACGCTAACCATTGGTTCACTCCCTGCTAGTAATCCACGGGATAAAATTACCCGGTTTTGTGCTTTTTATGGTCATTTATGTTAAAATAAGCTCTGTATCACTTAAACTTATTACAGAGGCACAAATTATGCTGTAAGGATAACTAATACCAGTACTTTTTAAATCTTGATGTGTTAAATCGTAACTGCAGATAAACTACTACAGCATATGTTAACAAATGTAGAATGGTAATGTGTGTATATAAAGGCTAAATAAACAAACTTTAGGAGCATTCATACAGTGCAAGGTACCTCCACACGGTACAAATGGTGTAAAATGCATTGATTTAACCTGAAAAATCTGCCGAAGACTGCAGGTTTTTATAACTTGTCAAAGTTGTAATGTAATGTCTCCCCCTAGTGGACGTTTCCTGAATATTTTGTGCCAAGTTAAACAAAAGGGATTTTCTAAGATTTCTGGATTTTTTTTAAAAAACATGATTCCTTGCACCAATTATGTTCGAAATACATCCTTTATGCCCATGGAGACAATACCACGTCCTTTATCAATTTCTACTGATAAAGCACTTTAGGATAAATAAATCAAAATCTTTAGGATTGATCAATTTCTACTGATAAAGGATCTTACTACATTGTACTAGTTCTTACTGCATGAGCGTGATGAGGCTTAAAGGAATAAAAACAAAATAATCAACCTCACAGCAAGAAGGCCTGGGTTCGATTCCCGGGCTCAGGCGTTTCCGTGTGGAGTTTGCATGTTCTGCCCATGCTTGCGTGGGTTTTCTCCCACAGTTCAAAAACATGCACTAATTAGTAGGCTAATTGGCTGTTCTAAATTGTCCCTAGGTGTAAGTGTGAATGGTTGTGTGTGTGTTGGCCCTGCGATGGCCTGGTGAGCTATCCAGGGTGTACCCCTCCCTCGCCCAGAGTCGGCTGACATGGGCGCCAGCCTCCCCGTGACCCTAATTAGGATTAAGCAGATTAGAAAATGAATGAATGAATTAATTACAGCATCTTATTACTTACAACAGCTACAAAGTCGTTCTCTCACCTGCTTTTCTTTACTTCTCTGTTAATAAGATGGAACAATGGCAACTTTTTAAATATACTTAGTTACAATTGCTTACACTGGAGACTCCATCCCTAAGTCCAAAAAAAAAAGAAATGTGTAATATATTAATGGTTATATGTTATTCTTTATTTTATTTTTTTTTCATTGAGGTCATGATTAGCATTAGAGTAGGCCTGCCTCTGCGTAAAGTTCTTACAATACTATAGAAAGGCAGAACTTCATAGCGCTCCAGATAGTTATAGAAGACTGCTCAACAATCGAGTAGATAAACACACAATCTTTTCTTTTGTCCACTGCCCATCCACCATTCTAACAATGAGATGTCTGCTCAAATGTCTCAATATATTCCCAATTTGGTGCACATTTCCTCTTAGTAATCCTTTCAAGTTGTAAGACAACCAGAATAAGCTGACTTCATTCAACGATTAATGGTACAGTGTAAGATTTTGTGGTGTCTAGCGGCATCTAGTGGTGAGGTTCCAGATTGCAGCTAGCTGAGATTTTATTCCATACCCCTCCCCTTCAAAGCCTGTATGGTTCTGGGCTACTTTAGAAACACAGCGGAGCAAGATGGCGGCCTCCATGAGAGAAGACCTGCTCCACGTAGACATAGACATAAACAGCTTATTCTAAGGTTCTGAAAACTCAGCGTTTTTTTTAACGATAACAGACGAAAGAAAACCTATTTATTGATGATATACTTAATTTCTAAAAGGTTACACACAATACCTTTAATTGGTACTTATTAGCTGGTGTGCTTTACATACATGCACTATTAATACTTGATTTCAATAACAATAAAAATTCATTACTTATTCACCAAACTGCAAACTGAGTCGCAGGGAGGCTGTTGTCTATCTCAGCCGACACTGGGTGAAGGCGTGGTACACCCGGAACCGCTCACCAGACCATTGCATGACCAACACACACACAACCATTCACATTCACACCTAGGGGCAATTTGGAACAGCCAATTAGCCTACTGTGCATGTCTTTAGACTGTGGGAGGAAACCAGAGTACTACTAGAAAACCCAATCGAGCACAGGGAGAACATGCAAACGCCAAACAGAAACGCCCTCACCGAGCCCGGGACTCAAACCCAGGACCTACTTGTTGTGAGGCAGATGTACTAATCACTACACCACCGTGCCGCCTTATCAAGACAACACGAGATACAAAATACAGTCAATTATAACTAATTCTATCAGCGCTGTTGTTTATATTGTATTAAAGTCTTTAAGGCATTAAACACTTGATCATCATTCTATTGTCATATATAACTTTATTGAATAAGGTGATATTTGAGAGGAAATGAATGAAGAATGGTTCTGAAAGTAAATACACAGTGGAATATTAAATTAAATTAAATTATTAATTAAATTAGCACCTAAAGTGATCTTCTGAGTACAAATGGCCCTAGGTAAACACTCACTCGTTTTCTGAACCGCTTGATCCTACTACTAGGGTCACGGGGAGGCTGGAGCTGATCTTACACACAGACAACCATTCACACTCACACTTACATATATAGGCTTTTTGGAAATGTCAGTTAGCCTAATATGCTGAGCCGAGCCGTGGACTCCAACCCAGGACTTTCTTGCTGTGTGGCGGACATGATAAACACTACGCTACCGTGCCGCCCTGAACAGGGTGGGGTGTTAATTTAATCGATTTTACTGTGCAATGACTAAAGTATAAACACAATCATATAGCCTTAAATTTCTAAAATAAATAAATGAATAAATGACAATTTTTTAAAAATTAGATTGTATTAGATGTTGACCTTATCAAATAAAGTTCTACTATTCACATATAGATGGAATTCATTACTTTATTTTTTTTAAGACAATAAGAGTGTGTCCCTGAAGGGATTCTTTCAATCTTTTTAAAAAATCTGATTCTGCAGGTCAGTGAGTGCGAAGAAGCTGTGCTCCAGCTGTGCACAACCGCTGGGGAAAGGAGCTGCTATGATCATTGACACTTTGGGACTTTGCTTCCACATCCAGTGTTTTTAGGTTAGGTGTGTGTGTGTGTGTGTGTGTGTGTGTGTGTGTGTGTGTGTGTGTGTGCGCACATGCAGGTGACTCATTACCCATTTTATTTTCATACTTTGTCTAAATCATTCCTGTGTCCCAGTGTGGTGTGTGTAAAGGGCTGCTTGGTGACGCAAGCACAGGAACCGATGTCCGGATCCGGAACGGTGTTCTCAACTGTCATTCATGCTACATGAAATCTCGTGGTAAGTCATTTACACCTGGTTTTTATAGTAGCTGTAGTGAAGGAGGTATTTAAACTGTGACACAAGAACAGAAACACACATCGGTCTTTGGGCATTTATTTACATTTCATATCTAAAATATACTAAAAGAGTTGTGTTTTCCGTAATCAAAAAGGCTGGCGACATATTAACTCTCTTTGGAAGCCCTCTCCCCTTCCTCATGTTCATGGTGCTTGAATGATACCCTTAATGTGGTGCCCTCGAATTCATTGGAGATAAAAAGAGAATGTTTTGAGTTCACTGGGAATCTTTAGGATGTGGCACGGTGGTGTGGTGACGACGTCCGCCCCTTAGCTAGAAGGTCCTGGGTTCGAGCCCTGGGCTATGCAAGGGTGTTTCTGTGTGGAGTTTGCTTGTTCTCCCCATGGGATTCTTCCAGGTACTCTGGTTTCCTCCAACAGTCTAAAGACATGCACATTACACTAATTGGCTGTTTCAAATTGCCCCTCAGTGTGAGTGTAAATGGTTGTGTGTGTGTGTTGGCCCTGCAGTGGAATGGCGAGCTGTTCAGGGTGTACCCTGCCTTCACCTAGTGTGTGCTGAGATAGGCCCAAGCCTCCCTGCGAACCTAGTAGGATTAAACAGCTCGGGAAATTAAAGAATGTCTTTGAAGAATTGTGACTGTTAGTCAGTGGATTATGTTGAAGGTGGAGCTAATAAATACTGAACAACAGTTCAAAAGTTCAAAAAAAAAAAAAAAACACAAATATACATATTTACACCCTTCATCAGTAAACCTCTACCGTATAGACCATGTTTTCATTTCGGAATGAAGGAGAGGAAGGAACAGATACAAATGTGTAGGATACCAGCCATACCTACTAATTCTCCAAAAACTTCTTAATCTGTCCAATCACAGTATTTCATGTACCAATCTAACACTGTCACAGTTAACGTCAACACTGGACATTTTGCTGTGCAGTGATCATGTGATCATATTCGGAGTTAAATTACATGTACAACATGAGGAGGTATTACTAATCCCCTCACGTAGCTACAGCTGCAGGATTAGGGTGGAGTTCGGTCAAAAAAAAAAAAAAAAAATTCCAACCTTTTAAAAATTAATTAATTAATTAATTAATAAACAAGCAAGCAAGCAAGCAAGCAGCTTGAGCTTCAGCGCCACCATCTGACAGTTTTATGGAAAGACAATCTGTCATTTTGAAATTTGCTGATTCATTCATTCATTCGCTGAACTACTTAATCCTATTAGGGTTGCGGGAAGGCTGGAGCCTAAGTCGAACAACTCTTGGTAAAAGCGAGGTACACCCTGGACAGCTCACCAGACCATCACAGGGCCAACACACACAGCCATTGACACTCACACACACACACCTAGGGGAAATTTGCAACAATCAGTTAACCTAACGTGCATGTCGTTGGACTGTGGGAGGAAACTGGAGTACACAGAGTAAAACCGAGAGCCTTCTCACTATGAGGCGAATGCGCTAACCACTACGCCACCATGCTGACTAAATAATTAAATAAATCGAAATAATAGTGTTGAATGTTGTCATACCTATTATTATTATTATTATTGCTGTTGTTGTGTCAATGTTGGTATGAAACTTTTATTCCTCACAGCTGCTGGTCAACCCACCACACTATAAAGCCTTTTTGCACCCGAATTGAAGAGGAACTGGGACAGTCACCAACCCCACAGAAACCTGGGCCATCCTCATGAAGAACACTTAATCACACATAATTATATTTCATGACATCTCAAAATAAAAAAAAGCACAAGTCTCCTTTTGACACCAAACAGATAAAACTGGAATGTGTTGGGGGTGTTCTGATATTATTCTGTGTAAATCTTGATATTTCTGTGAAAATAAGTCTTCTAATTGCAATAACTCTAATCATCACATGCATGAGCATGCACTGCATTTAAGAAATTTTAAAACATCGCTAGCTTCATGTGCTAAGTGGGGCGTTCCACTTGCAGAACTAGGGTAGATACATTAGCGATAAAACTCTAACCTGTTTTCTTTTTTTAATCGACTAAACCCTATTACCTAACCGTGTGATTCGAGACGTTACTTGTTCCTGGTGAGAGATGTGGCTGTTGCATATTTGACTTCAGCGGTTTTGCACTTTAGACTTTTTTAATCTACAAACCTTCAGCCAGTGACGAAAAACATTTGGGAAGAAACACAGACATAAGCGTAATAAGCAATGATTATTTAAATCTTTATCTGTTCTTTGCTTTAAAATATAGAATGTCAGAGAATCTGACAAACCTAGAACATGGCTTTCTATCAGACCTCAAGTGCACTATGTAGGGTAGACCCTTTTTATGACAGAGTGCATTATTGGACATATGAGGTCTTTTAGGATGCACCTCTAAATGTTACGGCTGAGTCCCAAATGACCTCGTTTTCACTTACAATATAATCTTATACATTATAAAGCCAGTAGTGAGTTATTTGAGGTTAATTTCAGAATTTTGTGCATTTGTGTGCAAATCTGAGTTCATTTTGCTCAATATGACTGGAATTAAAGGCACCATATGCTGCATCGTCTCATTAAAAAACAAAGCACTACAAAAAGCTGTCGAAGTCAGTAGTTCATACCCTATATAATGTATAGGAAAGCCTTTTGGGATTCAGCCGGAGACTGAATGGTTTAAAGGATGTGTGGGTTTTAAGTTAATTGTAGTGTTGACCTGTTTTTGAGTTTTTCCTCTTCCTTTTTCTACTTGCGTTCTCTATAATCATCTCATCTTGATCACATGTAAGTTTGCTGGGGGTTCTTTTGTTTGTTTTTGTTGTTTTTTTTAATGCATGGTGTTTGAAATCTCAAATACTGGATGAATAGTGATAATTTCCTTCGGGTTGTTTTGGTCGCAGTTAGTTTAATTTATACCATCAATAGACTGGTTTCAGCGTTCTAGCGTCCTTGAATACCGTCATCAAGCAACTCATTGGAGGAGCAGAGCAAGTTAATTAAGAGAGACAGTAGGAGAATTTGATAATTAACAGATAAAATGTGCTATATATAGCTTAAGAAAATTTTTTTTTTTTTTACCTAGAAATGCCTTCAGTACTGTTGCCATGTATTTGCTATTCAAGCAAAAATTAATTAACTACAAAAGACTTAAAGATGGGATTGGTAAATTTTTAGCTGTATACACCAACTTTTATATTGGCTGAAATTGTCTTTACTCTTGAAATTTGAAAAATATTTATAAAAATGTTTGTTTGTTTGTTTTTTTTAAATAAATAAAATAAAGTAAAATAAGGTAATCTGAGGCAGCTGTAATCCTATAAAAATGCTGACCAATCACTTTTGTTTTTCTCACTTCGAAAAAATCCAATCAAAGCTCCCATGTCTCCCTACTCATGCATAACCCTTCTATGCACAATCCTGCAGTCAGAGCAGAGATCATGTGTGTGTAATGGGTGGCATTGTTGAAAGGTCTGCCGAGGGCGGATAGGGTTTAGCCTGATGGGATACAACTCAAATTTTGTTAGCTTTCCAGATTACCAGCCCCAGCTTTAAACCAGAATCTAACAAACAGCAGGGTAACTCATCACTCATTCACTGAAACTTAATCCTATTAGGGTTGTGGGGAGGCTGGTGCCTATCCCCACCGACTCAGGGCGAAGGCAAGGTACACCCTGAACAGCTTGTCAGACCGTTGCAGGGCCAATACATACACAAACAGCAAGGGATAATTTGGAGCAGCCAATTAGCCTGATGTGCATGTCTTTGGACTGTAGGAGGAAACCCAAACATGCAAACTCCTCACAGAAATGCCTGAGCGCGGGACTCACCCAGGACCTTCTTGCTGTGAGGCAGACATGGTAACCACTGTGCCACGATGCTCCCACAGCTGGGTCAGGGTTCGTTAATTGTTCGTGTGAAGGCCGTGTGTGAAGTCTACATCATCGGTAAATTGCTTTTTTGTAAAGATCTTCATCAATTATGTATGAAACCTTCTTTAAGTATTGCTCATGCAATTCTACAGATGTCAGGGTGCTTGCATAAACAGGAAAAAAATATTTGTGAGATATATATAGAGTATTCTTTTAGGTTTTCTTAACTGTTGATAAGCAAATTCTCATACTCTCTCTCTCTTCTCTCCTTTTTTTTTTTTTACTGACTCTGGTCCTTCAGTGAGCTGCTTGACAACGGTTGTCAAGGACCCTAAAATTGGTCTATTGTGGGAGAGATTTGCTGTGTAGAATTCTTTCTATTTTTCCACAGAGTTGTACAGTCATATCTGTTTCCATGCTGTGCCTTAAATATGACTGCTAACTAGGTGGGAGGTTGTGTGGTCATGTATGTGTATGCAACATCCAAAGCTTTGTAGAGCTATTTCATCTTATCCTGCACTGTATACTGAGCAAAGGTTTCTCATAATCCTGTTGTGTTTTTGTTTGTAAATCTTGTACATGACGAAAATCATAGTGTTAATTGAACTCTCAAGGTATTGATGTCCAACTGGACTTTACACACACGTTAATGTACATGGTATTTTCCACAGAAAACTTAAATTTATTATTGCAAGTTAAATCAACACGTACTTTAACAGTCTTGGCATTTGGAAGCCTGTGTATTTTAAAGTTTCTTTTAAAGTAATCATTGTTTACATAGGTGGGCAAATCATAAGCTTATTAGATAACCCAGCTGACAAGTAAAAGTTCCATGTTTTTGTTATTCAGAATAAGAAAATTCTAAAAAGCAGAAGCTATGTAGTGACAACAATATATTAGCTTCTTCTTTTGAACTTAACGTTAGCTTGTTAACTTCTTGCTTCAACTTTTCAACTTAACTAGCTAACATTAAGGAAAAAGTCAAGTAAGAAATACTTTTCAACTTAACTTTTTAACTTAATGTTAGCTAGTTACATAAATAACATTTCAACTCAACTTAATGTTAGGGAGTTAGTGAAAAAATAACCTTTGAAAATAACTTGAAAGGAAATTTTATTCTTATCTTAATTTTTGTTTTTAATGTAGCATGCCATGTTTGCACCCTTGACAAAAAGTTGTTAGCAAATGTTTTTGCTTATAAAACTTGGTTTTACATCTCCGTCGATCACAGAAAACATTTCTTTAGATAGGTTTAACAAAGAGGTAAAGGTGTTCTCGAAACAGAAGGATTCTTTTTTGACTATATTTTGCATTACACTTTATAAATATACTTTACTTACTTATTTTCACTGATCTCGTAACATTTTTCCTCATACACTATATTCCTGACTCCATAAACATCTGTTAATCATGTTCACTTATGAATCTTTTTAGTTGATGTTTGTGTGTTGCGGCAAGAGGGATTTAAAACAAGTTGCAAACGCACTACAGTTACAGCAACATACTGAAGCATGTGTTTAAGCATAGCTATGTACCAAATTAAATCTTTTGTTTTCCAAACATAACTAAGGGAAAAAGAAAAGAAAAAAAAGTTATTTTATTGTTCTACTTGTTTGCTGGGTAACTAAATCTGGTTGTCCTAGGCTCCTGATTTGTCCACCCATGGTGAGCATTTACAAATGATTACACTTGCACCTCCCATGCTTTGTAGGTCCAAGCCCAAGTCTCCATAATTTCCCTTATTTCATTTTCTATTCTGCTTTGAGACTGAAAACAAGTGTAAAATCAGGATGTGTCCCAAACGTCAGGAATCAACAGTTGAGTTCTTATTTGAAATCTATCTCAAAACTTAACGTCATTTATCACTTTATGTATTTTACATAATTGCATAATTAGCAATCATGACATGACACTTATCTAATCCTTACTCAGCAAAGACAGAAAAGGTAAACAAACGTAACCTTCACCTCTCGGTTTATTTTTGTATTTTTTAATTTTGAACTGTTTGAATATTCATGAGCAAACTCCCAGCTCACTGCAGCTTCTCAGTGTTTTTCTCAGTCTGAGGTTTTGAGATGTTTGTAATAAGAACATTGACTACACATACTGTAAATTCTAGTGTTTGGGACGTGAGCTGTTTACTCACCTATCATATCTGCCTTTTATTTGCTTTGTTTATCTCTTACTATGGTTAAAATTAGTAGGTTATTAGCAGAATAATGTAGCTGATTTGGTTTTATTGCTGAGCGAATTTGAGTTATTGGTGAAAGTGGCCTGTGCTGAAGCTCTAGATTTATTTGATCGTCTTAGGACGACCCAACGATCCCGACAAACCCTCCATAAACCGTGGGTTTTATAGCAAATGTATGTTTGTATAAATAAAAAACTATTTTAAATGTATTTTCCTGTGAGTGAGTGTTGGAGATTGGTACACTGTTTAATTGTTTTGTAGTTCTTGAAAATGGAGGAGAGGGGAAAAAAATGCTGATTAGTATTTGGTTTCTTTAATTGAATCAGTTCTAATGTGTGTGTTGTGCATAATATACTCACTCCAAACTTCTTAATCCTGCAATTAGGGTTGCACCAACACTGGGCAAGGGTCATCGCATGGCCTACACCAGGGGTCACCAACCTTTTTGAAACTGAGAGCTACTTCATGGGTACTGAGTCATACGAAGGGCTACCAGTT
>JAQMYF010000011.1:7062631-7080269 GCA_030014195.1 Neosilurus mollespiculum | reverse complement strand
GTGTGTGTGTGTGTGTGTGTGTTTTTGTGTATATGTGTGTGTATATATGTGTGTGTTTCTCTTTTTGTGTGTGTGTGTGTGTGTGTGTGTGTGTGTGTGATTTATTATTTTTTTAAAAATTCTTTTAATTTGCTGTCCAGTAATTCGTATATATTTTGTGTAATATAATAAAGTGAACATATTAAACTCTCCTGTTACACATGAACATTTGTATATTTTCATTATCAGTTGATTTTTACTTCCATTTTCAAAGTAAGTTGCAATCTACTAAAATCTGTTTGGTAGTTTGCAATAGCCAGTTTGAAAAGTTTGCTGTGTCACTCTCATGAGAGCAAGAAATCGCAAGAATAGGATGTGAATTGGTCAGTTCATATAAGGCAAGATAACAGCAAAAATTAAACTAATGAATTAGATATAAAGTAGTGAACTCCTGAGTAAAATTAAACTAGGCACATCTACACATAAATCCTTTCATTTACATACTTGAGGCAAACATTGTCTGGTTTGTAGGAACAAGTTATATATACACCACTGTATATTCATATGCAAATCAATTATGTATTTACGGCTGCATAAACATGAATCATGTGCGAATTTATACAGTATACTGTCCTGCCCCCATACCCCCCTTGCGGATTTTTTTCTCTATTCATGAAGAGACTTGCTTGTAATAAAAGTGGGCATTTTTGATGTGCCAAGGTGTATACAGTGTATGCAGCTCTTATTACGTTTGGGTTTCATTTCCCTTTAAGTTGGTTCATTTCCTGAAACTAGTCGATTCATTAATTCTCAAAGCTTTGGAATCAACTCCATCTACAGAAAATACTTCACCACATGCACAGGAAGGTGTTTGTTTTGACTTTATTTACAATTTTGTAAAAGCGGTTTAAAATGTTCTGTGTGTTAGTTTGGACATCTTTACAGTGATGTTCGTAATCACTTGATAAAATACTTTTGGAAGTGACACTGGCTGGTACAGACAGTATTTAAAATTCACAGGCTTTAAACTCCTTCACTACTATTCATTATTTTGGTGAAGCATGTTGCAGGTTTTTTTATAAACTGGCTCCCTCAACCGAGACACGTTGCACACAAGCAAACTCGGTAATTCTTCACATCAGCACTGCTGCCCGTGTTGTGGTAAAAAGTGTCTAGTTCACAACGCAAGAGATCCATTTTTCAGGTGTTTATTTATCCTTTAGGAAAAGAAACGCATACAATCATTCACACAAGAAAGTTGTTCCGAGTAAGGACCTTGGACTCCATCTACCAGCTCTGCATTGGCTTATAAAGTGTCCATTCCACTCTGATTGGACTACCATCCTCTAGCTCTAGACTCTGATTGGTCCCTCATGACATCTTCATGTGTTGACCTTGTTCGGCGACATTTTGTTCTATCGCTCAGTACATCTTGTTCCTTTTTCAGAGTCTTTGGAACAGAGTGGAATGTCCGAAATAAAATAATCTTAAACTCACTTCAGTGAATAAACTCCTCATACAATAGTCACATAAATCATCCAATAATTAAATAGTGCATTAAATCATACAATTGCTCTTCTATAGGTATAATTAACAATTCCAATATATATTTCATTACAGATTACTTCATTGGACAGTTCTTCATTTTAGAATTTCAAATGTCTTTAAATGAAGGAAATATTATGGAAGCAAATTTGACTCATCAGATTTTGAAATTTAAAAGCCTTTGAAGTACTAGCACTGAATTAATATATTTTTTTTTTTAACCAAAATTATCTGAATTTTTTCCTATGAATTCAGAACCTCCTATTTTTATTCTCTCGTTTGCGCCTTTGATTTTGTTCAATGTCCACAAATTCGGGATTGAAAATCCGAGCGTTAAAAATTAAAATCCTATTTTTTCAGTGGCACAAACCCGACAGGCCAAAAACGGTGTCTAAAATTCGACAGGCCAAATTCAATGTCACAAAATTCGCTGTCAACATCTGGGGCACCAAGGACACGCAATCAGACAACGATCCAGCCATTCAAGTTACGCGTCAGTGAAACGGACAGCCCATGGCAACAGTCCCAAATGACGGCGCTTCAGTAAGTATATAGACTCTTTTACTTGCTTCTCACGTCTCTTGCTTTTGATAGTAACAGATAAAAACTGTCATGTTGAACATTAACAGAATTTACTGGACAATATCCTCTCACGAAGAGGGTTCGCTAACGTTATGCTAGCATATGCTAGCATCTTTGCTATGTTTATGTTCAGTGCTGAGGCGGTGATAATGGACAGACATAAATCACCAGAATATATTCAGCAATACTGTCAAGTTTTTTGTTTGGACAGCCAGACATATACTGTACATGTTTATGTGTGCAGAATGAAACATTCAAAAATAACACAACATTAATTACAGCACATTTAATACAGTGCTGTCTGCTTTGGCTGATATGTTAACTTGACCTTTTTACTATTTTCTAATTATGGAGTCAAACTAATTTATAGCAGTGAGCAGACAGTTGGGGTGGAAGTGTCTCTTATGGGGCTTCCCTCGTAAATGATCTTTTTCAATTGATCTATAAATGTGCAATGATGTCCTTATATGCAGTGGATTTCGAGATTTTGCCTCCTCGGTTTTTATAGTCGCATCAGTTCCTGACTTATTACTTATTACATCAGAAAATTCCCCATCTTTTCTTACAATTATGATATTTTTTCTAATGGTTGACTGTTGTGTATATATATTTATATTTCCCCCTCTGTCCTAGGAACTACTGCTTCATCATATTTCAGAAAGACTTCACACTTGACTGGAACATGTTCTGCAATGTCTGCCACCGGGCTTGATACCTCATGTACAAAGGGTACGTACGCACAAAAACGTGGCGTACATCCTCTCTCATGGCAAAGTTCAGATGTATCAAGAGTGAAATGACCGTGGAAATGTGCGGTGCCTCACGCCAAATTCATGGCTGGCGTACGCTTGTTTCTGCAGCTGACCTTTGGCGACACTTTGAGGTGATGCCGGGAAACTGTTGATAATGTGAAAATTAGTCCTCAGAGTTAATTAAAGCACAGTTTGCAGCGAGAGCCGGTTTTCCTAATGTAATCGGTGCTGTCGACTGCACACACATTGCTATAAAAACGCCATCGCAGGATGAATTTGTTTGTCAACAGGAAGCATTTTCATTCGATTAATGTGCAGATCATATGTGATGCGCAAACGCAATTAACTAACGTTGTGGCGAGGTGGCCTGGTTCAGCGCATTGTTGTGAACTACAAGCTGGCACTGTGCGTGATGGGTGGTTGATTTCAACCATATCAAAGAGGCAAGGACACAGAATTCACTTATTCACCAATGCATTTATTGAGTCACTTATATTTGTGAGGACGCCTATCAGCTGATCCAGACGGTCATTTATGCCACCGATTGCTGTTACTATTTCCTCTTCTGACAGCACGGATGAGGGGACTGCCAGTTGGGCAGGCATCAGCAGCCGGTGGTTGGGGCACACTGATGCCGGAGACACCAGGGATGGTGGACAAATCCCCCGTTTCTGTGACGCCAGAGCCGCCACGGATGTTGGAGAAATCCCCCGAGTCTGTGGCACGTGGCTGTGGCTGCGTGTCCTCCGTCTCATTGTCTGTTTTAAAAAAAAATTAATCGTACTTAAACATGAGTCAGTTTTGGATATCCTCTTTCTTGTACTGGCATGTTTAAATTTGTCAAACCAAATAGCATGCACACATTTACGCATGAACCTGTGTAAGATTGCAGGTCTGTGAGCAGGCTATTCACCTGTGTGAGTTACAAATATGGACATATTTACCCTGGGGGTAATCGGAGTCCCTCACATGCGCTCCAACCACCCCTGAAAGAGCAGTGTCACCTCTGATTGTGGCGACTCTCTGCTCAAACAGGGTGAGGTCCTCCTCTCCTGTCCCACCGCCTGACTGGGTCAGACTTTGGCAGTGGGCAGCCGTCCTCCACTTAACAGCCACCTTTAAGTCTGACCACTTCTTTTTTTTAACTCCGCGTGGTATGCCTTTCTGTCCCCACAGCATTGACGGCCTCACACACACTCCCCCACTCAGACCTCTTGCGTTTGTAGTTAATGCTGGAGGACCGCATCCCAACAGTACTCCACTTCGGTGAGGAGTGTCTCTAATTCACATTCTGTGAAATTTCGCTTTTTTTCCCCATCTTACTCATATTGGAAGGGTTTTCTGATCCTGCAAAGAGGGGAATCCGGTGCAGGGATCATTTAAATATGATTTGCATGTTTAAATGTGGGCGTGGACAGGGAGGGGTCGGGTACTCCAACATGTGCGCTCAATTCCACGTTGATTCGGATGTTCCAAGGAAATGTGCTTGATTTTATGTGTATGCACAGATTCATACATCTGGATTTTTTTGTGCTTACGATGTTTTCTGGATTTAGGCGTATGCCATTTTTCAGTAGGAATTCGACGCAAGTCTTTGTACATGAGGCCTCTGGACTTCTTAGAGTTCACTTGCACGCAAGAACTTGTATTCTAAGTTCTCTTTCCAGCCAGGAAGCTGTTGGTCCAGCTTTTTTAGATGCACTGACACAGCTACAAGACTGATTTACTGTGAAAAAGACAAAAGGGTGCAAAATGTTGCAGAGGTTCAGTTTGAGCAAGGACCAACTGGGAGACAAAGAATGGTCATATCCCCAGACCACCTGTGCAGCTTTCTTGAGCTTAACCTCTCTGTCCCATGTATTGCTAAACTTATGGGGGTCTCCAGAAGCACAGTCTGCCCTCGCGTGGCAGAATATGATCTCTCAGTTAAGGCAGTCTACACTGACATGACAAAAGAAGAGCTAGACCAGTGTGTGAGAGACATTAAATCCAGGAAGCCTCACTCTGGATATCGAATAGTGAAGGCACATCTGCAAGCCAGAGGACTGAGGGTGCAGTACAACAGAGTCAGAGGATCCGTGCATCGTGTTGACACCACTGG
Source organism: Neosilurus mollespiculum (assembly GCA_030014195.1). NCBI lineage: Eukaryota > Metazoa > Chordata > Actinopteri > Siluriformes > Plotosidae > Neosilurus > Neosilurus mollespiculum. The sequence continues at coordinate 7,075,310 of JAQMYF010000011.1, read as the reverse complement.
TGTCATATCCTGTATGGTCTATTTACGATGTATTGCTCGACGGACCTACTCAGTTCCAGGCCCCCAGTCTTTGATGCACATAAATACCAATCATAAACGCATCCGGTAAATTCTATTACATTGTATCATTGTTAAGTTTTAAGTTGATTGTGTATACTATGACTATATAGTAGTACACATTATGCAGCATAATATATTTACGCATTGCTTCTCACATGCTGATATGCACGCATCATCATAGCTAAACTTAACATAAGAGATGTAGAATGCAGTTACCTTTTTTGTATTAAATTGAAATAGTTTCTGTACGTCTTAAGAATTTTCAGGATTGAGTGACTGTGGAGAGACCTGTGGGTAACTGTAACTAGCATCTACCATGATGTTCTCCACTACCTTGAAGAAGAGGGATACCTTAGCATTTCCAGTGCTGCACATCTCTTCTGTTGCCACTATGAGTTTTTGCCCTGCCTGCAGGATGACCTGGATACTTTTCACAGTAGTTGGGACAATCATCCACTAAGAACAGAAAACCACATGACTCCGAACCAGCTGTAGGAGCTGGGCTGTACACTTCACCCGATTCCTGACCCAGGTAACACAGAGGTACATGCAAAAATGATGATATAATAATGAATGGTATAGTTCACACAATACAGTTAGAAGCCAATTGCACGTAGTATTTGAGACTGCAGTGAGTGTTTGTTCATCCATATTATTAATACTGTATAAAATTAAAATGGTTTTGTATTTGTAGGGTATGGCAATTCCTGATATTGAGTGGGAAAACAGCGGACTTCCTTATCACCACTCCAGTGTCATTGTTCCAGTATGCCCCCTGACGGTTGGACAAATAACAGAATTAAGAAATGCAGTCAACCCAAGAGCTGAATCCCAGTCCTTTGGCTGTGATGTTTACATTTCTGCTGTACAGTTTTGTGAACATTTTCTATTTCTGTGAAAGGAGTGTAATGAGTTGAAATGAACAATGCATTCTGGTAGTGGTTTCAAACACCCTGTTGTAATTTTTGTAGTAAGTTATACTCATAGTTACATTTTGTCTTGGAACTTTTGTTGTTCTGACTCAATTGCAAGTCTGAAAAATACAAGTACACGTTCACTTTAAACTCCTGCCTTACTGTTGTTTTTTTTTTTTTAAATGCAGAGATTGTTTACTAGGAACATGTTCACCGTGAACTGTGGCAAACTTCTATCAAAATGTTTGTGAAAACTAACATTGGCATTTACCTCAAAGGTTCATTCATTCATTCATTGTCTAAGCATCTTAATCCTAATTCGGGTCGCGGGGAGGCTGGAGCCCATCTCAGCCGACTCCGGGCAAAAGGAGAGTACACCCTGAACAGTCCACCAGGCCATTTGACCATTCACTCTGTCATCTAGGGGCAATTTGGAACAGCCAGTCACCCTACTGTGCATGTCTTTGGACTGTAGGAGAAAACCTATGTACTTGAAGAAAACCCACACAAACACGTGGAGTACATGCAAACTCCACACAGAAACGTCCGAGACCAGTAATCAAACCCAGGACCTTCTTGCTGTGAGGTGGACATGCTAAGCCATCCACGTCAATGGTTTAAAACACCAAATCTTCAATGAACAATTGTTAATAATATTTAAAACCTAATGTAACAATTAATATTTAAAACTTTGTATGTGTCAAACTTAGGCAAAAAAAACGTGCATATTTAACTAATCCGGTGGTGTAAGGAAGGCATGGGTTCATACTCAAGAATCTTTCAAGTAGTCTCTCTCAAGTGATCAACCAATATTTCAAATTTTAGCACAACAATTTAAACACTTAACAAACTCAGCTATTAATTCAGCTTTTAATCCTGGCTGAAATCTCATCTGAATCAAATAGATGCCAAGATGGCACCCTCACACAAGACAAGAACGGTGTTTGCAAAGTGAAAATACAGGTCATTCTTAAAATGTGTGTAATCCTTGTAATGCCCTGGGGTGCGCAAGGTCTCATAGCAGGTAGAGGCCGTGGGGTATTTACCCTGGACTACCTCTACGGAGAGACTAGTTGGTAAAATCTCCCATCCGGTCCAGAATTTGACGAAATTAGGCAGTTCATTTGGTGTTGCTATGGAGTAGATAAATAGTGATTATATAAATGTTTAAGCCAACACTTAAAACGGAACTCTTTAGACTTACCATCAGCAATGAACCGTTTAAGATATCCTGACACCAGGGTTTTGGTGTCAGCTGAACAATCGTCATCATCCTCTAGCATCCAAGTGAAGTGTGATGTGTTGAGAAATTACTTGAGGCTTGAATCATTTTTCACCTTTTAACATCGTCAGTCAAACAAGTAACAAATCAGAAAACTAAAAATACACGGTTGTTTCATTATTCATGCTTCACTCTTAAGATAGCAAAATAATTATATGTGTGTGTATGGGCGTGCCCTGTGATGGCCTGGCGAGCTGTCCAGGGTGTACTCTGCCCTCACCCAGAGAGTCGGCTGAGATGGGCGCCAGCCTCCCCGCAACCCTAATTAGGCAATTACTTTTAGATAGGTATGGATTTTTTTTTTTCCCCCTAATAAAAAAAAAAAAAAAAACAATCATCATTTAGAAACTGCTTTTTACCCCTGAGCCGGTTATGGCTGGAGGGGTATTGTCGCTGGCTTGGCGGGCAGGCGGCGTGACAATACGTTTGTCTGGCCCATTGCTCGGCTCATGCGCATGACAGCTTCCTGAACTTTTGCATAGTCACTCCCTATGATCTAAACCTGTGCGTAGGATGGCTAAAAAATGTTGATTGTCCGAAACTGTTCATATGGGGGATGGCTTTTGTCCTCCGTGCGCTTGAGGTGTCCTGGCTGAGGGGTTACGATGTTCTATAGAATGGCTGTTTTTATTATCTGTTACAATCAAAAGCAAGAGATGTGAGACGCATGTAAAAAGTTAACATTCATACCGAAGCGCCATCATTTGGGACTGTCCGTTTCCCTGACGCGTAACTTGAATGGATGGATCTTTGTTCGATTGCTTATCCTTGACGCACCGGATGTTGACAGCGAATTTTGTGACACTGAATTTTAGACATCATTTTTGGCCTGTCGAGTTTGTGCCAGTGAAAAAATAGACTGAAATTTTTAACGCTCAATTTTATCGACATCAGCATGTCATGCACATAGTTGAGTGTGTGTTTGTGTGTGTGTGTGTGTGTTAGGCGGTGGAGGAGTTCCTGGCTAAATTAAGATGTCAGGAACAGTTGCAGAACGCCACCCTGGTCAGTCAGATTACTGCCGTCAAGTTCCTCATGGCACGAAAGTTCGACGTGTCCAGAGCCATAGACCTCTTCCAGGCTTACAAGGTAATCTCACACTTGCAGCATCGTTCCACAGCTTTTAGTGTAGAGTTGTATCACTATTACTCCTGGGGTAATAAACCATCAGTGCCTTTTCGCACATCCTTTTTAGGTGGGTAGGTGGAGGTGGGGCCTATAAAAAGTTATCAGAATTGAGAATTCAGCAGCGCTGTGGTGTGGCTAACTGTTTGTTGTAATCAGATCACCGGCTGTTCTGTTGCAGCTCCTGTATAAATGTGTTTGTTTTGTTTTGTTTTTAACAACCAGATGGACCTGGGATTTTCTTATTCATTCGATTTATTTATGAGATTTGTTTGTGCAAATCAGTCAGCAGAAATACTCATCAGACTCCCTCGTGTAGGGCTATTGAGAGGAAGGGGGGGATCAATGGGGGATCATCATGGGGATAGGCTTTATCCGTGCATTACGGGTAATATGTCTAGTCTGGTCCCTCGGATGCTGAGAAAGCAAAATATGAAAATATTGTATTATTAAAAATCCTATCACTGACTCTGCAGTCTGGAATGCTTCCTAAAATGGAAGAGGTTCTATTAGCGCTGCTAACGACACCTGAATTCTATGAATTGTGGTGTTCAGGATGGGACTCGGGAAGCTCCAAGTCATTTAATCCTACACTTTATTTTGGGCCAAACAATAAACCGCCAGCTGTTCTAAAACTGTATATTAAAAATTCCACGATGGAACACACGGCCTCATCATGCATATAATTGTTCTGAATATGATTTACAGCTCTTATTAAATAGACAGTAGTAGATTATATAACATAGAAATCATTAAAAAAATTAAGCTGGACAGCACTCTAGATCTGCTGTAGCTCAAATCAGTTCATACTGGTGTGTGTGTGTGTGTGTGTGTGTCTGTGTGTCTGTGTGTCTGTGTGTCTGTGTGTCTGTGTGTCTGTGTCTGTGTGTGTGTGTGTCTGTGTGTGTGATCGATCATATTTGTCTCTTCAGAATACTAGGATAAAGGAAGGTATCTACAATATTAACCCTAATGAAGAACCTTTGAGGACTGAGTTACTGAGCGGCAAGTTCACAGTGCTGGTGAGCCATACAGTGTAAAAATACGAAGGAAATGTTGTCAAAGGTCTTCATGTGTTCGTTATGTTTTAATTAAAGTTGGCAAAGAAACTATGTTCAGTTTGAATTTTGATGTTTGTGTTGTGTAATGTGGGAAGAGGTTTTGTGTAGTTTCTGTATAGTTATGTAGAGCAGATGCATGTGCTTGGTTCAATGCTGTAAGTGCTTATTGTTCCAGTTCATGTGCATTATGTGTAAATAGCTGCAGTGTGTTCCTAAGTTTATAAGTGTGTGTGTGTGTGTGTGTGTGTGTGCGTGTGTGTGTGTGTGTGTGCAGCCCGGGCGAGACGCTAAGGGCGCAGCCTTGGCGCTCTTCACTGCCCGTCTCCACCGTCCTAATGTGACTACCCATAAGGCTGTTTTGCAGGCCATCATCTATCAGCTGGACAAAGCCATAGAGAGGTAAAGATGGAGAAGGAAACTGGTGTTAAAGTGGCACACTGATGCTTCAGAAATATTTAATTTTTTTTTTTAGTAAAGATGCAAACTAATCTATTACATGTTCTTATGATCCTCTGTTTTGCTGAGCTGACTTGAATCTGAAACGATTTATCACCGGCTCACTCCCTCTCCCTCTCTCCAGCATTCAGACTCAGAGGGATGGTCTTATATTCATCTATGACATGACAAATTCCACCTACGCCAACTTCGATTACGAACTCTGTGTCAAAATTTTAAACCTTCTTAAAGTAAGTGTCCCAGTGTGGACATGTGATCTTACCAGCAGCGTCTTCTGTTCGGAGAAGAAGAGAAAAAGTGGTCCATATTGTTTTACTTATCAATACTAACACCAGTTCTGTCCGTCTACTTTAGGGAGCGTTTCCTGCCAGGCTGAAGTGTGTGTTCATTGTGTCATCCCCACTTTGGTTTCGAGCGCCATTTGCTGTCCTGCGTCTTTTTGTGCGAGAGAAGCTCCGAGAGAGGGTAAGTATCCGCAGTTCGCTTAAAGAGCTCATGACACCACAAAATACACAAACTTGAAACAAAAAAATTGAAAGTATACATAAGATTTAAATAATGTCAGTAACGTCCCAAAAGTGATGTAAACACAGCAACGTCATGTCGCGATTGGTGTTTCTCACCACCTGCTGAGTGCACAATCAAAATATCCGCCATATTGTTGACGGCATTGGCAGAGTGTATTTCTGCTTGGCAGCCCATCTAAACCTGCAAGTGCGGCTTTACGAGGCTGGACTTCTGCCAGGGACGTCATTTCCACCTTTTCCTCAGTGCACTTTCGATTTGATAAAATATGCCGATTTTAAAGAAATAAACATGAAAAATGGTGCCAGAATGTAGTTAAAGAAAGTAAAAATTTAGATCAATAAGCTCAGGATCCGTGAGTTTTCATAATAAATAAATAACTGCATAAAATCTGCCTTGTTTGTTCAATTGAATTAAATTAATTTATGCAGAAATATAAAGGAAACTTTTTAAGCACTGCTGTAAGTAATGTTATGCTGATATTCTGTACTAATGCTGTATGTACTAATACTAATGCTTGACTGATTTGTACTTCCCTTCATCTTAGGTATGTACAGTAAAAGCTCATGAACTAGCCAATCATATTCCGGTCAGCTCGCTTCCGGAGCACCTGGGTGGCTCATCACTGTATAGCCACATGGCCTGGATTCAGTCATGTGTTAATTCCACCCTGAACAGCTCCAGTGATGGTAACACAGACTGTTTGGATGGCCTGTTGCACTCCTACTGCCAGGATCAAAACGAGACAGCCAATGCCAACCCGGGTGGCACTTTGCTCGGGAACAGTCTTGACGATGGCAACGCTAATCCTCAGAATCACCGGCACACCCATTGGAATGGCCTGACACCACTTGGCTCGAACGCCAACATCGCCAACGGGTGTCAGCCTCCACCCCCCCAGTCAGATACACCTCCAGACACACCCGTACATCACAAACACAACACAGAAACACCATCACCGCCAAATGGAGGCATGAATGACTGCCGGCGAGACGGCAATGGCGCTGAGCGGGAGACTGAATTTCTTGATGAGGAAGATGAAGCAAGAGGTGGAGTGCCACCTCTTCCTCAGAAGTCGTCAAGGCCACCACCATTGTCACATTGCCCAGCCCATGAAACAAGCTGGCCACTCGGAACAGCATCAGTACATACTGCCGAATCTGGGGGAATGACGGTACAGGAGCTGGTACAGCACATCAAAGCCAAGAAGAAGAAAGGCATCTACCAGGAGTACGAGGAGATCCGGAAAGAGCCACCTGCTGGGACCTTTGATTACTCCAAGTGAGAATGATGATGAATATGAATAAATTAGGTTGATGATGATAAAGCACATTAGAGTACACATCATGAATTATACACATAATATAAATTATAGATATAAAATCAAAAACAGAAAGATACTTGGTATACTTGGATGGTGATTGCTCGATCTTAGACAATGGGAAGGCTTGTAGGCAGTGAGTATTTCTTAAAGATAGGTATGAGCTAAGCTCATAAGAGCTTTAAAAGCCATCACATCCTTTATACAAAGTACAAGCTTTGTGAAATAAATAAATCACCAGACTGCATCTTTACGTTCAACTGGGTGTCATCCACATACTTTTTGCAGTCTAGGTTACATCCCTAATGACATTTTCCAGTGGAGCAAAATACAGCGAGAACAGAAGTGACCCCAAAACTGAACCTTGGGGGACACCAAATAGCAGAGATTTGCTGGTAGAGAGGGTATTCTTCACAGCTAATGATTGAGATCAGGTAAGATCTGAACCAATCTAAAATCTTGCGCTGAAATCCGTAGTAATGGTTTAGCGGGTAAGGTCATTGGAATTAAAAGCTGATGACAAATTTAGCAGAACCAGTGCCTTTTCTTGCCTGAAATCAGTTGAGTTAAGGATAGCATTGACTGCCCTGAGAAGTGCCGTCATTCTGCTGTCAACTTGTTCACAAACTGATTAAAGTTTTGCCAGCAAAGGTATTTTTTGCTTGGCTTATCGCTACTCCTTCCAGTAATTTTGACCGGAAGGTGATATTAGTATCAGGCTGATCATTTGAGAAGTTGCCGATTTTTTTAAAAAGATGGATGAACCATGCCCTCTAATAGAATTAGGAAAAATCACATCGGTGAGAGATGTTTTTACATAGACAGTGGAAACCAATAGATCATGTTGCTTCAGTAGACATGTTGGGATTGGATCCAGGCAGAAAGAGTTGTCCACCATTTCAAGGATGAATTTCTAAGACACTACTGCTTTTGGTGATGAAGCCAGATTACTTGCCGACATTGAGGAGCTGAACAAGCCATCATATGGCTTCTGAATCTTTTCATTAAAAAGCAGCTAAAGGAATTTACACGTTTAGGAAGCGAGTCATGGAACGGAAGTGATCTGACCATCTGACTTGACGTTAAAAAGCCCATCAATCATACGGAACAGCCCATTTCTCTCAGACTTGTATTTTTAGAAATCTGTCTGGGCTTGATACATTAGAATGGTAGTGATGAGGATATTCAGGTGTTAGTGTTGTGTATGAATATAGTAAGACTGCAGTTTTAATAGGATTGAGGACATTCGAAAGTAATTGCTTAAAACCATTAAGATGCTTGTGGTGTTCTTCTCAACAGGAAACCAGCTAACCAGGTCAAAAACCGCTACAGTGATGTGCTCTGCTTGGACGAATCTCGTGTCCGACTTTGCCCACTCAGTGACTATGAAGACGAGGTCAGCACCATCTTTAACATTTACCATATTACAATTGTTTATTTAAAATGAAGTGAGGAAAACTGTCCAAAAATCTCCTGTTATACATGAATATGTGTATAGTTTCATTATCAGGTGGTTTTTGCTTACATTTTTGAAATTGCAATCTGCTAGTCATTTGCATTTAAAAAAACTGCTGTTTCACTTTGGCAAGTGCACAAAATCACAAGAATAGGACGTGAATTCATCACTTACATATACATCTGGCACATCTGGCATCATTTTTATTATTAATTCATTGGTTCATATAAGGCAAGGTAATGGCAAAAAACAGTATACTGATATTAAACTAACTAAATCAGATTTATATACACGTAGTAGTAGCTTCCGTTTACATGCATCAGACAGACTTGCTAACAGGAACGAATGATATAACCCACCCTTTATTCATATGCAAATTACTTAGGTAATTACTGTCAATTTTGAATTTTTGGTCACTGTGACTCATTTTGCCAGACTGGGTCACATATGTGTCTATTTACAACAAGCATACTTGAATGGAAGAACAGTCTTGCGCATGTGCAATAACTTGGCCGTGCAAAACAGATTCTTAGTAAGCAGGAAAGTCAGAGATCGAGTTTTAAGAAATGAAAGAAGGCCTATGATTCCAGAAGAGATAAAACTAGGGTAGCGCATGTTGCACTCTCTCTTCCTCTCTATCTCTCACACACACATACACGTGCACACATTAAATTGGACATGTTTACCTAAAACGTTTTTTTTCCACCGCTCACATTGTTCTTGTCTGTGTTGATTGACACTATTTTGTTTTGATGATAGTTCTGTGCGGTCGCCTCATGATATGGCATGTGTGCCATGTTTGTGTTCTCCAGGTCATCGAGCCTGGTGCAGGATTAACCGACACTTTTGTACAGGAGGAAGCAAATGGTTTCAGGAAGACATCATGTCCGATTCCATTTTATTCCCCCTGTATTTCATGTTTATTTAATATACCTGGTAATTGAATGGACACCCTTATGGTCTGAAAGTAAAAAATACAATCCTGTTCTTTTTTTTTTTTTTTTAATATATAGACGTCAGACTACATTAATGCAAGTTTTATGGATGGCTACAAGATGACGAATGCATACATTGCTACTCAGGGTAAGAAACTGCTTGTTATCATCCACATTCCATCTGAGGTCTGCTCAGGGGAAAATACACTTCACTTCAGTTGACTACTCTGTGCTTAGATTAAGATCTTTTGCACACAGTTTTTCTATTTTACTTCATATCAGACTGGAACAGTACATTAGCTTGTATTCCTACAAACATCACAGTTATGAGGAATATTGAGGTTGTGTGAAGCTTAGTTTCCTTATATGGATGTGATAGTTTAAGGTGCTTGGTGTCAGTAAATAATGGGGAACATTTGCCCTAATGATGAGTTTTGCGGTTTTAGGGCCTTTGCCAAAAACATATGGTGATTTTTGGCGGATGGTATGGGAGCAGGTGGTGTTAATCATAGTCATGACAACAAGGTAAACATCTGTCTTCTTCCTTTCTTCCTTTCATACATCTGTTCACTTAATTCTTGTATTTTCTACACTGACCACATATTTATTCAGCTTAATATCTCCCTGTCTCTCTATCTGTCTCTGTCTCTTTCAGAGTTGTGGAGCGAGGCAGGGTGAAGTGCGGACAGTACTGGCCGCTGGATACAGGCCGAACAGAGGAGTATGGGTACTTCCTGGTGAGAAACGTCCACGTTGAGATGTTTCAGGATTTTAAACTTTCACATCTGGAGCTCTATAATACTCAGGCATGTATGAGTCAGTCTGTCATCTCTGAGTTTAGTGTAACAGTGAATAGTTGGGTTTTAGTTGATAGTTGATTTATTATTGTTATTATTATTATTATTATTATTAATAATAATAGTAATCTATAGATTTAGCTTCTAATAGTTTAGATACACACACAGGGTTTTTTTTATTCCTCACTACAGTACACAGAACAAAAGCCCCTGAAGCCCCCAACAGAACTGAACCACATACAGCTAATAAGAAAATACGCTGACTTGCTGATTAATGTTGATTTTAACATGATGAGCATTTATTCTTTGATTATTTTCAGGAGTGGAAAGGAAGAGATAGTGTGGAAACCACTGTTTATAGCTGTGATAACTGTTAACAGGAGATTAACTTACCTACCTATTTAACTTTATCTTCATAATATTTTTATAATAGTTCAGTTCATTTTTATTTGTTTAGCGATTTTTACAGCTGACATCGCTAAGCAGCTTTACATAGTAAACCCTTATGGTTGGGAATTTCCATATCTTAACATTTAACACAATTTTAACCTTTCCCTATTAATCCTATAAATCCATAATGACCAAGCCTTGGGTGACGGTGGCTAGGAAAAACATGAGTAAGAAACCTTGAGAGGATCTAGACTCAAAAGGAAAACCCATCCTCATTTGGGTGATAGCAGGTTTAGCAGTAGGACCATTATAGTTTTAACATGAACTCAAGTGTAGTGCTAAATCATTTTAGCAAAAGTGTTAATATCTCCAGCACTTTAAGTTCATCTTCAGGATCACTGGTATCTCAGAAGTAGCATGTGTACCTCAACAGAGAGAGGGTAGATTTTTGGGTATGTTCATAGTAATGTAATGGTTAAGAATAGAGTTTATCAGTGCTGAATGCAAGCTGGGACTTAAGCAAGACTGACTATGACTGATGCCTCAGTGGTTAAGGCGCGGGCTTACTGAACAGAAGCTCAGGGGTTCAAGCCCCAGTACCACCAAGTTACCACTGTTGGGCCATTGAGCAAGGCCTTTAACCCTTGACTGCTTAGTTGTACAAATGAGAGTCGCTCAAATGCAAGTCGCTCTGGATAAGGGCGTCTGCCAAATGCTGAAAGGAAAGATGAGAAGTTTAAGATAATACGGGGTGAAACCATTTTGTAATTGATGTGAAATTTAGTCGGCAGCCAGTGCAGTGTAGATAAGATAAGGGTGATAAGGCGCCCATATCTTCTGCTTGTAGGAAGGGCTCTTGCTTCTGCATTCTGTAGCTTGTTAATGCACACATTAGAACATCCAGACAGTAATGCATTACAGTAATCTAATCTAGAGTTACCAAAAGCTTGAATGGGTTTTTCCCACATCCTGCAGTGACATCATATTTCTAATTCTAGGAATCACCCAGGCTTAAAAATACCAGAGTTTTCAGCTTGTGTGTATCAGCATTATACCAGCACGCACCAAGGATTTTATTACATTTATAATCCATGTTTTGTGTTTTATCTCGCTCGCAGACTGGTGAGTGTAGAGAGGTTTCTCATTACCTGTACATGAGCTGGCCGGATTTTGGAGTTCCAAAATCTGCCTCGGCCATGCTGGATTTCCGGGCGGAGGTGAAGCAGAGGCAGGAGCTGGCATTGCGAACGGTTTTTCCTGATTGGACGGAACCTCCCGGAGGTCCTCCCATAGTAGTGCACTGCAGTGCTGGAATCGGAAGGACAGGTAGGTTAATTTCAATGCGGTGTAAAGTTAGTGTGTTGTGATATTTATGAAGTTTTGTTGATGTTGTACCTCTTTGTCAGGTACGTTCTGCACACTGGACATTTGTCTCTCGCGCCTCGAGGACATCGGCACAGTGGACGTTAAGCAGACGGTGCGTCGCATGCGCACCCAGCGTGCTTTCAGCATCCAGACATGGGACCAGTATTACTTCTGCTACCGAGCCGTGATCGAGTACGCACAACAAACAGGACGCCTTGCACCCGTCGAGTGGTCCGACCCGGAGCTGGAGACAGACAGCGAGTAACCTAGAGTGAGCGAGGCAATAAGAGTCAAGGTGCCAAATAAAAAGGGGTTTCATGCTCTTTTTTTTGTCTAGAAGGCACGTGTCTGCCGGTGGAGCACCGCTTTCCTGCTCAGCTTTTTTTAGTGTCCTTGCTGGGAAGAAGGAAAAAAGCGGTAAGAAGTAAAAGAAAAGAGGTGGAGGGAAGGATTCTCGGTCTGCCACTTCGCGGCCTCCTTCAGCAAGTCGTGGCTTGGTGTAAGAGTTGTAGCAGTTTTTAAAGAGAATTGACTTGCACACAGTGAATAAGAAACTTGAACTATTTTCCAGCTCATCCCCTTTTTTCCTTTTCTCAGTCCACTCCTCAGAATATCAGTGTCGTGCAGCTCGGGTTGTTACAATAGTGTGAAAGTGTTCATTAAAACTTGAATTTATTTTCCCGTCGCTATTCCAGCGCCTTGGTAAGTTGTGTGTAAACTGGGTTCAGCACATCCTTTTTTTTAATCTGTTATCATCTTTAAGTTTATCTTAAACTAACCTTCAAACCAAAGGTAACACGTCGAATGCTTGGATGTATCTGTTACGATCATTGTGACATAAAACTTGTATAGTCTTGTAAAATACATTTGTAGATTGTGCATAATAACCTTTGGGGAAAAGTCTCGTTTTAATATAATACTCAATGTTATTCAGAAAGTGTGTGTATATATATATATATATATGTATATATATATATATATATATATATATA
>JAQMYF010000011.1:7011973-7029725 GCA_030014195.1 Neosilurus mollespiculum | reverse complement strand
AAGTCGCCAAAACTTTGAACACTTTGTCCCACTGTTTTGATTTTCCACAAGATGATAATGGACAATAAAATTTAATTGGTTGAATTTAGATTTTAATTTCACTTTAATTACTGACTGCATTGTGAAATCTATTCAAATATATGTTTAGATTATTGCCAATGATGCAACAAAGGCCTCTGCCAAGTTTGGAGTCAATTTGGGTTCGATTCCCGGGCTTAAGTGTTTCTGTGTGGAGATTGCATGTTCTCCCCATGATTGTGTGGGGGTACTCCGGTTTCCTCCCACAGTCCAAAGCCATGCACACTGGGCTAATCTGCTGTTCCAAATTTCCCCTAGGTGTGAGTGTGAATGGTTGTGTGGGTGTTGGCACTGCAATGGTCTGGCGAGCTGTTCAGGGTGTACCCCACCTGTGCCCAGTGTTGGCTGAGATAGGCTCCAGCCTCCCTGGGACCCTAATAGGATTAAGCGATTTAATAAATGAATAAATAAGTGCGTGAATGAGTGTTGCGCAATCACTGTGCTTTACTTACTATAAAAGACGAGGGTTTATTCAGTGAGGTTCGTGGCTCCCAGACAAGCCACACCGAACTTTTCATGGCAGCTTTCACGTGGAAGTTCACAGCAAACACTAAAAAAAAAATCAAAACTTTTTAATTTAGTCACAAGGATGAGATGCATACAGACCTGTGAATGCGGTGGGATTAAGAAGTGCAAAAACAGTCTAACAGCTGAAAAATATTTTCCTCATGTTGATGTCTGTCACTGTTTTGACTGTGTGATCATATCAATGCCAAATCAGTAGCTACCTTTGGACCAGTGTCAGGTTCTGCACACTTTGATGTGTTTTTCGGAGCTGTAAATGAACAATGAACTAATATGACTGGACTGTGATGAAACCGTGATGCTGGTGTTAACATGTTATGGCTTGAAAATGGCTCCGAACACAATTTACTGATTTAAAACCCGTAGTGGTTAGCACGTCCACCTCACACAAAAAGTTTCCGGGTTCGGCGAGGGCATTTCTGTGTGGAAGTCCACAGTCCAAAGACTTTCGCATTTGGTTAACTGGCTGTTCTTGATTGCCCCTAGGAGTGAGAGTGAATGGTTGTATGTGGGTTGCTTGGCAATAGCCTGGTGAGCTGTTCAGGATATACCCTGCCTTCTCCCAGTGTTGGCTGAGATAGGCTCCAGCCTCCCTGCAACCCTAATAGGAGTAAGTAGTTTGGAAAATCTTTTCTCATCGCTTCTTGAGAAATGTTGAGTCCACTCTGCTTTTAGACACTTTTGAAAGTTTTGAGCTTCTGAGGTTGTTGCTAGGGTGACAGGTGTGACCTCAGGCATGGGCCACATGAGCACAGAAGTGATCATTGACAGTGTGCTGAGCTTACAGATTGTAGGCCCTGAAGAGAAGGCACAGGGGACTTTTATTATGGATTTTTTCCCCACAAGTAACAGGACAAAGTGAATTTTATAGTGTGTCAGAGTCTGTGATATAAATAACTTCTTCTGACACCATCATTAATCACACTAACATTATATTGCACAATAATATCTCCTGGACTGAACTGAATAGATTTTGATGGAAGGTGATGGATTTATAAACCACAGAGGTCACAGGGGTCAAACAAATTCGTCCAATGATCCTGGCACCATGTGAAACTTGGGTGTGTGTGAGTTCTCGTACCTCCGCCTCTCTCAACAAGAACCCTTTGATTCTGGAATATCGCACTTTTTCCTTCTGTGAGTGTAAGTCACTGCTCAGCAACAGGAAGTTGGTATGATGTTTGCACATGTGGAGTTCAGGACCACTGAACTGATGAAGCAGGGCAGCCCCAGGTACTGCAGGCCACCAAGGTGAATGTTGCAAGAGAACAGGTTGACAAAAGTTTCATCCTTCTTCTCATAAAAAAAAGTTCAGTATGACAGAGGAGTATAGAAGAGATCACGTGTTCCAGGGCATCACTCTCATCACTCACTTACTCATTTGCCAATCAATTAATCATATTAGGGTCGCAGGGAGGCTGGTGTCTATCTCAGCCAACACTGGTCAAAGGTGGGACCATTACAGGGCAAGACACACAGAACCACTGACACCCACACTCCCACCTAGGGGCAATTTGGAACAGCCTGTTAGTCTAATGTTTTTGGGATGTGGATTAAAACCCTGAGGAAACTGATCCAAGCACGAAGAGAACATGCAAAATCCACATTGAAACTCCCTCACCGAGCCCAGGACTCAAACCCAGGACCTTCTTGCTGTGAGGCAGACATGCTAACCACTACACCACTATGCTGCCCGTTCCAGATCATATACAACTATATAACAGAGAGGGGTATATACAACAGGACAAGACATTTTTTTCTGATGTATATTAAAATCCATGGGGCATTTAAAGATGCTTTAACACTACTGTCTCTGTTAATCTAAAAATATTTATTTCTTAAACAAATTTACTAAGGATGTACAACAAAGGGAACTTGGGAGGATTCAGGTGGTTGGGGTCAGTGACAGTTTAGTCACTCGGCATGTACCAATACACTGCGTGGCAATAAATCATGCTACAAATTTATAATTCAAATTGTGGAAATATAAAATGAACAGTGATTATTATATTAGGCAGTACAATATCTCTTGGTTTTTCATAGCTTTAATTGTTACGACAGCAGAAGGTGCAGTAACTTGGCCTGCCCCTATCTTTACCAAAGCGAAGTATCCTTATCGCAACAGATGGGTTTGTGTTTCACTTTCTGGTCAGGGGTTAGAGATATACTTGTAGGAGGGGAATTAAATTCAGAGTTTTGGTTAATTTTAGCACAAGAACATGATGATGATGATGATAGGACATTAAATTTAGACAAGATAGGAAAGAAAAAGACAAGACAAACATGACGACAGAGAGAACAGTAGTGTGATGGACAAAGAAATATTTGGCAGTAAACTCAGCCTTATCTTCTTTAACCGAGTGGTGCCATTGTGCCTCCTTCTCTCTCCATGGATCTATTGAATACTTTATCTATGCTATATTTTACCAGACACGCCGAAATGAGCTTGGCATTGTGTGCCTTTGCCTGAAGCTTTTTTGTTTCATTTAATTCAGAATGTCAAACAGACAAGCTATTAGGAAGATAAAATACCCACTGTGGAAATTTTCTAAGGCCGAGTCGCCATTTCTGACTCAGCGGCTTGTTTTCAACTGCTCGAACACTTATCACCCAGGTCGAGAAGGCCTTCATAATTCACAGCTGAGTTTAATCAGGTGTGTAAAAGCAGAACAGAAAAGCAGGTCGGAGCTTAAATGCTGTAGCTCATTTAGCGCATACACGTCTAGTATGAGGTCTTTTTGGCAAGTTAAATACATCAAATATATTAAAATGGTAATTATATGCTAACAATTTACAACAAATCAAAACGTGTTCGAAGCATTTATCCATCTGATCTTATGATTAACACAATATTTAAATAAACATTAGCCAGATGTAACAAACTGCATCAAATATGTGGCCTGCTCCAGCATAATACGCATTGAGTCGCAAGGTAGTGTTTTGAGTAAGAGCCAAAGTAAGTTGAAAATGTGTTACCTGGACAAAAAATGCAATATCGCCAAAAATACATCCTTCAAAGCATAATCTTCCAAATTAGTTCAAATATCCGTAAACACAATCTATCTGCGCTAAAATACTTGTTTAAGAAAGGGTTCCATGTCCATGTTGTTGTAAAACAAGGAAAAAATTCACTTATTTTGCCGATTTTCAATCCACTTTTGTTATTGCTAAGGGTATTTTCCTATTATCCATATTCACTACCAGAATACTCTACCTACTTACAGAATCCCAGAACGATTCCCTGAATTATTCAACGGTAAACCAATGAGAAGCCTCCAAACAGACATGACTCAGTCAGTGTTCATGCTATAATCATGTATTATACCTCATTTTAAAGCATAATAAATTCTCTTTCCAAATATATGAATATCTCATTATGTCAAATTTCCTACTTAACCCATATTATACTGGAGCAGGTCACATATAAGAAACAACAACAATAAAAATAAAAAGTGTTTATACAGGCAACAGAACTGAACGTAAATGAGAGAGGTGCTTTGTATAAACACAAACATGGTCTTGTTGGACCTAAATCTTAATAACACCTCAAAACAGGCACATCTAAGCTGATGCTGTGGGCGACTGATGTATAATCAGAAATAAAATGGGCTATCACATATCTGGCTTAAAAACATTCATCTTCAGACCTGAAGCTTATCTTTGACGGGTTTACAGTGTTGTAAAAAAGAAACTGAATGATAATCTCTTTCATATAAAAATCCTTGGATGATAATGTGTCTTCAGTTATTCGTCCCAGAGAGAACAAACCAACTGCTTATGTCTGTCTTCTGAGATTCCTTCAAACTGGCCTCAATTAAAGGCAATACTGAAGTATCCTTAAGGCTACCTGTTACCCATAAATCAATGTGAAAGCTCCCTCAACCATAAAAACATGGCAAACAAGTACAGAAATAAAAATCGCACTTGTTCTTTCAGAGAAATCTGACTCCGTTCTCATTGAGATTTCTTGGCGGATTTTTTTAGAAGAATAATTTGGCGAATTTTCTCTCAACCCTCCACAGGACCTGGTATTCCCGGGCCGTCTCCCATCCAAGTACTTAACCAGGTCTCACCCTGCTTAGTGTCCAAGATCAGACAGGATCGGGCTTTCACAGGACTCATGAGGGATAATAATGGCTGTGGTGGCTTAGTGGTTAAGACAATGGGTTACTGATCTGAAGGTCAGTGGTTCAATCACCACTGTTGAGCCGTTAACCCTCAATTGTTCAGTTGCATAAAAAAAATCATAATTGTAAGTCACTCTGGATAAGAGCGTCTGCCAAATGCTGTAAATGCCATAATAAGCACCCTTAAGAGATGTCTTTGGACAACAGTCTTGTCTCATGAGACACCTGTCTATTTTAGCAACAAGGCAACAAGCTAGCAACCTTGTGCATCGAACACAGCCTTTCTGGTTCTGCCTCAGAAGCTGCTGCCCTTCATTTCACTCAAACAATTAATTTCCAAAGCAGTCAATGTGGTTCTTATTTTCTCCTTTCAATGTCATGATTCATTCTCTCCGTGTTATATCTATTTTTACCGTTATGTTTTCAGTGCAGGTTGCTTGGTTGTCTGTCTGTAAGCAGGAATGACTTCCCTGAAACTTGGTGGGAGGGTGCAGGACATGCCAAAGAAGAACCCATTAAA
The DNA here is from genome assembly GCA_030014195.1 of Neosilurus mollespiculum. Classification (NCBI taxonomy): domain Eukaryota; kingdom Metazoa; phylum Chordata; class Actinopteri; order Siluriformes; family Plotosidae; genus Neosilurus; species Neosilurus mollespiculum. The sequence goes on along the minus strand of JAQMYF010000011.1, from coordinate 7,024,475 downwards.
ATTTGGGGCAGATTTGGGCCATGGTGCAGTTCCATAATTACATTCTTTTTTTTTTTTTTTTTTGCTAATATTGCAAAATACAGAATTTGAGCTTGGTGGAAGTCTGCTCTCAACAACGCTCAAACATATCATAACCTCCAATAGAGGGCAGTAAAGTTCAACAGTGACAAAGCAGCCAGTTTAGAAATACTACAACTTCATATTACAATCCACATTCACAGGTACCAGTAATCCTCTGGGATACCCCTGTAGGCACATAATTCTAATAGTTTTGGAAATATATCCAGACATACAGTAAAATGAGGTTGTGTTTTCAAATCTGAATAACGTCAAAGAGTCAACTGGTGTCCTTGGCCAAGGCCATTCGAGTCTTGTGTTTCTGTCTGTTGGCAAACTGCGACTTTGTACTCTTCTTAAATCTACTTTTTTCCATTTATTTCTTAAATCTCTCTTTTCATTTATTTATAGTAACATTTGATGTACTTATAGAAAGTACATACACCCAAGTTAAATTTATTTGCAGGGTTTTTCTTTAATTCAAGAGAAAATGTAATATTTTGGGGGCAAATTTGTGGAACCGTTCAATCCTACTATTGCTCGGTGATTAAGATGCTGGCTTACTGATCTGAAGGTCGGGGGTTCAAGCCCCACTATCACCAAGTTGTACTTCCCCAATGCAGCTAACTGGGTTATCAAAGGCCAGCCATGTTTCTCAATGTCTGTGGTCAGAGATATGTAAAAGAACCATTGCTGTCGTTCGGAGAGTAGGTCATTGGGTTGCCATCAGCGTGGTTCTGCCCTGCAATGGCCTGGCAAGCTGTCCAGGGTGTACTCTGCCCTCGCCCAGAGTCGGCTGAGATGGGCGCCAGCCTCCCTGCAACCCTAATTAGGAAAATGAATAAATGAATCCCACTATAAGGGTCGAAAGGAGGCTGGAGCCCATCCATTACAGCCAACACTGAGAGAAGGTGGGGTGTCTTTGATGCGTCCTGAAGACTTTTTTCCTAGGTTGGGAAAAAAGTTTGAGCTCTGTAACAAAGTGCTGGCACTGGAGACTGTTTAAATAAATACTAACTACAAATCTCATCAGGCAGCACGGTGCCGTAGTGTTTAGCATGTCTACCTCACAGCAAGAAGGTCCTGGGTGAGAGTCCTGCACTTGGCAAGGCCGTTTCTCTGTGACGTATGCACAAGCTCCCCATGCTTGCATGGGTTTCCTCTAGGTTTGCCAGTTTTCTCCAACAGTCCAAAGACATGCAGTTGGCTGTTCCAAATTGACCCTATGGGTGAGTGTGAATAGTTGTACGTGTGCTGGCCCTGTGATAGACTGACAAGCTGTTCAGGGTGTACCCTGCCTTCACCCAGAGTCGGCTGAGATAGGCTTCAGTCTCCCTGCAACCCTAGTAGAATTAAGCATCTGGCAAAACCGCTCACAGGATCCTTCTTCCCATCAAAAATGACACCTTTGCTTTGTTAATCTGAGCAATTTGAATTTAGAACCATTTTCATTTAATTTTCGAAACCAATTCATTCTTCAATAGAGTTGAACAGCTTACCATACCAACTCCAGCAACACAGACGCAGACACACACACACACACACACACACACACACACACACACACACACTCACATTCACACCTGAGTGTACTCAAGAATACCCAATAGCTGGGCATTCTTGACTTAATTAACTGGGAGAACATGCAAACCCCACACAGAAATGCCCTCACCAAGCACGGTGCACGAACCCAGGACCGTCTTGCTGTGAGGCAGTCATGCTAACACAGAGCTGCTGTTAGTGAACATGAGTCTATACCTTCTGCCTAACCAGGTATAAGGATTCAGCTGCGCTGTGGTGTAAGTGTAGTATTTATTAGCTGTAGCAAAAAAGAGTGACTGTTCAACTGTTTTGTGTGTGTGTGTGTGTGTGTGTGTGTGTGTGTGTGTGGTGTACATACGGGTTTGTGGAGTCTGTATGCTGAACTCGCTGGTGAAGGCCCCCACACCATGTTTACTACGTGCCGCTAACTGAAAGTTGTAGGTGGAGAAGGGCTTCAGATTCTTTAGCACGTAGCTGGAGCTTGGCTCGAACACAACTTTCTGCAGGAGCAAGGGATTAAAAACTTAGTGTGCGTACATGATAGGTGTCCACGCCAAGTCGTTTGTGTACTGCATGTAAACATAAGTGTGTTTTCACTTATATTTGTCAGTAAAGCTAATCTTTACTTCACCACCTGACAGCTCCATGAAGGCTCTGATCAATATTTTATAGCAATTCCTGACAATCAGGAGGAGGTTCGCAGGCATAGCCACACATCTAATGTGATCATGCTGTTTTGATGTACCACCATCATGCTGTTTTGATGTACCACCATCAGTCTACTGTATCTGCAAGCAAACTTATTTTTTTTAACCATACTCTTCACTAATTTGAATAAGATCCCAAGATATACAGATCAGCCATAACATTAAAGTACTTGTCAACAGGTGAGATATATTTATTTAACAAGTGAACAATCATTTCTTGAAAACTGATGGACAACCCACTGGCTCATGGGTGCCATGTTACAATATGGTAAGAAGGTAAGCCGGTGGGGGAGACGTGATGCTCTGAGGAATGTTCTGATGGAAACCTTTGGTCCTGGCATTCATGTGGATGATACTTTGTCGTATATCACCTACCTAAACACTGCGGCAGACCATGCACACCCCTTCATGAATATTGTCCAGGAATGGTTTGAAGAACAATAAGATCTCTAGTCTAATCAAGCGTCCGTGGGATGTGCTGGACAAGCAAGTCTGATTCATGGAGTCCCGGCCTCCTGACTTACAGGACTTAAAAGATCTTGCTGCTAACGTCTTGGTAACAGATAACACAGCACATCTTCAGAGGTTTTGTAGAGTCCCTGCCTCAACGAACTGGAGCTGTTTCATTGGCACAATATTAAGCAGGTGCTTATAGTTATATAAATGTTATAGCTGATGTGTGTATATTATTAATTGTCATGCATACTGTAATTATCTGACAACTCAAAATAGCTCATTAAAATGCTCATGATAAATTGACCTGCCTCCTACACACACACATTACAGTTTTATGACTTCAATTTACGATCAAATTAAATTGTGTGTATAATTAACTGTTAACCATTATTAATAAATAATTAATGTTAACCATTGGGAGTACCGATGCTATCTTATAAACTGCTTAAAGCCATATTGGTAGACTAAACCAAATCTGGATACACCGATTTGCTAATTACAACTAGGACTACTCATACAGCGATACATCAGTGTACTAAACTCCAATTAGGTATGTTACGTTATACTGGCCGAGGGGGGTAAAACACTTCAGTCTGCCTCAGGCTTCAGAATTTTATTTTTATTTTCTAAGAAAAATCCTACATGCTCAGAGGCATCTACAACATGCTTTAATGATAAAAAAAAACAACAAATGAACTATCCACCTCTGAATACAAGTACCTTTCCTCATGTAAATACGTATGAGCTTTAGTGTAAGGAGTAGCACAAAACTCAGGTAAAGTAACACCACATTATTATATGATCTATATTTACAGATTTACTTTGACTCTTGGTTTGGTTTTGTGATGGACAGAAAGTGATGGGTCGGTTCCTGAAATTTCGATTCGGTTTTGGTTGTAGTTATAAAATGATATACACGGTGTTCCAGTTTAATGAGTACCAGTACTGGTCATCCTTACAGCATAATTTGTGCGTATGTAATATGTTTAAGTGATACAGAATGTTCACATAAACGACCATAAAACCACAAAATTGCTATCCTGTAGATTACTAGCGGGGGCTGAACTGCGGGCTTAGCAGTTTTTCCACAGAAGTGACATCAACGCGGTGGGCGGGGTTGAAGCCTCTTGTGGAGACAGTGAATCTTACATTCTAGTGACTCTGAGGATGAGAATGCTGCCAGAGATGAGTGTGACAGTAAATCCCAAATGGCTTGTGCAGCTAACGTTTTGCCAACTTGGCTTTCCTGTCGTCAGTTGGTTTAGGAACAAAAAGAAATGTTTTACATGATTTCTGTGCGTGTTGTTTGTGCTGCTCAGAACTGGCCGATAATGCCATACAGGGGGGTCAGTGACGTAGCCCAGCCAATCGAATGAGTTTTTGTCACTACCAGGCTGGAACAGCCAATCAGAAAGGCAACATGTCTGTGAGCGTGCCTAGAGTCATTACACTCACGCAACACTTTAAAATCGAGCATAGACTGATGTTTCCGGAAGGAACCGCTGATCGCTGGGATCGCTTTAAATAGCTAGTAACATTCCTAACCACTTGAGCTACCACCACTGAGAAAGCCGTGAATAATCTATAGTAATATTCTCTCTCCAAAAAGCACGGCTAAACCCATGTTAATGTTTACTAATCACGACTGAACATGGCTCTCTGTGTTATCTGGTGACAGTAACCCAGTCTGTACTAACAGTGATTAAACACAAAGCTGTTGGAAATTTCTTTTACACTTCGATTTGTGAAGTTGATTACATCCAAGTTTGCACTAATGCTACATGGTGATCTGGAATATCTCTGGTTTGGGTTGGAGTGTAGCTCTCAGTACAGTATGGAGGCTTCATTCTTCCTGAACTTCTGTTCACCTTTATGTAAACATGAAATATTCTATGTTTAGTGGGAGAAAAGGTATTCTGAGTTCCTATTCCAGCCTCTAATCTTTCGCCTGTGTTTAAACATTACAAAAGGTTCTGTAGAATATGACATGTTTAAATGGTAAAACTGCAACCAAAACCAAAAAAACGGGTTGCAGGCTGGAAACCGACCCGAAACCAATCAATAATTTCAGAACTGAACATCTCTATGGACAGGTACAACTCACCTGCTCAGGATGGTCTCCGAGCCTGTATATGAGTTCATATCCTATGATGGCATCAGTGCCACTGTGAACTGGAGGAAGCCAGGAGAGCAGAATGCTTGTCTCTGATTTCACCTCTGCTTTCAGCTCAGTGGGCTGAGAAGGGACTGGAAAAAGAGACAAAGAAATTGCATTATTATACACTTAAATACTGTAAGTAATTAAAGAATAACATTTTTTTCTATGACTGTGTAAATTACAGCATGACAGCACTCATTTGAAGCATCTGTATTAGCTGAAGAATCGTCCTTTCTCTACAGTTCCTCTAATTCTGGGGGAAATTACTAGGCGAAGAAATAAACAAATCTTCTTGTGTGTCTTGCCTCGTCTGTAATTGTGACTGTTTTGTCCTACATGAAGAAAAACTACACTTCCCAAAAAAAACAGCTTCCTAACAAAAACTCACTCACCTAACAATCTCTCTCACTCATTTGCCGAACCACTTAATCCTACTAGGGTCACGGGGAAGCTGAACCCATCTCAGCCGAAAGCAGGATACACCCAGAAGAGCTAGCGCGACTATTGCAGGGCAACACATACACACTCCCACCTAGGGGCACTCTGAAACAGTCAGTTAGCTTAATGTGCATGTCTTTGGACTGTGGGAGGAGTTACAGAAGAAACCCATGCAAACACGAGGAGAACATGCAAACTCCACTCAGAAACATTCTCAGGACTCAAACCCAGGGCCTTCTTTAGGTGAGGCGTACGTGCTAACCACTACGCCACCATGCCACCTTCCAAACAAACTTCCAAACTCAATAAACATCATTACTTGGCTGTACATCCTGTTTCATCACCAACTTGAATTGACAAATGACACCAAGCTGATTGTCAAACACTTACATATCTGGATCAAATAGAACACATACACAACAAGAATTATTACTGTCTAATTACCTAAGGAATCAATATTAATTTACTAACGACATGAAAAATCCTTTACAGTACTACCTTCTGCAACAATGTTCATGCCTCAGCAATCTTGCAGTGTGTGCTGGATTTTTACACACACATCCACAACCACACACACACACACACACACACACACACACACACACCTCCTGTTTTGGCAATGATGTGCAGGTCACTAGAGAGAGGACCGTCCCCCACTGCAGTAAAAGCCAGAACTCTAATGTAATAGGTCTTGTTTGGTGTTAGATCCTGTATTGTGAGAAAATTTGCTCCACGAACTATCTCCTTCTCCCACTGGTTGACTGGCAGCGACGAATCAGACGTGTAGTACACCCGGTAGCCGACCACCTGTCCATTTGCTTCTTCTGGCTCCTCCCACTGCACCATTGCAGTGGACACACTGAGCATGCGGCCTCTGACTCTGCGTGGTGCTGAGCTTGGGGCTTGCTCTGCTGTGCGAGCTTCTACAGTAGGACTCGGAGGACTGCGGCCAATCGAATTCACCGCTATGACCCGGAAGTGATAATGCGAGTAGGGGCTGAGGCCACCGACGCTGTACCGTGTTGTCGCCACGGCGTCAATCTCTTTAAAAGGGTCATGGGAGGAAGCGGGTCGGTGCTGGATGATGTAATAGGAGACAGGAAGTGGGTTTCCGCTGTCCCACATCAAGGTTATGCTGGTGGCGGAACGCTCCATGACAACTGGAGCTCCTGGAGAATTTGGGAGGGCTGGAAAGACAGCAAAGCGTCTTGCTGTTATTCTTCTACCAATATGGTTTGACCAAAACTCTTATCTTTTGTTTTCTATTAAATCAATTCTTGCGGCTTATTAAACATGCAATGTTGTACAGTTCTAACTGTGTGCTCACACCATCCCTACAGTGAATCATGGTGGCGGTAGCATCACGCTGTGTGGATGCTTATTATCATTTTCAGAGGCATACCACCACATGTAGTGGAGTAAGTACATAAACTCTTTAAATCACAGCGACCAGTTCATGATTTTATGACCACAAACCTAAAACATTATGTTGCCACATATTCAGCCATTGTTTTATCATTAAAGGTCCTAATGCTCATACGCCTTTGTTTCCAGAGAAATTATTTTGTCTATATATTTAATGATCGATATATCAGCTTGCCTTTCACTGTGATCTGTGCAACTGTTTCTATAACCCCGAGAGTAGACATGGCCACGCAGGTGTAATTGGCTGACTGGCGCACATCTGTGAGTTCTAGCACATTCTTTCCAATGGGCATGTCATCCTCTGGGGTCAGGTCCTCAGTTCCAAGCATCCACTTCACATAGGGCATGGGAACGCCCACTGCCTGGCATGTGATGTTCACCCCTCCTCCAGGCATGACTTCGTAATCCATGGGTGGCACAGAGAAGCGTGGAGGGATCCGTCGCACTGGCGAGCGATAACAGATCAGTCGTTAACTCCAATACAGAAGTGCTCGTTATCATACTGACATGGATTCAAGTCATATATTAAACAGATCTGTGATCAAGTGAAATGATAAACAACTAGAATTAAAGCTGAACTTGTAGAGCATGATTCTGAACGTGCAACTTTAAAGTTTATCAGACTCAAAATGGTTGTACATAATGCAATTTATAAGCACATCATGCACGGTAGTGGGCTTAGACATAAGCAGGAGTAAACTCTAGATAAAAGTGACTAAGGCCATATACAGGATTTGGATGTGTACAGGATTAAATAAGAGCACATGACTTACCATCTCTCAGCTCTGAAGAGAAGTGGAAGGAAAGCAGGAGAGTAAAATAACAACATGTGGAAGAGAAAAAAAAAGGGTCTCAGAATAGAAAGCACTGACTCCAGGTGGTTAGCGACTAAAAAGAAGGCATGAAAACTGAAAGGCATTTAAACACACACAGTGCTCTTTTTTCCTAAATCAACCATTTTCACCAGTTTTAGCCGTCAAACTCGGTCCAGTTAAAGCAGGAAAGAGTTGCTGGAAGGCATCTCGGTTGAGAAGCATTTGGTCTCGGAAAGTACAATTATAACAGAAGTACACCTATCAGCCATAACTTTAAAACACTAACAGTGAAGCGAATAACAGCGATTAGTTTGTTGCAGTGGTGCTTATCAGGGGTGGGGGTGGTATATGTTAGACTGCAAGTGAACAGTCAGTTCTCAAAACTGATGCATTGGAAGCAGGAACTAGAACGACAGCCTGGCAGTTATATGCCTCTGTGCACAAGAATGGCCCTCATGACATCTAAAATCTAATCAAGGTGGATATTTGTGCAAAGGTTGAAGAAAAAGCGCTCTCAAGATAGCGTGTTCACAAGAATGGCTCTCATGCAGCCACAGTGACTTTGAACTTTGATCTAGGACATCTATCTTGCGTTCACAAGAATGGTCTGGACAGACGGATGAACGGACATACATACATGTGTACAGACAGGCTGAATGACAACCTGAAAACATATATTTTGTTTGTCGGAATGGAGGCATACAAATGGCCAAATACCACCTGAGTGATTCTGAGAAAGTCCAAATTATGATGCTGAGACATCTGAGTCCAAGCATCTTCAGAACAAGAGGTCTTGTGAGGTGTTCTGGTATGCAGTGGGTAGTACTTAGTAAAATCCCTAGTGATAAATCAACAGCCATGGTGGTAATTTGAGTGTAATTATATATATATATATATATATATATATATATATAAACGCTGTAAAGTGTTAATTTAACACTCCGGGTGTTAATTCAAAGCTGGGTATTTTGATGTGCATCTACCAAAAATGTTCCAAATAAGGACAACCCACAGGATCGTCAGCACCGAGGTGCATTATGGGAAGAAAGCACGCCAATGGAGTCAGTGTAATGCTCTGTTGGGAAATCCTTATTCCTGGCCATTATGTGAATGTTACTTTCACATGTACCACCTTTGTAAACACTGCTATAGACCATGCGCACCCCTTCATGGCAACAGTAACTGACAATGACATCGTTCAGCAGGATAATCTGTCCTGCTAATTTTGAGAAAATGTTCAAAAATGTTTTGAGGAACATGAAAAACCAAGATGTTGACATCGCCTCCAGATTTCCAGATCATCATCTAATTAAACATCTGTGGCATGTGCTGGACTAACAAGTCTGATCTGTGGAAGCTCCACCTCGCACCTTACAGATTCTGCTGCTAATATCTTGGTGCCAGATGCCACAGCATACCCTCCTCAGGGGTCCTGTAGAGTCCATGCCTCGATAGGTCAGTGTAACTTTGATTGAACAAGGGGGGCATGTACAATAGTAGGCAGGCGGTTTTAATGTTGTGACTGATCGGTTCTATTAGTCATTAATTATAACTGATCTCACATCTGATTATGAAACTGTTTGGCTCTTAAACTGGTGGAAGCAAGGGCTGGTTCTCTAAATGCCAGCTGGTTTTCCAGTGATGGGCTGATGATCACTGTGAGTGACAGGGAAGTGAGCGTATGCCATCCCTTCCTCCTGTAAGAGCTCAGCCAAACAGCTCCCAAGGACTCCTGGTCACAGATGGCTGTGGCATCAACCTGGATTTGAACCTGCAATCCAGAGGTTGGTAGTGATGTACCTTACAGATGCACCACTTGGGAGCCCTAGTCGGTGGTTTCTTTAACAGTAAAATAATTTTAATTTGTTGTTGTTTTTATGTTTTAGGAAAAAGCAAACAACTTTTTTAAGAAACAAAAACTGCTTTATTGTGTCATGAATAGACTGATTTCAGTGGCCTTGATGATCGTCATAACAGGCATAACAATTTATAAAAGATAACCATTGTCATCATGCATACAGACACTGAACACACAGGTGCCATACAGCCATGAATAGTTTCTTATGTACCATTAACCGTTTGGCTTGCATGGGCCTTTGAGCTCCACTAACACTGTATTAAATTCATCCACAGTGACATTTATCTCTGATGCTAAATTTCCATTAATAATCAACAGGTTCATCAAGAATGTGTTTAATGTCCATATGCTTTTAAGGTTTAAGATGGAGATTCTACAAATTATTACAGAACCTACCTCGGACGTAGAGGTTGGCGGGTGTTGAGTAACGCGTCCCGTCGCTATTTGTAGCTACACACTCATATTTCCCTTGATCAGTTTCTTCACTCCGTTCAATCTGCAGTGCACCTGAACATACACGAACATGCAAACACACAAACATGCACATACATAGGATCGGAGAATTTTCTTTTGTATTAAATATATATATAAAGTGTATTATCTTTGTGTGTGTGTGTGTGTGTGTGTGTGTGTGTGTGTGTGTGTGTGTGTGTGTGTTCTTAATGCTTTAGTCTTTTTGGCATATTTAACAGATGTTCACAATTAACAGTAATAAAATGCTGGTTTGAAAAAAAAAAAAAAAAAAAAAGTAAAAAAAAAAAGAAGTAAAGAAGTAAAATTAAAGGATTTAAAAAGTTATTTTCATTACTGGATGCACAAAGGTCAAAGAATTTTTAAAAGGGTACAACATGTACCACAGTCAAATATATACAGTAGTACGTATATTCATGTGCACCTCCAAGAAGAAAAATTCATTTTGTAGATTAGAAAGATGATGCTTGTGGAAGGAAAAACAAACAGTATCCAAGAGGGAACACTGCTGAAAGATGAAATGAGGCTTCATTAGCTGAGATGAACGCATCCACAGAGGGATCAGGAGAGTAAAAAACAAACAGAGAAATCAGGAAAGAAAAGTTCTTGTTAAATTTACAGCTCGCTATCTATCTGCTGTATATAAATAACCATCCAGCTAATAAATAAATATTAAAAATAAAATAATTAGTAATAGGCTCGTAGTATTTCAGGAAAGGAGGTTTATCATTGATAATACAGTCATGTGTGGTATGATAATCACATCCCGTGAAACTAAATCTGATAGGGTTCATCGATGAAAACTAGAATGTGATGGTCAGATATGATAAGCGAGAGCGAGAGAGAGAGAGCGAGAGAGAGAGAGAGAGAGAGAGAGAGAGAGAGAGAGAGAGAAGAAAAGTCAGGAGAGAAAGTAAGAGTAAATAGTAACAGGTGAGTGGATGATGGATGGTTAGCTTTAAACTCTTACCTCTGATTGGTGTACCCCCTGGATGGGTGACAATGAACGCAGATGAGAGATTAAAGAAAAGAGTTAGTGCAGTGAGAGAGAGAGAGAGAGAGAGACACACACAAAGACAGAGAGAGAGAGAGAGAGAGAGAGAGAGGGCGAGAGAGAGAGAGAGAGGGAGAAAGAAGGAGAAAGGGCATGTAATTCTTCTTGTCTTAAGTGCTAAATGGGTCACTGTTAACATATTCCCTTCACTTCCGAATGAGTTTGGATATCTGCATGACAGAACATAAGAATAGGTGGTGGGGGGAACGAGGGGGTGAAAAAGTGGGTGGGGTAAGAAGCAATTCCCTTCCTCTTTGGGAATTTCTGCAATAATGCACAGGGCTTAACACTCAAGACAGGCAGATTGACACCCACACAGGAGAGGGGCTGAAACGAGGAAGCCTCGGGTTCGTGGGAGAATCCACTGTAACATTCAGCAATAAAAGAAGAGCAATAAAATGGTGGCAAGCTAGACAGGGACAGGAGAGAGAGCAAGAGAGCGAGACAGAGAAAGAGAGGATAGATGTAGGTACTCTGATGATAAAGGGTGAGAAAGAGAAAGCGTGAGCCTCTGAGTGAGACAGTTAGGGAAAGTGAGAGTGACACAAGTTAAGTAGCACATGTGAGGGGGTAGCACTCAGGTGAAAATGACTAGCGCTACGTGATGAGAGTATGTATTAATATTAATAGCGCACAGGGCATACAGTAGCTTTATGTGCGTGTTCAGAGGTGTGTGTGTGTTTGTGTGTGTTTGTGTGGGGTCAGGCTAATCATATGGTTAGGTGGAACATTGCGCATCATGCAGTTGACTGAAACTACAGTAGGAGAATTCATTATCTTAGCAATGTGTATGTTGTGCCTTAAAGTAACACACTTACCAAAAGACTCTGTCGATCAAAACATAGAGGGAGAGACAGCACATGCATCACTTAACATTACTTTTACAGGAAAACCAGTGTATGATACTGTGTGTGTGTGTGTGTGTGTGTGTGTGTGTGTGAGAGAGTTTATAAAAATACAACTCAAACATAAACAACAAAAATATTCATTCATAATTCAGACATGTTATAACACATACATATTAGAGATTTAGAGACAAAACTGCTAATCGAGTCAAATTAGCATGAGGCTGCAACTGGTAAAAAGTGCCAATGGCAGGGCCAGTTCTATAGGTCATCAACTAAATTCATGAAAACAGATCAGTCATTTCATTTTACTAATTCACTCATTCATTTGCCAAACTCCTTAATCCTACTAAGGTAGCAGAACACTGGGCAAACCACCAACACTGGGCAAAGTGTAACACTGGGCAAAGTGTAACACTGGGCGATCGGTATTACATCTGTATAAAATTTGAAAAAATTGGGAGCAACATCGGGAGACATACCGGCCACATTCCCAGTAAAGTCGCGTGTTTATGTTTTTAAAATATCAAAGACACATTGAAACAATATCGAAGTGACATTGGAACAATATCGGAGTGAGATCGGAACGATATCGGAGTGAGATCGGAACGATATCGGAGTGAGATCGGAACGATATCGGAGTGAGATCGGAACGATATCGGAGTGAGATCGGAAC
>JAQMYF010000011.1:6963901-6978848 GCA_030014195.1 Neosilurus mollespiculum | reverse complement strand
ACTTCGACGTATCGAGCACTGTTCCACGGAAAATCGACTCAAGATCTTATATATATATATATATATATATATATACACATACATATATACATACATATATATAGACACACATTTGTCTCTGTGTTAAGGGTTTTATCCATTTATCACTCTCACTCATCATCAAGAAGTGAATTGGTTCACATTTTTTCCCTCCCTCTCTTGCTCTCTGGTAATCTGATGTGCACAAGAGAGAGAAACTTCAGCCATATGCCTCCCCCGTAACAAGCACACACACACACACACACACACACACACAAAGCCAGCTTTTGATAAAAAAAAGCACCAAAAAAGCCTTCAGCAACACAGAGTCTATTAACATACTATAATCACTCTTTCAAACTAACGAACATATACAAAAATATATTTTAAGCAATGCATGTGCATATTTACAGACTGTACTGTGGAGTTGTTTTGGGGTTTTTTGTTGTTTTTTCAGAGCAGAACCATTTTTAGAAACCTGCAGGTGTTGATGCAAGATCGCACTGGTGTTCAGCCTGAAGTGTGTCGGCATCTAAAGTACAAGAGTGTGACAGTAGAATTTGTATTCTTATTCATTTTCATTATGCAACTTAAAAGAGTATACCAGTGCCTATAAAAAAAATAATAAAAAAAAAGATCTAATATAAATCTTTGCAAATTTTAGAGCTACAAGAAATATAATGCACGTAATAGTATAAAGAGCCTTCTAATTTTTTTTCTAACTGATTAGAACTCCATGTGAATAAGAAACACACTTTATCAACATGCACCACTTGGTGGAGCAATCTTAACCTCAAAAAAAATAAAAAATAAAAAATAAAAAATAAAATAAAATTCTAAAGAAAGCTAATGCTGGTATCCCTCTAGCTGCAGAATAGTCTTCCTGGGGTGGCACACTTTTAAATAAGGCTCATGAGGTGGATGTGTGGCACATCACAGTAGGGGTAGGGCATCCAGCGCATCTATATGCTAAACTGATGAAGTCCACTGCCCACTGTTCAAACCTCTACCTAAAATCTAGCCTAACCATGATAGTTAATCATCTGCTCCTAGCTAGCATCCACCCCAGCATGCACCAGACTCGGCAAGGAATATTCTGCAGGCTCATTGAAGAAATCATTCTTCAACAAATAACAGGGGTTCAATTCCAAGGTAACCCCAGATTCATCTGGCCAGCAATGCATACATGTTAGCTTATCACCAGAGCAACGTCGTTCTCTAAGATTAAAGTGAGCACTGGCAGCAGGGACAATTTTTAAGACTATACTTTGAGGTATGGACTAATAAGCAGGATTTATAAGGTACTCCTGCACAAGACAGACGTCTTCTGGAGACTGTGGTGGATTCAAGTGCCTTGCCCTTTTTAGAAAGCTGTAACAAGCCTATAAGACCCAAGAGAGCTAGTAGCTAATGGTGATGTGTTGCATTACAATGGCTATGACTTACACCTTTAGGGCAGATGTACTGCCATTAAACAAGGTCTGGAGAGCTCAAAACAGTATTTGCAGAACAATTTCCACTTAAGTGCATACATGACCCACGTGTAAAGGGCTTCTCCTTTCAGAAATGTTTTATGGACTTTAAGACCATACTTGGCACTTTAACACACGGGAGACATGACTGAGGGTCCATATCCTCTCCATCCACCTAAAAGAAGCAAATCTGCTCATCGTGGAAGTTGTCAAGATGTTCTGATAAGCAGCGAAAGCAGCATTCACAATGAAACCAGCTATCTTACCCAAAAATTAGTCCTAGTTGCTAAGTACTGAAGACACCATGAAGAATTCAATAGAAGACAAGTGTATTGAAAATTAAGATCCTCTCCCAGGATGACCAGATTGACCAGAGAAAACCACAGTGTTTTGACTTGATAATGTGTGACTTGACCTATGTGGAAACACTAACCTGGACCTCACATAACAGCAGTGATTCATTACAGTATATATAAAGCCATCAAAGATTTACCCAATATTTTGGTCAATCTAATATCAGTCAGTGGGCGGTGTAGTGGTTAGCACATCTGTCTCACAACAAGAAAATCCCAGGCTTGGCGAGGGCATTTCTTGGTGAAATTTGAACCACAACCATTTATTCCTTTTCAGCAATGAATAACGTTCCAGGTGGAGATATTGCGGCCGCATACTGATACATAGAAAGAAGAACTGAATAAGAACAGGAATAGACCATCCAATATGCTATAAAGAGAATTTTGGTAAAAAGAAAAAAAAAGTTTGGTCTTTGCTGTGAGACGGACGTGCCCACCACTACTTCACCTTGCCCCCAGCCAAGTGAAAGATCATAGTTACAGTTTATAAAGGGGGAAAAATATGAAGCACTGAGATGGTTAAATTAAATGACATGGTTATATTAAATTATTATTAAATTATTGTTGTATTTTTAATCACACAAGGAATTGGTCTATTTTTTTATTCACACTAAAAAGTAAAACAAAAAAACAAAAACAGTAGGCATGGAGGGTGGTCTTTAGGTCTTACCTTTTTCATGCTGTGTCACTGAACTACAGGATCTGAAAGGAAACAAAAGGAGAAAGTATTACTACTATTATTATTATTATTAATATCATCATCATTATTATTATTATTATTTTTATTGTTGTTGTTGTTGATAAAATTATAGTTATATTTTTAAGAATTATTAGAATTATTATTAGAATCATTATTTGAATTATTATTATTATCATTATTATTAATAATTATTATAATTATAATAATAATAATAAACATTATAAAAAATGAACACTATGGCTGGTTCTGTGTTAAAATATTTATGATCAGTAGAGGGCAGACATTCTTTCACTAAATGTGGATTTTATCTTGTACATTATAGCTAACTGCATAAAGCTGAAAGCTACCTTGCAGACACCTTCATGAAACTGGTCACTGATGGGTGGGCACTGGGTGTGAATGGCAAGGAACATTAGCTTTTACCTGGGTCATAGAAGCACAGGCACATACTGTACAAAACTAAAAGGCAGCTGCGCTCATGTCACTGGGAGGCGTAATGTAAAGATTGTAGAACATGAACAAACTGCAAATTGATGTCCAGGCAGCAGCAGCAGTAGTACATTCTTAATGGAGTGGCACACCTCTCAGTTTTATTGTCATGACATTAAAACCCTCCTCTTAATGTGGCATGCCACAGTGGTGTCCAGCCCATCTATAGGCTGTGATCCACCCCCTGCTGGCCAGTCAACTTCAAGACAAGGGAGCCCCCATGTCTTTGCTCCAAACAAACAATTTTGAGGATCAGATGGCTGCCAATTGATTTAAACATTAACATAAGGCACACTTGGCACAACAAGTGTATACTCACTTGTATATATACTCACTTGTATATTTCATACACTCACTTGTGTATGTTCTACAAGTCTTGCTTTAATGGAATACTCCAAGGTCAGCTGAGAGGTAAACAAAAGTTGTAAATATAATGTTGCACAATTCCTTATACAGATGCTCAAGCTCAAGGGACTCCAACAAATGGAGTGGGGAACCTAGGTCGAGATCTAGGGAATAATGGTGGATGGATGCGCATTTTCCCTTTCAGAATCCCCCAGAAAGAGTCATCCATGGTGCTGTAATACACTTCAATGGTTGCTGCATAGTCCTTTAATGTAAATAGGGATTTGTCAGTGTTCAGCAATCCTTGAAAAGGTGTGAACAATTTGTTGAACACCTTCCACCCAATATCATACAAGCCCATGAAGTAGAGCTCTTATCGACACAGGTTTAGCCTTAATCAGGATGGGGCCTTAAGGGACTCCAGCAATAGGAGTTGGGATCCTGTGTTAAGCTTGTGGAGATTGTGGTGGATGGAGTTGAATTGCTCCTTTCAGAAAGGTCACATTGTCAATGAGGTGCACACCATTTGTTGAACACTTTCCACCCAATATTACACAAAGCACATGATCCCAGTACACACTTTGGAGTAAAACACACTAGCACATATCGAAGTCCAAAAATATGACACTGTACCTTAGCTTTTATATTCATTGCAGTATAGAAAGGATCAACAGTAAAGGAAGAAGGGAGTGCAGTAGATGGTGAGGTCAGTTGTAAGCTCTAGTTGTGGGATCTTGTCCCAGTGGTTTGTCTTGCCAATAAAGGCCACCTTTAAGGACAGAGGGCCCACCTTTATTACTAGTATAGTCACACCAGGAGTTCATAAGTACCCTGTGCAGACATGGCACCACACTATTTTAGAGAGTGTAGAGGCATCCATGGTGACTAGCTCTCGAGTGCGACATCACACACAAGTGGACCTTTTATGGTTAAGGCCTTGTGTCTACAGTCAGCTTCCATCTGTATCCCTCAGATTGAAGCAATGATTGGTAATTGTCAGTAGTACAGCACAGGAGGTCCGACTGCAAGCACATAACCCACTCACAGTTTCAGCAAGCAGCAAAACTACTATTTATGTCTGCCACAGATATTCAAATACACTGTTACATGCAATGTCTTACAGTGCTTGCAGCTGTACATGCATAAAAAGGTATCTAGATGTTTTGCACTGCACCCACTGTGCTGTATTTCTTTATTATCCCTCCGCCCACTGTGGTTATGTTTTCACCCTGTCCGTGTGTCTGTGAGTGCATGCACCAAGACTTCCTTGTGGGCACTCTATCTTCTTAATCCTTCAACGGATTTTAACCAAACTTTCACCAATTACCTCCTACTAAAGGACCATGAACTGATACAGGTTTTGAGGTCATAGATCAAAGGCCAAGGTCACAAATCAAACACGCACACTAAACAACACATCGCGTCAAGTACTTCTGCATTTCATTTTAGGGTTTTGTGTTTGTAGTGTGTAAATGTAGCCTTGTGGGTACATTGTTGGTTCAATTTTATGCCATAAATTGGTTTTACTTTCCGAGGTTCTGAAGGTAAGGTTCCAGTTTAGTATGTAGTTGAGTATGTAAGCTACACATTAAAAGTAGAAATGAAGCATTCCTTTTGTCATTATTAATGCTCTGGCTATTCCAGAATTTCTTGTCGTGCTGTGCTACATCCTGGTACATCCACATGATAATGGGATAAAGTAAGAGGTGATTTGATAGTCGTCTTCGCAAAAAAGAAACATGCAAAAGGGAAAGAAGAGCAGAGATTTAGAGAGAAGGAATGAAGCAGATGAGGTAAACATATATTTTTAGCATACTACGTCGTCTGACTGCCAGAAAGAGTAGGATGCTTCTCTGAGTAGCTTTCAATAATGTATCAGAGTATGCTCTAAAAACTCTCCCTCTGTCGCTCAGACATCTTCATGAGCATGTACACACAGCCTACACACCCTGAGAGATTTTGTGGCAGAAGATTTCTCATGCCCAGGTTTGAAAAAAAAAAAAAATCCCTTAGAGAAAGTTTGTCTTCAGGGATATGGAGGGTTTTTGGACTTGTGTGTGGACATGTGCAAAGAAAAACCAAACTCAGCATAAATGTGTGTCTGCTCTGCTTACCTGTGCTAAATTGAGAGTAAACACACGCTGCCTCATGCCGGGCGAATGAAAGACAGACTCCCCTGGATTCTCCTGAAAAATTAATAGCATCTTAAACACGCACGCACACACACACACACACACACACACACACACACACACACACACACACACACACACACACACGCACCCTCAAACACACTGAATCAGTTCCTCATTAAACCATCAAGCCATGAGAACCTAATCTAGGTAAGTTCATATGGACAAATGCTCATCATATCTCATTAAAATATTCCAATTAGTAAACGTGGACTTTTATGCATTTTTCACTTGTGAACCCACAATGAAGCATAATATGAATGAATAGTAAATGTTTTCATTGAATTGCCCATGAAAGGGCACCATAATAAAACTTATTCTGTTCCTCTGCTCATCTTTTGAGCATAAGGCCTTGTAATATTATCAAATTTTGGTATTCAGATTACATACCATGAGTAATACAATAATATACTCTATGTTTAGGCACTGCCTAAAATTAGAGCTCCCCATAAGATCTTTGTGAGTTGTGTTTCACTCACCCACTCGTTTGCTGAGACACTTTCTCCCACCAAGGTCGTGGTGAGGGTGGAGCCCATCCCAGCCAACACTGGGCGAAGGCGGGGTGCACCCTGAACAGTTCATCAGAGCAACACACACAAACATTCACACTCACATCCACACCTAGGGGTAATTTTAAACAGCCAATTAGCCTAATGTGCATGTTTTTTTTAAGTGTAGGAGGAAACCAGGGAACCCAGATCAAGCCCATGCAAGCATGGGGAGAACATGCAAACCCCACAAAGAAATGGCCTCGCTGACCCTACTGGACTTGAGCCTAGGACCTTATTGATGTGAGGTGGATGTGCTAACTACTACACCACCGTGCCGCCCTTGAGTTGTCATTTTCAAAATAAATCATTGTTCACTGTGTGTGCTAAGGTTATAAAAGTTAGAGCCAGGTTCTCATAAAAATCAGTAAAAACCTCTTTTTGTTTGCTAAAAAAATAATGTATTCTACTAATATATGGATTTTTTATCAAATTTTTAGCTCTGTGGGTGCAGATTCTGGTGGAAAAAAAACACTTGGTCATTGGTTTGGGAAAAAATACAGATTTAACGTAAAATATATATTCAGTGACTACATATACTATAGTTAAGAAAAAAAATATCGCATTTGGAGTGCTTTTGTCTTTAAACAGCATTCTTCTGGTTTGCGGACTCTCCATAGCAAACAGTGAACACGAGTTTAAACATACCACCTTCATCAACATGGAAAAGCAGCTCATTATTGATGTGTGGTCTACAACTGCTCATAGAAATTTTACAAGGATAAAATTCATGTATTTAATTCAAAAAAGAATTACAGTCTAACACTGAGCCAGATAGCCAGAGCTAAAGGGCAAACAAAACCAAGCGAAATCTGGGCACCTTCAGTCAAACAGAGACTCCAGAGAATAGATGTCTGCATTTACCAAATAGCACATATGTTAATTAGGTTATTAGCTAATGTCAGAGCGCCAAGACTGGTATACGGGAAGATAAAACAGTTCCACAAGAGAATATGTTACTAATGAGTCATGTAGCTGGTCTTGACTGTGATCAGTGGCTGTCTTGTGTCCCAACATCCCCTTTCACCAAATGTTAGTCTTGCTAATGATATATATGTTCATATTAGGAAATTGAACAAGGTCAGGAAACGCAGGTAATATTACTGAGTACAGAATAACCAAAGGGACTGACTGAAATCTGTGATAAACACTCCGCTATAAGCAGGGACCAGTAATATAAATGGGATAACAGGATTACTCACTCACTCATTCATTTGTCAAACTACTTAATTCTACTACTAGGGTCACGGGAAGGCTGGAGCCTATCTCAGCCAACACTGGGCAGAGGTGGCGTTCACCTAGAAAAATTCACCAGACCATCACAGGGCAACATACACACAACCATTCACACCTAGGTGCAATTTGGAACAGTCATTTAGCCAAATGCGCATGTTTGGACTCCGGAGTACTCAGAGGAAACCCACACAAGCACGGAGAGAACATGCAAACTCCACACAAAAACACCCAAGCTCGGGACTCGAACCCAGGATGTTCGTGCTGTGAGGCAGAAGTGCTAACCACTACACCACCGTGCCACCCGCTAACAGGATTAACATGAATAAATGTTTTATTACTCTTTTGTCATAGACAGAGGAAGTAAATAAAAGCTTGAGTGTGCTACTCTAGTCAGAACGAATCTTGCAGTGCAATCATGTCACCATCCTGACATGCAGTATGTATTATGTATGCACGGCTGGCCATATTCTAAATCCACACGTCACGCTGCGTTCTACTTTCTCTTGTGTTATTAGTTAAAGGAAGATTCCACTGCACTTCATCTCCAGCTTAAAAGAGTGATGCTGCAGCACTTCAGTCTTTGAGTCTATCCAGCTCTCAGACCTTCTCATTTATGCACTCAAATCAACTACTCTAACTTCCATGTTAATACCATTAACACCAATATGCTCGCCATCTTGTTGATCACCAAATAGGTGAGCCGAATCTCAGGTGGATCTCAGCGCTACTGTAACTGTGACTATGCTTTGAAATAGCAAATACTCATAGCATCTTCTTGTTTTTAAGCACTAACAAATGAACCTGGGTTTTTCCCTTTGTATTTTAGATTACTGACACTTCTACAATGCTACTGTGAGTATAGGAATAACATATATCAACACCCCAGAAATTACCATTACAATCACTAAACACATCCCCAAAAATCACACTATATGCATTTTAATGGGTTTAAGAGTAAATACACCCAAGTACACGGATACAAATCAGACATAACATTAAAAAAATGTATGATCACTGACAGGTAACACTGATTATCTTGTTACAGTGGCTCCTGCCAAGGAGTGGGATGCATTCGGCAGAATGTTTTCAAATTTGACATGTTGGAAGCAGGAAGAATGAGCAAGTATAACAACCTGAGGGGCTTTAACAAGAGCCACATTGTGATGGTGAAATGATTTGGTCTGTTTATCTCCAAAATGGCAGGTCTTGTAGGATGTTTCTGGTATGCAGAGCTATGTACCTACTTATGGTGGCTAGCTACCAATGAAGGACAACCAGTGAACTGGTAAGAGTGTCATGGGTGCCCAAGGCTCATCGATGGTGTGGAGTGAAAGTAAGTTTTGATACCTACTGAAACTGTTAAAGCTGGACATGACAGAAAGGAGTCAGAACACAGTGCATTGCAGCTTGCTGTGTATGGGGCTGCATAGCCACAGACCAGTTGGGTGGTGTTAATGCTGTGGCTGATCGGTGTATATTGAATAACATATGTCTGATTTGCTTACATTTTCCAGGCTGGTGTGTACAAGAAAAAGGGTCCTTCATGGAGTACTTTATATGGGCTGTTTCATGGTCAGGGTTGTCTTTTTAAAATTACGCAAGGGACCCGTTTAAGTTGGCACTTGCATACTTTATGACTGTCTCTTGTTTATTGTTGTAAAGAGGAAAAGAAGTCCCAGCTACACTAGTGAAATGTTTTCTCAATTCTGATAAATAGTGTTCAGAGGAAAAACTTGGTCAAAATTTGAGCAATATTGATTAAATTCTGATAAAATACTGATAAAATTCTGAATGGCACTCCTAATTACTAACCAACTTTCTACTTTTGGATGGGTATTTTCATACAATCTAGAAAGATGTTCTGCTGCTTATAAGCTCTATTTATAATCTAAGTGGCTTTGTTGGGATCCTTTGGCCACCAAAAATGTCTTCTCCAGAAAGTAGACATTATGGAGGACAGAAGTGCTTTTTCAGATATTAATTGCTTTTTCTAAAGCAGCATAATACTGTATAGCTTGCTGAAAAATATAATTGGGATTGGATGTGAAATACTTTCGGTACAGAGTTTCACATCAGCTT
The DNA here is from genome assembly GCA_030014195.1 of Neosilurus mollespiculum. Taxonomy (NCBI): domain Eukaryota; kingdom Metazoa; phylum Chordata; class Actinopteri; order Siluriformes; family Plotosidae; genus Neosilurus; species Neosilurus mollespiculum. Next base: position 6,969,416 of record JAQMYF010000011.1, on the reverse strand, counting down.
CATAAGCATGTCTGTCAAAAAGTGTCTTCTCCGCAAAACCACAATGACTGTCACTGATGCTGTTGTTACTGCAGTTAATAATATATACAACTAAAGTTCCATGAAACCTGCTCAGATAATGTGTTTAGTGAGCTTTTATTCTTAATGCTGTGAATTATTTATAACTGGTGCTAGATTCCAAATTCTAGTTATTCTAGACACCCTGTACCTGTTATACTTTCACCCAGTGTCATTCAGACACCATTAGACCTGATACTTCACATAAAATATTCTAGTCTCATAAGGTGTTGACTGGTAACAAGAAACCACAAAAAATAGGAGTTTTATTTTTGAGCTACTGTGAACCCAAAAAGTATACCCTGACTGTAAAACAGCCCATATAGCATAGGCATTCTCACCAGTCTAAAAATCATTCTACTTGGAAACCTTTCGTACATTAAGAAAAAACATCAACAAAAAATCTTATTAGGGAGCCAGAAATACCCGTACCCTGTCATTTCGGGGTATTTTCAATCCAGGAAAAGGGTATTTGTGTCTGAAAGTAGGCAGCACAAAAAGGAAAAAGTGGATTTTGAATGGATAGAGGAGGATTTTTGCTGGAGTGCATTCTAGGTTTAAGAATATGACTTGTGCTGTGTATATCTGTGTGTTGTAGTGGTGGCTGGTGGTCATCAAATGGGGATGGCTCTATGTTCTGACAGTCCATTGGCCCGACAGCCCAACTCATATAAGATGGGCACCTTGCTTAAATTAGTTGGGTACCCTACTCAGTTCAGTTGGGTTAGGGTTAGGGCCGTTGGACCAGTGTCCCAATAAATGTGTCCATTATTGAATAATGTTGTTTATATGTAAATTTTCATGTATGCCTTGTCAAATTTAGCCAGATCCCAACACCTAGATTTGACCAAACACTCTTGAGATAGTTTATTAAAATGCCAGCAGTACATTCTCTTTATCGCAGCACTTCCAGTCAGCCAGCTCACGTCGTCATAACAGTAAAGTCCTGACTTCTACTTGGGCTGTCTACTGTTTAATTCTGAGTCTCTCTTATTGTCTACGAACATGCACAGCTAGCAAACTTCACTGAACTATAACAAGGAGCAAACACAATAAAGCTTTAATTATGTTTTTATTTGCAAAAAAAATGTAAGCTATACTGCTAGCAGAAACAGACTATGAGCCGTAGTAATTAAAAAATCCATGTCGAGCTACTCTTGAAATGACATTGCCTTTAATCATCATGCCGCATCCCAGTGTCCTGACCCGCCCACTTGTCATCGCGTCCCAGAGAAACTCTTGCTGTGAGATGACACTTTTAAAGCATTTGTCCATAAACGTATAGCTTTAGTGTGCTGGAAGCTAGAGCGTATTTGGAGTGTCATGGGACTCCAGTAAAGCTACGATTCTTTGGGTTTTAAAAATCACGTTAGACAATTTGCGAGAAATTACCGCTGATTCTATATGAAATTAACATGACTTTGAACACGCTGTAGCACTTTTTTACCAATATTAATTGTAATACAAGGGGACGGAGACAAAATCTTTCATCATAATTAGAGCTTTTTTTGTAGTCTTAAAGCAGCCACTGATGTGTTGGTTCTTTTTTTTAATATATATACGAATCTGACTCTGGGGAAGGGCAGAGTACACCCTGGACAGCTCGTTAGCCATGGGAAAGCAAAGGGAAATTTGGCTCTGCATTTAACCCACCCAAAGTGAACACACACACGTAACCAGTGAGCATACACACTCGGAGCAGTGGGCAGCTACACTGCAGCCTTACAGCTTACAGTGTTCTTACAGTGATTTCGTTTTATATATATATTTTATTTATAACGAGAGACAGAGAGAGAGAGAGAGAGAGAGAGAGAGAGAGAGAGCTAGAGAGAGAGAGAGAGAGAGAGAGAGAGAGAGAGAGACTATAATTTATATGAATGATTTATTTTATTGATAAATTGACATCAGACGAGGGGACATTTTAAAACATCTATACCAAGACTTTGAGACGACCACGATGACCTGAATGAAAGCAAAGGAGACAGAGAGAGAGAGAGAGAGAGAGAGACGCAGTGGAACAGTGAAGTTCCAAAACAAAACGCATGTCTGAGGCAATTTTAAGGCAACCAGGTTCTCTTTTATTTATTTATTTATTGTTAAAAAATATTTTTACAGGCTTCAAGAAATTCCTTTAAAGCATTTAATTATGAAGATTCCCTTAACTCATGGGATTGATTGCGAGACCCAGAAAACTACAGAAGCTGAGAAAGCAACAGTGGCTAAGTCTGAAGGACTTAAAACAATTAAGTCTGTGTGTGTGTGTGTGTGTGTGTGTGTGTGTGTGTAAGAGAGAGAGAGAGTGAGAGAGAGAGAGAGAGACAGAAAGAGAGACAGAGAGAAAGAGAGAGAGAGAGATAGAGAGAGAGTAAGTGAGAGAGAGAGAGAGAGAGAGAGAGAGAGAGACTAGAATTTATATGAATGCTGTATTGTATTGATCTCAATGGACATCAGACATGGGGACATTTTAAAACGTCTATACCAAGACCTTGAGACGACCACAATCACCTGAACGAAAGCACAGGAGAGAGAGAGAGAGAGAGAGAGAGAGACAGAGAGAGAGAGAGAGAGAGAGAGAGAGAGAGAGAGAGAGAGAGAGAGACAGAGAGAGAGAGAGAGAGAGAGAGAGAGAGAGAGAGAGAGACAGAGAGAGAGAGACGCAGTGGAAGAGTGGCGTTCAAAAACAAAACTTAAATGTCTGAGGCGATTTTAAGACAACCAGGTTCTCTCTTTTTATTTATTGTTAAAAAATAATTTTTTTATTTAAATATTTTTAAAGACTTCATGAAATTCCTTTAATGCATTTAATTATGAAAATTCCCTTAACTCATGGGATTGATTGCGAGACCCAAAAACTAGAGAAATAGAGAAAGAAACAGCAGCTGAGACTTAAGGACTCAAAACAAACACGTCTGTGTGTGTGTGTGAGAGAGAGAGAGAGAGAGAGAGAGAGAGAGAGAGACAGAGAGAGACAGAGAGAGAGAGAGACAGAGAAAGAGAGAGACCGAGAAAGAGAGAGAAAGAGAGAGAGAGAGCGAGAGACAGAGACACAGAGACACAGAGAGAGAGAGAGAGAGAGAGAGAGAGAGATGGGGAGAGAGAGAGGCAGAGGGACAGAGAGAGAGAGAGAGATGGAGAGACAGACAGAGCGATAAAGAGAGACAGAGAGAGAGAGAAAGAGAGAAAGAGAGAAAGAGAGAGAGGGAGACAGAGAGTTACTAGAATTTATATGAATGCTGTATTGCATTGATCTTAATAGACATTAGACGTGGGGACATTTTAAAACATCTATATTGAGACCCTGCAACGATCACAAAGACCTGAATGAAAGCAAAGGAGAGAGAGTGACAGGGAGGGGGGATGCAGTGGAACAGTGGCATTGGCTTTGTTCAAAAAACAAAACTTGCATGTCTGAGTCTTGACAGTTCATATTTTCAGATCTGAAACATCAAATTATCACCTTCATTTGTGTGTGTGTGTGTGTGTGTGTGTGTGTGTGTGTGTGCATGTCAAGCTTTACTTCTTTAACATTCACTTATCACCTTTGTGTTTCACACCCTGCTCCTCGCTCTCGTTCTCCACTCACACAGTAAAAATACCATCTCTCTCACTCACCTCGACGTCTCCCACAGAGGCGATCTGGAAAAGTAAGAGAGAGAGAGAGAGAGAGAGAGAGAGAGAGAGAGAGAGAGAGAGAGAGAGCAAGGTTATTATATGACTGCTGATTTTGCCAATTACAACACAGCATATAAAATCTTGATTGTGATTGGTCAGAAGGTGTTGATGAATTTTCAATAGCAACAGCTCTGACAAGTTCCAGCTTCAAGCTTTCTATTTCACCTCCTTGTTCTTTTACTACATTATAGTTTCCATAATAGGAACTCATTCACATTGGGTGTGTGGTGGAGGCTTCAGACAAAACTCTTTTTAAATAATAATTACAAGTTAATACACTCTCCAAAAAGTACATTATGATTCATTCAAAATATATTCTCGTTTCTGATTGGTGGAACGCCACCAGAGTATTCTTCTACATGCTATCCATCATCGACACTGGATAAATTGAATGATTATTGGATGACTGGCACATGTCAGCTCATAGATATATAAAAGTTAGATCAGCTACCCCCCCCCGTGGCAGAGGGATCAGCCCGTCTGCCATCTTGGACAGTTAGTTAGTACAATTTACCTGAAGCACTGCGGCCCTGCGCTGTTAAAACTTCGTTTTATTTTCTCATTATTTATACTGTTGCATGCCGTATTCAAGAGTCAGTGACAGCAAACAAGACAACAGCGCAAAGTTCCACCACCCAACAGTGCTTTCAGTAAGATCTAGCCTATCCATCTTATTTCATATTTATGTTCCTCCCTTCTCCCTCCACCCAAAGAGAGCTAGCGAGAAAATGGCTGCCCGCTCTCAAGACTAGGTGTGATCCTCAAAACAAAGACGCATTTGGTAGAAAAAATAAGTCAAATTCTTAAAAATAAAAAAATATCTCCTTAGCATCAAATATTTTACTTCCATATTTTGTTTCATATTTTTTGTGAAGTCTATCTAGATTGAATCGGAAACAGTGTTCGCAGGGAATAGCACTTCTGGCTATCTCACACCGGCTTCGATTCGATTTCCTCCGGACTTGAAAAATATTTTGAAAAACTAATAAAACATTTGGGCAGCATGTGGCATAGTGGCAAGCACGTCCACCTCACAGCAAGAAGGTCCTGGGTTCGAGTGTGGGATTCGGGACTTTCTGAGTGGAGTTTGCATGTTCTCTTTGTGCTTGTGTGGGGTTTCCTAACCATTGCTCTAGTTTCCACCCACAATCCAAAGTCATGCAAATCCAAATGTCCCCTGGGTGTGAATGTGAGTGTGAATGGTTTTGTGTGTGTGTGTGTGTGTGTGTGTGTGTGTGTGTGTGTGTGCGTGTGTGTGTGTTGCCCTGTGATGGACTGGTGAGCTGTTCAGGGTGTACCGCGCCTTCACCCAGTGTCAGCTGAGGTAGGCTCCGGATTCCCTTAAGGATATATATAAGTATAATTAAGGATATACGATTACTACACAGATAAAATATGCCTATAAACTTTAAAAATGCACAATCATTAATATCTTCAATATATAACACAAAATTCCATTTAATTTCTATATAATTTATCTAAATATATAATTGAAGATAGTACATACTATTAGTACTGTAATCAGAGCATTTAGTGTCTGTAGCAGACGTGTCCTTGATTCTACATGACTGTTCAAAGGTCAGGTCAAGTCAATACAATAACCTCTAAATCTACTGTTTATCTGACTGTGTGTGTGTGTGTGTGTGTGTGTGTGTGTGTGTGTGTGTGTGCGCGCGCATGCGTATGTGTGCAACTCATATACAAAGAAACCACCCCCCCTAAACACACACAAACACACACACTAAGGTGCACAGATTCTGATTTCGTCTTCCCCCACTCTCACTCT
>JAQMYF010000011.1:6864628-6879628 GCA_030014195.1 Neosilurus mollespiculum | reverse complement strand
GATTTATTCAGTTAAATCTTAGAGCTCTAACAAGTTAATGTGCCAGATCTAATTAAAGTTAGAATATTAAAAAAGACACATCATAAAAATGTCCTTCAGTCTCAATTTTACATTCAGAAAAAAGCCTCCCTACTGATCCAAAATGGCACGCTGGTCTCACAAATAAATGCTGCTTCAGAACTTCACATTGACCACCATGTGTTTAAAAATACTTAAAGGAGGTATTGCAGTTTGTTACCGTTTTAATGTTTTATTAAGGTTATGGAGTCTATATGTGCTTAAACACGGCGGGTAACTATTGTCTCTGTTCCTGCGCTGCATTTTTATTTCAACTTCCAGTTTTTAAAAAGCGACTGGTTAAATTCACCAAATACTCACATTAGAATTTCAAGTGCGTGCGTTCGAGCACAAATGAAAACTTTAAAAGAACAGTGAGCTAAACAGGCATTAATGTGCCACAAAGAACACAATAATAGGAAAGAGAAATACAATATAATATATAATATCAAATGAAAAGACTTGAAAAAGATTAGTCAGGTATAATAATTATTATTACTTAGGCAACCTAGTGGTTAGGGTATGAAACATCTTCCAAGAAAAAAAGAAAAACACTTGGAATCCCATTTGTGTGTTAAAAACATCAAAAACATCATAACATATCCATAAAATTATCCTTCAGTGGTCACTTAGGTGTCTGCTCAGCAGGGTTTTTTCCTCATGTTTCTCCATTTTTATGTTTAACTTTCTTCTTTTCCAGAAACCTATTAAAGGATTAGAGCAAATACGCTGTATTTCACGTTAAGAATGCTCAAACTAAAATGTTCCTTCAGTATTCTTCAGAGCCACAGAAACAGAAGGAATTTAGCTCTGAAAGTTCTGGAGTGTAAAGAGGTTTAAAAAAAAAAAAAAAAAGCATTTAGCAAGGATAGCGGGTTAAATTTACGGTTTACTTTTTGCATTCTCACTGCAAGTAATGCTTCATGTATTTTGGACGGTAGAACAAGCTACATCCTAGCACTTTGTGCTTAAAGCCTCTAGACTCAGTCAGGCGGTACATTGCTGTCAAACACTGGAGCTGTTTATTATGCCAGTGTTTGGTTAGCTGTTTATAAGTGTTACAGGTAGAGTGTGTAACATTTTGGTGGACCTATTAGCTATATATTATCAATAAATAAGTTTTCACTAATCTATAATTATTAAAAAAGTTTTTGAGTTTTTGGAACTTTAGAATAAGTTTGGGGATTGGGTCCCCTCTCACGGAGGCCATCTTGCACTGCCATGCTTCTACCTCACCACTAGATGCCGCTAGATACTGCTAAATCTTACACATTGCACCTTTATACAGTATCATGTAGCTGTTTATAAGTGATGTATTAGCACTTAAGGCACCCAGGCTAAAAAAGGAAGAAAAAAAAATGGGCTTAGCCCTTTTTCTGAACCATAGAAATAGTCACCTTGGATCTCTGACAAAAAGGTGACTTTTGTCCAAGTAAGCTCGACATGGAGCTTGAGATGAGACTGCATCAGTATAGGAAATAAGAAGATTTCTTCTTCAGTGAAACGAAACGAAGTAGCACACACACACTGATATCAGCAGGCCAACACAACTGGTGTTTCCAGTCCATGTCAGTTAGTTACTGGTCCGTGGAGAATCGATCATTCATCGAGTTGCACTGAAGTCTGATCTTGTGCTTGAATGAATGTGTATGAAATTAGATCAGTAGTTCTAAACAAGGTCAGTGTTAAGTGAGTCAGGGTCAGTGCGTTTAATTATCATAAGTCTTGGATCAGATAGATCTCAAGCATGCAGCTTAAAAAATCCAGCTGAGATGCACAATCCAGCAAATAGATGCAGTGTAGGTTTTGATAACACTTTTCTAGAAAGTTAAAGAAATGCCATTGTAAAGCTCTAATAATGCTAATTCATTAATCTTATTCAACAGCAACCGCTTTATTCTTGTTTGGGCTGTGGCAGATTCTGTCTTTCTAAGCCAGGTAGGAACTCACCCTACACACACACACACACACACACACACACACACACACACACACTTATATCCAAAGACAGCCTTAGCCAATCCACCTACTGCAATGGGAAGAGGAATCTGGAAACCCCAAATGTTTAGTACTTTGAATATTTGTACCTGGAAATGTATTTGGATGTAAATCTGGAGCCTTTATCTGGCTTAAACCTGAACTAGTCACTGAATTACTAGATGCGCTGGACATTTTCTAATATTGTTTTCTGAAAAAACTTGCTTTTAATTTGGCAGACTTTATGCCCACACCAGTGTCATAATTTTTTTATCACATTTTTTTAAAAACATTGTCTCTGTATGTGTTTCTGTAAATAATCATTAATTCATTTTGTGTTATATTCCAGAAATAAAATTGGTAATTTTAGTCATAACACTTGGCAATGACATTTTGTACATATTAGTTATATTATTCATTCATTCGTTCACTGATGCACTTAATCCTACTGGGGTCATGGGGAGGCTCTATCAGCGGACTCCGGCCAAAGACAGGGTATTCCAAGAGCAGCTCACCAATCCATCACAGGGCCAACACACAAAACCATTCGCACCTATGAACAATTTGGAACAGCCAATTAGCCTAATGTACATGTCTTTGAACTATGGGAGGAAAACGGAGCACCCGGAGGAAACTCACACAAGCACTGGGAGAACATGCAAACTTTACATAAACCAATTACATTCCTGCTTTGACGCGGATGTCTTAACCACTATGCCACCGTGCCACCCTATTAGTCATATTACTTATTTAAAAATTGGTTGAAAGGAATCATGCATAGAACACTATTAGAGCTTTATGAGGCATTATTATTTATATTTTGTTAATAATCAAAACTGCTAGTCCAACTTAGGAACAGGAATGGTTTAGGAATGTGGGCTTCACAGAAAATGTTCATTCTGTGTTTTGTTTTGTTTTCTAAATTCAGAAATTTCTAAAAAGCTTTTCTTTTAGCCTGCAGTCAAAAGACTGTATTTTAGCAGTCTTACACTAACTTTTGTTTAGTTGTCTAATTAAGTAGTCTATTATAGTAGTTTAGTAGTGTGATGTTTTTGTTTTTTTGTTGTTTTTTTGGGAGGGAGTGTTAGTAAGTAGATTTAATATAAGTCCTTTTTTAACAGCTCAGTCAACATGTTTCTTAGATGTCACACTGCATTTTGGGTAAAAGCTCTAAAGCGTCTCAGTAGGTCTGGTACACGTCATGAATAGGCACTTGGAAGGTGGCAGTGGGGAAGGCTTGGGGCATGTAGCCAGCATAACCTCCATATGCAGCAGCTGCCACGGCAGCATTCTTCTGCAACGCTGCCAGAGCCGCTGTGTTGGCATGAGCAGCAATGGGCATGTAGCCTGCACCATAAAGACCAGCAGCCGCAGGGATCCGTGGGACATTATGAGCCACAGCATACACAGGAGTGATGGGACGACCCTAAAAGAAACAAGTGGGGGAAAAGGAAATTGCAATAAACAAATAAATATATAAATAAATACACATAGAAATGTTTACAAGGTTTACATTAAAATGTGCTGTTACTAGAAAAGAATCTGATTACAGAGATAGCTTCATGGAACATCTCAGAACTGTTTAACACAGTGAACACTTTTGCATAACAGTTGTCTCAGTTCTAAGTGATATTTTAACATGTATTAACCGAGACATATCTTTGAGAAACATGGCATGGAAAAGTTTTTCCACAGGATTTTAATTATGCACATTAACGGAGTCCTTGTTCATGCTTAAATTAGCCTTTATGGTGATAAAGCAATATCAGACCTCAGAGTCAGCTGAGATGGGCGCCAGCCTCCCTGTGACCCTTATTAGAATTAAGCAATTCAGAAAACGAATGAATGAATAAATGAATAAAACAGAGCTATTAATGCTTATGTTTGGATAAGTACTTAGCAAAGAACATTCTGATGATCTAGGCGATGTGGTGTGACAAAAGGAAAACAACCACATTGTTTGTTTTATGTCAACTGTTAGCAATGTCAAGACTATATATGGGTATACAGGGAATACTTTCACATGCTGAGAAATCCACCTGATTGTAGGTGTGTCTGCAAGTGATATAAATACGTGATATGACAGATATGGAGTTAATATGGGGTTTAAAGGTCAGTGGAGCACCACAATACAATTCCACAGTTCTTCAAGAAGCTGTCTTCCCACCTGTCCCTAAAATGCTGATTCTGATTGCATGTGCTGAACAGCCTGTTTGGCCTGCTTTTCCTATTTCTGGTCTTTCCACTCCCTGTGCCTACTCTGGAGAGATAGCACTGTGTAGGGTGGGGGTGCATTGAGGAAAGCCAGCTAATCAGAAGGCCCAACACACTGTAACAGACTAGTGTAGCCACACACAATAAATAAATAAATAAGTAAATAAATATCAACAAAAACATGCTTTACAACCAGCTCAAACAGCTCAGAGAAAAAACTAAACGTGTGCCAACCTTATTATCTGACACTCTGGCATCAACACTTTTCAACACTTTAACAACATTTATGGGTCAAAAAAAATGGAAAAACACATCTTCCCTTATTAAGACATATATATTATATATAAACATACCATTATCACAAACTATTATGGTGTGACAACAAAATCAAACCATCATGTAAGTGTAAAAGCAATATTTTATGGTGCATCGTGTTTATGGTATGGGGCCTCCAGTCAACTATTATTATTCATTTAACATATTTTCTTCTTTCTGATTGGTGGAAAGCCACTTGCTAATTATTGGCCTTCGTCTATGAACCGATGTCTTCCATCATTAAGACTGGATAAGTTGAACAGTTATAGTTTACGACCGTCAATCATGCAAATATTCCTCTTCATAGATATGATAAGGGATAGATGGGCTATGCTTCACGGTAGATAGCTATGCCTGTCCGCCTGTTTGGTTAGTTAGTACAATTTACAGCAAAGAACTGCAGCCCTGAGCTGTCTACACTTTTATTTTAAAAATATTTTTCTCATTATTTCTGATTAGCCATATCAGAGAGTGAATAGCAACGACCTAGATGGCAGCGCAAAGTTCCGCTACCCAACAGTGATATCAATAGAGCAGGGGTGTCAAACTCATTCTCACTGAGGGCCACATCACTAAATTTAAAGGTGATCGAGGGCCAAATAATCACTAAACATCTATTCTAAAAGGGCAACCATGAAATCTGAATAGCAACATTATTTGTTTAGGCATATGTCCTCTTTTCCTTTATTCACTTTTATTATCTGACAGCACAAGCTAGCATGCAATTTTTGTTGAGTCATGAATTATTAGCTGTTAACTTGAAATAGGCTGCTGCCACCTAGTGGAAGGATGACAAATTAGGTTTCATGGTAATGGTTGATGCAAAGAATGTATCATAATCATATTCTTTGAAAGCTCTTGTGGGCTACATAAAATGACTTGGCATCCCAGATTTGGCCCATGGGCCTTGAGTTTGACACCTGTGCAGTAGAGTGTAGTCTATCTATCTTAATTGATATTATAAAAGGACTACATACAAGGTGATTATAATAGTTTAACTTGTAGCTGAACTTGGTAAATGATTAAATTAATTAGATTATTGTGAAACAAGATGATATGTGGTATTAAGAATAATTGCAGTTGCTTAAATGGGATCTGGGTGACGTGCTAGCAAACCTCTCCCCAGATGACCCCAACGGTTGCTCCTACGTAGCGCAAAGCTACAGGGCATGGAAGAAACCTCACATCTGAACGATGGCTTTTCGCTGAGGCCTTTCACTGAGCATCAGAGAAGAGTGGGAAAATATGGCCCAAGGTCACCAACTTAGCCTCAACAAAGTGGGAAAGCCTAGAGTAAACAATCTCTCAGAATGAATGGTGGCAACTGTAAGACAGAACTGACTAGGGTATAATGCTCTTGCTCTAGAGGGGTTGGGGGTCTTTGATTGTTCATTTGAAGATGACACTTGTTGCGCTGAACCGCTAAACGCTTTGCTGATTTTTTCACTCTGACTGAATAAAATTGTTCCTGATTTGGAACCTACGTCTCTTGGTAAATTGAACTGTGTCTGCCACGACAATATGAAAGTTTCTCCTAGATAACCCCCTCCTACTAGAGAAAGCTATCAAAAAAATGTCTGCCTACTTTCAGTGTGTTCCTTGCAATAAGCCACATTTGTTTAAAAAAAAAAAGTTTAATTTTTGAAAATAAAAATACATCCTTACAATGAAACACTTTAATTCCATATTTTGTTCCATATTTTCATAGGATTTTTTAAAAAAAGAAATCAGAAATGACATTAGTGGGAAATAGCATGCTACAGGGAGTGGCACATCTGGTTGACACACCTATTATGATTCTCCAGATACCCTTATTAGTCCATACCGCACTGACAACTTACTCACTGCTAGCAGAATAACGTGACTGTATACTTTAAAAATATTTTGAACTAATAACAAAGCAATTATATAATTCAGCTTTTGTAGGTGCCTCGTCAGATAACGCCTACGATTTCAGTTCTTAAAATCAGAATATATTTCCTGTGTGCTGTTTTAATGTTGTACCTGAAATGGTGGAGGCGTTGAGACGGCAGGAATGACGGCAGCAGTCGAGGGAGCAGCAGCATGGTCATGCTGTAGGGCGAGGGGATTGATCAAATGCTCTACTGGGTGAATTTTTCCTTCCTCCACCAGTTTAGTAGCAGCAGGTGCAGCAGAGAACACAGTGGGGTACTGCGCACCGAGAGCTGGCAGAGTCACTGTACCCACACACAAAAAACACTTTTATAAAAATTTTATAAGAATTTTTTTTTTAAATTCATATAAAACTTAAATAAGATTACACTACAATACCAGGGGTGGACAAATCAGTAGCCTGGGTGCTCAGAACAAGCTGATTGTTTTAAGACTCACAGTCTCTTCAGTCAGACGACAATTAAATAAGTGCATTTCCTGAAGAAAATGTGAGTGCTATTGCACCATTACAGCACACAAAAAAAGATGAGTGTTTGATGATGGATGGATGTGTGTGTCCAGTGAGACAGTCTCAGCTACGGCGTGATATTTGATGACTGTTGATGATGAATCGTGACTGAGCAGGAGCATGTGGTGTCTGATAGGCAATGTATTCTTATGGGGCCAAAATGCATTGCTGCAAATGGGAGAAAAAGTCAAGTGTGGGTTATAGCTAATTTCATACACAATATGCATTGGATGAGTTGTCTTGAGGCGTCATATTAGGTTTCGTGGCTCACTGATAAAATTTGACTGAGCAGGAAGAATACATTTATTCCCGTGAGTAAAACAACAAAAAAGTAAACAAGAGAAAGAGTGCACCTTTTGTATACGAGCACATTATTTGGACAAAGGATGGATAAGTTAAAGTTGGTTGGAGGTGAATATCACGGTGGTGGTGGTGGTGGTGGTGGGAGGGGGGGGTGTCTGATGTATGACACTATAGTGCTTGCTTCACAGTCGAACTAATAATAACCAGAAAAGTTTCACACATCATTTGAGGCATTATCTAGCTGCCAGTAGAAATATTTTCACTAGGCAGATTAATATTAATTAATGCACAGATGATAGATGATCGTTTCAGAATCAGGAAGAAGCAGATATGCAGAAACACTGACAAAGCCAAGTAAAATAAAATGCTTAGTATACACATTCAACACCCATCAAAAGCACATATGAAGAGAAAACCAGGATGCTAGGCAAACTTTAATATTTTTAAAATAATATATTATCTCTCTTTGGCAAAACTTTTTGTTAGAGGGTACTTTGCTTGAAACTTGATGTGTTTTGTTTGAACAAGGATGATGATCATGAACTTCCTCATCACCCTTAAATGCCACTAGCTAATGCACCTAACTAACTAATGCGCTTATTATATGTAATTATATTTATATTATTTAAAGCATTAAACCCCAAGAAGGCAAGTAATTTAATGTATATGGGTGTTTTTACACATGACAATAACATACTCAGTCTGACTTTTCCAAAAATCACTATAAAGTTGTTAAATAAATTATCTGATTTATTATTAACAGAATTTGTGAATTGTCCTCCCACCAATTAATATGGTCCTTGAACTTACTACACAAAATAATTTAAAAAAATTATGTCCAAATAGATTCCAACAGACAGAAATATAGCTAACCTTGGTGCAGGACTTTGATAACTGTGCTGTGGTATCAAGAATTTTACAATCTATTTCATTTTACAGTGTGGTTCAGCCAGTCAGATTTTAGATCTAAAACAAACCATTTCATAATGATGATTTGTCCACCCTTGTTTACTGACACATTATAGTGCACTATAATAAAAGTTTGTTGTGTAAAACATAATGTTAAGATCATGGGCAAAGGTTACTAGTATGGAATGCAGCACACTATTGTTGCAAAAGTGATTGCAACATTTAAAAAATAGGCACTAAAATACAAAGAAGCACAAAAGTAGTGGAGTGGAAAAGTGAGTGTGTGTGTGTATGTGTAAGAGAGACAGAGAGAGAGCGAGAGAGAGAGAGAGAGAGAGAGAGAGAGAGAGAGAGCGCAATGGAACATGAAAATGAAAGAAAAATGGTTCAGGCCTACATAACTTGTTTTTAGTTATAGCAAGTGACTTGGCTTAAGATTAACACACACACACACACACACACACACACACACACACACACGTATCCCTATTGTTTTGACAAACAAAAAGTCTTTTCATTCCTAGGGTTAATTTCGGTTTAGGATCAGCAGGTTTAACCAACATCACAGAAGGTGTTAGAAAAACTCAGAGGGATCAACATTCTCAAAAAAAGAGGGGTGATTCATAGGAGTGAGAAAAGAAAAAAGAGATTAGGGTCAAATACTTTTCTGTTAAGAACAGACTGAGCAAAATGAGAAATTATTTGAGAGATCAGGGAAATCTGAACTGTGTAGGCAGTATTATTAGTGTTTCTCTATTCCACTCCATTCCATTAGGGGGCAGCAGAGCCAGATAGGTTCTCTTCTTGATATCGCTCACATTTGTACTGTATTATCATCATTATTATTATCATTATCATCATCATCATCATTATTATCATTATTATTATTATTATTATTATTATTATTATTATGTTTTCAGATTATCACTTTTCAAAAGCATGTAAATAAAATTTAATGGCTGCCCCTTGTACTGGAAGTGAGTTGAGAAGAGTAGTGGCTCTGACTGTGTGTATTTGTTTGTATGTGTGTGTGTGTGTGTGCTTTTAATTATCACACTGACTTGTGCCAGGCTTAATGCCCACTGGGTTAACAGCTGCCAGCTCCAGACTGGGCATGAGCTCATATGGTTTATCCAGCACCTTGGTCTTTCCTTCATGGTAGCGGCTGTAAATGCCTCGACCGGCAGAATAGCCACCGAGGTACGAGCCACGAGGCCCTGGGCCTCTGTTAGTGGCTCCAGCACGGCCACGGCCTCGTACAGTACCTGCTTGAAATACAAATGACAGGGGACGTTCTTCAGACACTCACAAATAGAGGGTGCTGTTTGCTTCTAACATAAAATAGAAGAATAAAAGAGCGACATCATGGGCGCTAAAAGGTACTTTTTCGATAAGTCGTTATATATATATCTGATTTCTACAAAATTTATTTCATCCCCCTCTTCCCTTCCTTTGGTATTTCTTTTGTACAATTCTGTGTCACTGTAAGTGGGAGGGTACCGTGTCTCAGACCAGGATAAAGCAGTTACTGAAGAGGAATGATGAAAAGTGAATGGGAGGTGTAGCTGATTATGTGTTAAAATGTTACATGATATGGGAGAGATTTGGTTTTCATTCACATGGAGACTGCCCAGTTTGGCATCAGAGAGTGAGGAAATGCACTTTGGTGTGAAATCAAGCTCACTGCTCAACCCAACAAAAGAAAAAAAAAAGGAAAAGAAAAAAAAAAACACCAACAATGACAATATGGGGGTCAATAATTTGTGATTAGTATACAGAAATGCTTTAATAGCATAGATTTCCATGATCATACTGTCCCAGAATCATGGCTAGCTCTGTATTAACAAAGCATGTCTAAAACCAATGATACTCAATCAGCCTTGAGATTTTTTAAAATGGATATAGCACTGACATGTGCTACTTTGGCTAATGATAAATAGTAGCATAATGAGATTTACCATTAGAACTAATGTGCAGCAGTCATGCACATCACAAATCAGCTCAAGGAACCTGTAAGGCGAAAGGCCCTTTTGACAACTTGATATAATTGCTCATGTGATTTCCTGCAAATGTAGGCTGGTTGAGTACTGGTGGAGTCAAACTGCCAGACAAAGAAAACTTAGTAAAAGCATGAACCTCTGGAACCGTATGGTACCTGAGTCATTCAGCACTAGGCAGAGTTACTAAAATCTCACTGATTGTTAAAAATAGTGCAATATTTGTGCTATAATAGGTATGAACATTTCTTGATAATTATCTTGATGGATCAGTTTTCCATACTTTAAGAATGAAACAGGAGAACAAAGAAATGCCTCTAACCTTTGATAAAGTAGTCTCGGTTGGGTCCAATGAGAGTGTTGTAAGGATAGCCGTAGTAGGCAAGGGTGTAGGGATCACACTGATACACATAATTTTGCTGAGTACTGTCATTACTTGTTATGGTTCCCTTGGATGCTTTCTGGTAACGAGTGTACTGCTCCTTGTCTACAGGCTTGGCCAATGTCACCTCAATGCATGACCCTTCAATTTCTGTACCATTCAGGTTGTCCATAGCCACCACCGCATCATCCCGGGTGGTAAAATGCACAAAGGCGTAATCACGGATCTTCTTAACCCGTTCAACACAGCCTGGGGTGAACTGGCTGAAGATCTTGCGGAGGGTCTCCTCACTGGTCTCAATCATCAAGTTGCGTACGTACAGGATCTTCACGGTTTCCATAATGTCCTCATCAACGTCAATTTCTGGTTCTGCCCAGTCAACAGCAATTTGGTGACCCCAGAGCTGCGTGTACAAAAAGGTCATATAAACACATTAATGGAAGAAAAACCCCAGTCTGGAACATTTTAAAGAGGCAACCTTTGGGTACTGATCTGTCTTTCTGCATACTGTATGTCACCCTTGGACATCAGAGAGATTCAGACCCATTTGACTTGCAAAATTTAAAACCTTACTTACTAAAGTCTGTTGTAAAGAGTGTCACTGATTGGAGACAAATATATTATGCTCCGGTATTAGTATTTCAAATGTAAGTTGCATGTTGTCTTACCTGAATACGCCCAGGCATAAGTTTCCTCCTGGCCATGGCAGCTGCACGATGAGATTCGTACTCTACAAAGGCAAAGCCACGATTCTTCATTTTGTCTGCAGCACTTGCATACACAATCACATCCAGCACTCCTTCTGTCACTTTGGAGACTTCCTCCAGAATCTCCTCTCGCTTTTTGGTCTTGGGAATTCCACCAATAAACAGGCGGCAGTTGTCTACACTTGAGCAGACCCCCAGCAATCGACCAGGGCGCACTTCGTAGTTATTTAGCTCTCTCACAGCACGTTTAGCCTCATGTTTTTGTGTGTACATGACAAAGGCATAGCCACGGTTTTTGCCATCAAAGTCCATCATCAGGCGCATCTCATAGATTCTACCCACTGACTCAAACACCGGCACTAACTCATCTTCATAAACATCTCGAGGGATTTTGCCCACAAAGATCTCACAGCCACGTGGGGGGGAGTGGCCTTGCCAGCCGGGGGGTGGGCCATATTTACGTTGTCCATTTTCTTGAACCATCTTGTAGCCTGTACGCTCCATCAGAGCCAACAGGGCTGCTTCGTTAGGGGCTCCAGCGACACCATCTGGAATGGATCCATGGAGGTCCGGATGGTTGTTGGCAGGGTTACATTTGGAGGAGGGGCTAGAGTTACTCATGCTGACGGCAGAGGCAGAGTCTTCTGCTGTCATTCTGACACAAACTTCCAAACAGAGCTGGAGTCTGACAAAAGAGGAGTATTTAGTTAGCATATTTTAGTTATTGGTAACACCTTGTAAATTATAATTTTCCTTTAACTCCACAGCTGGAAGTGTTTGATTCCTACTATATTATAACAATTTGCCAATGATGTCAGCTCTGTAATAAACATAACAGGTCACTTCAATGTACAGTAGCGATTTCCTGTCCACTCTTATGCTGCCCAGGGTAATGTGTAAATGGAGTATGTAGTGAGGTGGCTATGGTAGCAAATCTAGCAAAGTACTAAAACAACAAAAAGGTAGTTGACTATGATAGCTGGACAGATAGCTTTCCTACTTTCCTTTATACAAGGGTGATCCAAAAAATCTTCCCACATTTCAAAGGCAAATAAAAATATTGCATGCATGAAACTTATTGAGGGAGGATGGGCAGTTCTGAGGTCTGTTGGTAGCCCACCCCAACTTGAACACCTTGATCTTGAAGAACTTGATGTGTGGTTTCATTAAGATGGAGTTACACAACTTGAAGATCATTGGAAGTGCTGAGGGAAATGTTTCCGGATCGGGTGATCACGTTATGTGGCGATGTTGGGTGGTCGTTTCGTTCCTCTGGGCTACCTTAAATCACAAGTGTATACTCATTGACCCCAAACTCTTGAAGCCCTTAAGGTTAATATTCAGCAGGAGATAGCCGATGTTCCACCCGACATGACCAGTTGAGCCATGGCAGCCTTCAGAAATCACCTCCAAGAGTGTATAGACAATGACGGCCACCATTTGGAAGATAATCTTTAAAACTTGATGAATTGAAACTGTATTGAATGAAGTTTCATGTGTGCAAATAAGAATTTGATTATTTTGATTTTCTTTTTCATTTAGCTTTGAAATGTGGGAGGATTTACTGGGTCACCGTGTACAAAATGTTTATGTGCAAGAAATGCTGTATAGTAAAGATGCCTTCAAAAATAATGAAATTAAATATTTCTACATGAAAACTGAAATACAATAAAAGCAGCAAACACTAATAAAAGAAGCAAAGTCAGTATTTGGTATGACTTTTGCTTTACTTAAAAAAAAAAGTATTTTCGGGTAAATGTTTTATCTGTAGTTTTATAAGGAAATGAACTGCAGGTTTCACTTAGCACCTTGTTGAACCAGCCACAGAACCTCTGTTGGTTGTGACTGTTATACTTACTTCATATTTTTGCAATGAAACCCAGTATCCTTCACTATATTTTGTCTGAAAAGTGGTCTTTTGTGTTATATACTGCTTTCTTTACTTGATTACACTTGAAAAATTAGATGGCTTATACCTTTGCACAGTACTAAATGCTAATGATAATGGAAGTGGTGTTTACTTCTACATAGCTCAAGTTATCATGAGAATAGAACAGAACATTATAGGGATTCATTGTAGAATAATTTCAGTTATTTACCAGATTACTTGTTCTTTCTTAAGTAGGCTTCTTGATTACTATGTCAAACTGAAGTGATGTATTACTACAGAGTCAGGACTTTCCTTATATTCTTAGCCACCTGCTTATTCTATGCTTATAAAACAGTTTCGTAAATCACCTGATTCACAGCTATATTATAACGAAACTCCTTCTCTTACAGCTACCACTTACAACTACGCATGGACACACATTCACAAAGCAAAACAAAACAGGACAAAACAAAAAATATATAATCCTGTTCTCAAATTAAAGCCACCTAATAACACCAGCTAAGCCGCATGGAGCTACATTCTTCAGAACGGAAAAAATCTCCCAAATCCCCTGGTCTGGATTTGTCCCCTACACAGAAGCACAAAATTAAAAAATGTACAAAGGTCAAGGTTAACGTTCCAAATTCCACCTATTAGTCAATCGAACTGTCACTGAAAGGAATTCACACTGTTCAGCAGGTTATTGGGTAGGTCTATTATTTATTTTAAGTGTTTGGAGGCTAGTTTGCTTAGTAATTGTGCCATGGATGTAAACGAAGTGGGCTGCCCCAGTGGCCCACATATATTTTAACATAGAATAAGCACATTAAATTTCTCTCTCTCTCTCTCTCTCTCTCTCTCTCTCTCTCTCTCACACACACACACACACACACACACAGCCTTGTTTCCATAACTTCAGGAGACAATATACAGACATACAAATTTCCTGTAGACTTACTTTAACCCAAACCATAATCACTACCTGCCTAACCCTAATAATTAGTCTACCCTTACCCTAACCCTAACCACTACTTATCTAACCCCAATCCTTATCCTAAGCTTAAAACATGTCTTCATTGTAAAATTAAATAATTAACATTATGGGGACATTTTTTCCCCATAAGGAAGTCAAGTCTCCATAATGTGACTGTGTAAACAGATTTAGGTTCCTAATACGTGATGAATACATAGACCACACACGCACGCACACACAGAGAGAGTTCTCCATTGTCAGGACTATAAAATATAAAGTGTAAAGGTCAGCAATAAGTAATCTTAACAGGTTTACAAGATTTCAACCACTCACATCACACACACACACACACACACACACACACACACACACACACAAGCATTAGTACCTGTAAGTTTCATCGTCTGCTCCAAGAAGTCCACTGTAAAAGCATGTGACTGAGCATGATGACTGAATAATAGACAAGTCAGCAGAACTAACCCAAACCTCATACACACTTCCTCATACACACACACACACACACACACACACACACACAGCTACAAAAGCTGTATCCTGGCT
The DNA here is from genome assembly GCA_030014195.1 of Neosilurus mollespiculum. Classification (NCBI taxonomy): domain Eukaryota; kingdom Metazoa; phylum Chordata; class Actinopteri; order Siluriformes; family Plotosidae; genus Neosilurus; species Neosilurus mollespiculum. The sequence goes on along the minus strand of JAQMYF010000011.1, from coordinate 6,864,941 downwards.
CAAGGCCAAGTAAAAACAGGAAGAGTAAGGGACTGGCCAATCACGAGGCAACTGATGGATAGACAAGTCACAGTCCCCATTGCTGCTTGTCTGAGGACATTCCTAAAAATGTCAACACTCCACAAATTCAGGAATTCCAAGTTTCTGTGTATAAAATTAACTCAGAAATGAGGGATAAGTAATAAATAATTGTAAAAGATTTCAGCCTGTGTGTGTGTGTGTGTGTGTGTGTGTGTGTGTGTGTGTGTGTGTGTGTGTGTGTGTTTTCTGGAAGTGAAAGTGTTAAAAGTCCCAGTTCCGTTAAGAGATGGTG
>JAQMYF010000011.1:6816636-6832065 GCA_030014195.1 Neosilurus mollespiculum | reverse complement strand
AGTGTGTGTGTGTGTGTGTGTGTGTGTGTGTGTGTGTGTGTGTGTGTGTGTGTGTGTGTGTTGCTCAAAAACTCACCAAACCAGAATGCTTCCAGGTACTTGCACTGGAAACACTATCCTCACTCAGCCTGGACAACAGCCAGAACGGCATTCCACACACACACACACACACACACACACACACACACACACTTGCTGAGGTGAAAGAATTAGGTACATGCTTTAAACATGCTTTTACATTCATTCACTAATAATATTAGCTCTCTCTCTCTCTCTCTCTCTCTCTCTCTCTCTCTCTCTCTCTCTCCCTTACTACTTCTCTTACAGACTTGGAGTTTTTGAAGCAGGAAGTACAAATTGAGCCATCACAACCTCAAAATAACTGTTTTACCCAGTTTACCATGACCTTCTTAAAGTGTGTGTGACTGAGTGTGAGTGTGTGTGTGTGTGTGTGTGTGTGTGGATCCACCTTGTGAAAGTCAGTAATCCAAAAGTAAAACTTATAATTAATTACCATCTGAACACAGTATTGTAAATAACCCAGGATAATACTGTGTTCTGCATTTTATCCTATGTGTAGCTTTTAAATATTCGTTACTACTTGTTTAGGACAAAACACATGCTGTTGTTTATAGAATTAAAGGACTTCAACCTGAAGTGCTTTATTCCTTTCAAACACAGCAGACCACTACAACCATTAAAATGAACACCATCATACATATTTTCCCACTTCAATGCTTACATTTCTTTTAACAGTAATTTCCTGATATTATTTCAGTGCTAGACGCTATAAACACTAATTTCTTCAGCAGCATCTCTTTTCTCTCCTGAAACTGAAGAGCTTTGACACTGGAGGCACTGTGGTGTAGTGGTTAGCTCATCTGCATAACATCAAGAAGGTCCTGGGTCTGAATCCCAGGCTCTGCGTTTCTATGTGTAGCTTGCATGTACTCCCTGTGCTTGTGTGGGTTTCCTCCTGGTACTCTGGCTTCCTCCCACAGTCCAAAGACATGCACATTAGGCTAATTGTTTGTTCCAGAAGTGTGTGTAGATGTGAGTGTGAATGGTTGCGTGTTTGTTGGACCTGATATGTCTGGTGGTCAGTTCCTTCGCCCAGTGTTGGCTGAGGCTCCAGCCACCCAACTACCATAGTAGGACTAAGCAGTTCGGCAAATGAGTGAGTGAGTGAGTGAGTGAGTGAGAGTGTAACAAATGCTGAAACTGCAAATGAATCAGTGACTTCAAAATAAGTCTCCCTACAGAAAACCTTTGAAAAAGTCCCAAGACCCTTTGGACTGTTTTCTGTCTCACATATAGATCAGAAAGAGTTCTGGAGAACACTGGCAATGGAATTAATGCAAAGTAAATGTAAAGGCTGTGACTCTGTTTTTGTCCACAGAAGGAAAAGTAATTCCATGATAAGCAGATTGCATAAACACAAACGAGACAAATACCCTGCAGAAAAGAGCTTTTGTTCCCCTACAATACCTGTAACACACCCTAATACTCTACTCGCATTGAGTATCAGTGTGGAGATGAAGAGAAGCTGAAAGAAAGAAAGGAAGAAAGAAAAAAGAAGGAGAAAGAAGGAGAGAGAGAGAAAAAAAAGAATGAATAAAAGAAGGAAAGAAAATGCTTCATAAATTCTTTAAACAGGGTGTTTCCGTTTTTACCCACAGAGAACAGGTGGGAGGAAAATGACATGCATCGAGCATCTCTAATTACTGCGTCATGCTTTAGTATAGTCATGATGCAGCAAAAAGCCAAACATAAAGAGAGTGAGAGAGAGTAAAAGAGTGAGTGTGAAAGAGAAAAAATAGACAGAGAGAGAGAGAGAGAGTGAGAGAGAGAGAGAGAGAGAGAGAGAGAGAACAGGGAAGAGAGACACAAAAAGAGACAAACTGAGAGAAAGACAGAAAAACTGAAAGAGACTTATAGAGACAGATAAACCGATAGACATAGAGGGGGACAGCTCCTGATAGAGTGAGACATAGAGAGACATGGAGAGAGAGAGAGAGAGAGAGAGAGAGAGAGAAAGAGAGAGAGAGAGAGAAATACAGACACACTGACAGAGAGAGACACACACACACACACACACACACACACACACACACACAGATAAACAGAGAGAGACAGAAAGTCAGACACTGAGAGAGAAAGACAGGCACTGATAGATAGACATAATGTAAGAAAGACAAACTGAAATAAATTAAGCAGAGACATAAGAAAGAAAAGACAAACAGACAGCATAAAAGAGAGACAGATAGGTACAGTAAATATAGTGAGACAGACAGGACGATGTTTGTAAATGTTACCATTAACTGTAGACATGGTCCCTTTAAAGGTACAGTGTGTAACATTTTAAAAACATTAAAGCAGAAATTAAGTTTATCATCAATAAATAAATAGTCATTAATAATCATTACAAAAAAAAGTCCTAAGGTTTTAAGAACCTTAGAATAAGCTGTTTATATCTACATGGGGAGCGGGTCCCCTCTCATCTTGCTCTGCCATGTTTCTCCAGTAATCCAGAACAATACAGGCTTTGAAGGGCAGGGGTTGGGAATGAAATTTGGTTGGGAGTCTTTCAATCTCACCACCAGATGCTGCCAGATACAGCTAAATCTTACACACTGTCTCTTTAAAGGTGCAGCTGGTAATGTACACGGTGCACACAGTGCCTCAGGTTTATAATATAATATAACAGGGCGGAGAGATAATGTCCGTGCCCAAGAGAGCTAAACCTTCAGTGTTGAATGATTATACCTGACCTGTCCAATTAACATCAGAGACCTTGAAATGCTTTGAGAGTATCATTATGCAACATCTACGGAAGGACAATGAACATCAATTTGATCCTTTACCGTCTGAGTACAAGCAATACAGAGAAGTCAAAAACATGACGGCTAATCTGCTGCACAAAATCTATAACCATCTAGAAACTTCTCATTTGAATGCCTGCATTTAGTACTATCCAGCCACATCTTAGGATCAAAAAATTATTAAACATGAATGCCAACTCTTTATTTAACAGAACACAGTTTGTGCGTGTGACCTCTACTTCCTTCTCGACGCTTACAACTAACACTGGCACACCACATGGCTGTGTACTATCACCAGTGGTGTTTATATCACACACTAAGAATTTTTCTGCTTGTAATCCAGCTTGTTCCTTCATAAAGTTTGCAGATGATGCAGCACTTGTAGGATTTATTAAAGTTTCCAGGACTGATTCATACCAACAAGAGATTACGTCACTCATGGACTGGTGTTCTGACAACTTTTTTGATGTCATCATTAAGAAGACAAAGGAGGACAGGGGTGGTCTAGGAAAAGTAGACCACAACTTTCAACAGTCCTGGTTGGTGATATCCCAGTAGAAACTGTGATTGAATACGGAACAATTATTGAGGATAAGTTTAAAAGGCAATTCACACGTCACATGGTTTTAGTTGAAAATAACGCCATTATGCTCAAAATTAGCGTTCTTTTTCAAAACCTTCGACTATCTTCAAATATCTTAAACAAATGTGTGGAAAATTCTAATTTTGCACCAAATTTTGCACAGGCCCAAAATTTTCACCAAGACTGTGAATATGGATCATTTAACTCAAATTAGACCGACTATTTCCATAAATATTCAAATTCCAGTTCGAACTGATTCAATTCCCTTCAAAATAAAATGCGCTTGTACTTTTGGACAAGATCGTTTACGTACGAGTCAGCTTTAACTGGAACACTAACACCAAACATATTTACGCTAAACACCAACATAGACTTTATTTTATGAGGAGGCTCCTCAGTTTTATTGTTAGTGAAAATTTGTAGTTTGTTTTATAATTGTTTTATTCTCAGTGTTTTAACCTTTGAGTTTGGATCACTCTCCGCTGGAAACAAGCTTAGGAAGGTTTTGTCTACATGTAGCAAAGTAGTAAATGGTCATTTTTGCACTCCTTTCATTTGTGTTCGATGCACAAGTTTTATCGTTGTTCAGAAAAATTTCACTTGAGTCTATACATATTCCGAATACTGATTTTTATCATCAGCGTCAGGCTGAAGGTTGCTTTTAACCAGATTAAGAAACAAAAAGGCGAAGAAATCTTTTATCCCTTATCGTTAATCTTATATCTATTTTAAATCAAACTCATTCATTTTGCCTTATTATTCCTTTTTATTGGACATCCCTTGTAGTCGTTATCAATTTATATTCTTAAGCTATATGTACAGTACCAGTCAAAAGTTTAAAGACAGTTTCTTCTGTGCCCAAACTTTTGACTGGTATTTATGTTTATAAGAAAAAGGGTCGTCAGTGTACTAGAACTCACATACAGAAATCACTGAACACTAAAAATGTAAAAGTATTCCAATTATTTTTCATTTTATGAATGCATAAGCTTAAAATGTGTTATTTATAAATGAATATTATTTTATTTTCTATACATGTAGTATTTAGCTGATATTAACTGGGCTTAAATCAGTGGAATAACATCAGGCAAGCTGGATGTTGCCCCAGTTCCTGAGTTCCTAAATTCCAAGGTGAATAACCGTCCCATTGCACTCTCATCACATCTTTGACTGCAGAAAATATTTCAGAGGTATGTGTACAGTAAATTGCAGGATAACTTCAGGAAAAGGGAAAAAGCAAGCCTAGTGAGGGAACAGATGTTTATAACAGCTGCTATAACATACAGTACCAGTCAAAAGTCTGGATACACCTACTCATTCTAACTGAAATAGGAGGTATTTCCAGACTTTTGACTGGTACTGTATATGTTGCTGTATATTTATTTACTCATGTCTTAGTTTATATTTAATTTTCTTCAGCATTTTATTTGCATATTCTTATGTCACCATGTCACTTTACATAGCGAGTGTTGCTTTGTTACGTCATTGTGTTGTATGCCCCGGTTTGTGACACTGACTTTTCCATCCTTGTTGTTTCTCTCTTGTAATTGTCTTTTGTGTCATGATGCTCTGTAGATGTGAAAAGAACTCTCTCATGGGTAATAAAGTATTATCTTAAAGAGGACCTGCTCTTAATTCAGCTACATTATCTATGTCTCATTCAAAGGTAAGGAAACACCTAATTTTGTTAAAGGAACAAACCTAAGCACATAGTTTAGTACACACCTGAATAAAGATCTCTATTTCAACTTCCCACAGAAAACCCCCACATACAATTACGATTTGTTTACAGAGTTGTAGCACCACGAACATAAAAATAGCATGGGATTCAGACTGATTTCACAGCAACAACCTATATATTTATATATTATCTTATCTAACCATTGGAGGACATACTGGGCAGCCCTGGATGTGACAGTGATCAGACTTAGCAACGTAATTCATTATGAGCTCTGTGCCATTCATGTCCTTCATCAACTAGCTTATAAGATGCTTATTACAGCATCAACTTCAATATTTCTGTGTTTAGCGAACAATTCCGTGTTATGTTCATGTGAAGTCTCGTATTTAAGTGACGAGCAACATCTCTCTCTCTCTCTCTCTCTCTCTCTCTCTCTCTCTAACTAAGCTGGACAGCACCTGTAAACAGAGCATGCTTGGCATGTTAATATAATCAAAAGAGAGTGTCATTCATTCATTCATTCATTTTCTAAGCCGCTTAATCCTAATTAGAGTCGCGGGGAGGCTGGCACCCATCTCAGCTAACTCTGGGCGAAGGTGGGGTACACCATGGACAGCTCTCCAGGCCACTGCAGGGCCAACACTCATACAACCATTCACACTCACACTCACACCTATGGGCGATTTGGACTTTCGCCTACTGTGCATGTTTTTGTACTGTGGGAGGAAACCAGTGTACCCGGAGGAAACCCACGCAAGCATGGGGAGAACATGCAGACTCCACACAGAAATGACCAAGCCTGGGAAACAAACCCTGGCCTTCTTGCTGTAAGGCGGACGTGCTAACCACTAAGCTACCATGCCACCCAAAATGCAACTGTATAATTTATTTAAATGAAACAAATTTTTTTACTGGGTTTATTTTAATTTGCGTCAAAGGAAATAAGCATGGATCAGAAATCTAGAAAAGCCCTACATTTTACTAGCTCCGTGTATTTAGCAGAACAGCCGAACTCAGGCAGTGTTCTAAACAGTGCACAGATTGATATCAAAAGAGTGCACTTAATGTTCTACGGAAAGCTCTAGGGAGCACAGGTGAATTGGGAAAGTCACTTTCAAAAAAGAGGAAAAACTTCACAATACTTAAAAAAGAAAAAGAAAATACCAACAGAAAATACACAATTTCTCATGGTTTAAGAGTCCACTCGCCTTGGCACGTTTACCCTTGTTTGACCTCTTGCTTTATCCAAAGTTTTTTTCATCTTAGCTTTTTCTGCTTGTTTTTTCCTTTTCTTTGGCTGTTTAGCAAGACAACTGGTAACAAGTAACCATGGCAATGGCGATGAAGTTTTTTTCTTTTCTATTCTCCAGGAAACTTGCAATACGATTTCTCCAGCAGAGTCAGTGCAGCGGCAGCAACAGCAACATCTGCGGGGACACACACCGACTGAGGTTTGTTCACAGTGTTTTCATGCATGAGCAAGGGGACATGGGAGCATTTTATTGGATATTTTCAATCGGACCGATTGGACCGGATTGGTTTGTGTTTTTACAGCTTTACTGGCTACAGGTGACAGATTTTTTCCGACCTCATAAACTATTGAATGCTGTCGGGGTGTAAAGACCATTTTACCCATTATAACAGTTTGTGTATACAGCTAAACTATTACCAACTGCAGCTTTAAGGGTTTCTCTTATGAACAAACTATGCTGCCATAGACTTTCCATAATGTGGATTAATTATTTTCTTTTTTTTGTGACAAATCATGAGTGTTAATTATTTCATACGAGAGAGAGAGAGAGAGAGAGAGAGAGAGAGAGAGAGAGAGAGAGCAGTACCTGACTATATTTTATCATAAGAATAATTTGCTAGTAACGTATAAAATACAGGTATGAAATTATATATAATGTGTGTATGTTGGGATGTATCACAATTTGCATCGATTAGTGTACCTAATATTCATATCTGTAGTCTAATTTAAAATTAGGGGATGTGGCCTAAACCTCTAGGTTCTTTCATTCATTCCTTCATTTCCTGAGCTGCTTAATCCTAATTAGGGTTGCAGGGAGGCTGGCACCCATCTCAGCTGACTCTGGGCAAGGGCACGGTACACCCTGAACAGCTCGCCATGCCATTGCAGTGCCAACACGCATTCAACCATTCACACTCACACTCACACCTATGGGTGATTTGGACTTTCGCCTACAGTGCATGTTTTTGGACTGTGGGAAGAAACCAGAGTAAAAAGCCACACAAGCACGGGGAGAACATGCAAGCTCCACACAGAAATGACCGATACCAGGAATGGAAGCCAGGCCTTCTTGCTGGTCAAGAAAATGTTGGATGTGCTAACCACTGAGCCACTGTAGGTATTTTTATTTAATATTAAATGTGATCCATAGCAGTATATCCTTTAGAGACATAGAGTAAATACATACAAATAACCGAATAATCTGCGATGGCCTGGTGAGCTGTCCAGGGTGTACTTTGCCCTCGCCCAGAGTTAGCTGAGATGGGTGACAGCCTCCCTGCGACCCTAATTAGGATTAAGTGGTTCAGAAAATAAATGAATGAATAACTAAATAATGAACAAATAATAAACACTGGGGAAAACTCCTAGAATCACAGAACTGTGAACATGGTGTGTGACAGATTCTCCACCTCAGCTATATCATTCCGGTCAATAATTGGTCATAATTAGAGATCTGTACAAGACAAGCTGTTATTTTTTATTTATTCGTACATGACAGCAATAATTATTTAAATGAGCGTAGTGGTAAAAACAAAGAAATTTTAAAGAGTTCTCAGACTGTAAAGCACTACTCTATGTAGTAGCCTACATTAGCAGATTGCGACCATGACTAATCAGTTACTAAGGATGACTGAAGGAAATGCACAGCAGCACATGGTCATGTGGTTTTTCTTTGTCCCCTCATACTTCTTATCTAGCTGCTTGTACACGAATGAATGTTCATTTCAATCTGAAGTGTGCCTTCTATTCCTATCTGTGGTTATATCTTCAGAACACTTTATCAGTTTATTTAGAATTGTGTATTAATTGTATAGTCTTTATGCTTGTAATCACACTTCCTACTTGCCAGCCATTAATATTTTGACACAGCGTATCACAGTGTAACTACAGACACCAGATATTAGTTCATATATTTCAGAATGTCATGGAAAGAGTCTAGCTTGGACTGGCTGAATATGGAAGCTGGAAGTACATGTATACTAATATTAGTATACATTATACATGGTGTGTTCTTGTGTCTGCTTTCATCCTGTTTGAGGAGCTGGATTAGAAAGTGACTGTTAGAATATTCATCAGTTTCAATCCAGAGTAAAGAGGCCACACATACATCGAATAGTTGTGTCAAATCTGTATGCACTCTGCAACATTTGACCATTTAAAGCCAAAAGCAAGACATATGTGCTTTAATACTCCCCAACACACACACACACGATGTCATTGACCACAAAACCTGTTGTCATTAAACATAAAAAAAGTGTAGCAAAAAATATATCTTTTTTTTTTATTATCTTTTAATTTATCTTTGTGACCTTGTCCTTTGCTTGCACTTCTGAACAATGGGAGTATTACTATGAGGCACTGCTGATTAAACACACACACTCACATCCATGGCTCAAATGCATTGAAATCACTGACAGGGAAAAAAAATCCTCACTATTCTGATTAGAATCCAAATTACAAGCTGTTTAACCAATACTCATCAATAATAATAATAATAATAATAATAACAACAACAACAATAATAATAATAACAATAATAATAATTATTATAATAATAATGGAAAATTTCTTAATAGTGATCCGGTGCATGTATGTTTATGGGACATATTATGAATTTCAGCTCCATATCAAGGTGTGTGTGTGTGGGTGTTTAAATGTACAAGCTTACTTTGCTACAGATTACCAGTTTAGCTATTGCACAAATTCCCCACCGGCTTATGGCGTGACCTGCCAGAACGTCTTTAAGCAGCAGCACACCACACACACACACACACACACACACACACACACACACCGTTTAAGAGCCTTCCATGTCTATAACATGTTCCTTGTGCGTGAACATGGGATTAGTTATCAGGTTGTCTTTGTACTGCCACCTGCTGATGAAGGTTTTTTTTTTTTTTAAATGACACCATCAAAACATTCACCTCCATTATTTCCTAAAATATTAGTTAAATTAAATTCAATAAAATAAATTTACAATAGCCAAGTGAAATATATAACAGAAACAGTTCACAACAAAAAAAAAAAACAGAATCCCGAGATGCTTAAAAGGATCACCTCCCTCCTAAAAAGACTTGTGAACTGAACATGTGTGTTACTAATCAACTTCTCCACTGCGCACCAAGCTATGTGGCTTCCACCTGTGATCAACTGTAAACACTCAGATTAGCTCAGCATAAAATTAGCTTTTCCTTGAGCATTCCTGAGCTGAAAGCAAACAATCAACTATGAGACACTGTCAAAAGATCTCAGGAATGAAGTTGTGGACAGGCACATCTAGGGAGATGCAAGAAATGCAAAGTGCTTGGTACTACTAGGACCCTTCCCACATCAGGCTATTCCAATAGACTGGATGGACGAGCATGGAGGAGCCTGGTCAGTTGGCAAAGAGTGGTTACTGTGTACATGTGGCAGTATCAGGAATGCTCAGTTGATTGTACGGGAGGGTTGCAAGAATAAAGCTACAACTCAAGAAAGGCCACATCAAGCCTTGATTCAGAGGCCGAATGAAAAAGGGTACTATGGTCAGTGGAAAACATAATCAGTCTATTTGACCTCAACACCAAACAGAAAGCCAATACAGCTTACCATCCAAAGAACACAATACTTACAGTGAAATGGTGGGACCATCCTGTACTGGAGGAGTTTCTCTGCTGGGGCACTTGTGAAGATAAAAGGAACATGGATGGGGCAAAATATCTGAACATTCTAGAGGAAAACCTGCTGCACTCTGCCAAAAAGTTTTTAGTGGGAAGAAGGTTCACCCTCCAACATGACAATGACCTCAAGTTGACCACACAGTGGCTGAAGGAGAAAAATGTTATTCATTGCGGGGCCTAGTTAGAATTCAGACTTCAGCCTTAATGAAGATCTGTGGAATGACTAAGATTGCAGTTCACCTTTGGTCACCATCCAATTCGAATGGCAGTGCAGTATCTCAACTGGCTCAGAACTGTAATCAAGGCAAAAGGTGCTTGCACAAAGTACTGACAGAGGGTTGTTGTTGATTTTTTTCCCTCCTTCACTTGGCTGATAAACGTTGCATGGAGAAAACACAGCTTGAACTGTATACCTTTTAGGTAACAAAGCAATTATAGTTTTGGAACCCCCCCATCCAATTCCTCTGATAGCACAAGTCAGGAGAAAAAAATATATAAAAAAAAGGTTTCTCAAAAGTATTTCTTTTGCAATGAATTATTATAAAATAAATAACAGGTTTATTATTATTATTATTATTATTATTAATGGTGACAAACTCAGGATCAGAAGCACTGACTATTGTAAATTATTGGGGGGGGGGGTTATGAATAAGGAATGAACAGGGCAACACAGCAAAGAAATGGCACGCACACACAGTATTTGCTGATAAATGTGAGGTAGGCTGGGAAAAAAATAATTGGATATTGATGTAAATGGGGCAAATATAGACAAGTGGAGGTTTTTATTCAAAATTCATTTACTAATATCATAAACAATAACATTAAGTTTTAGAAATAGTAATTCAATCATCATCATCATCAGTAAGTTCTTAATACATCATCCAACACTGTAAAAATGATGCCAGCTGAACAAGATATTGGTCGTAGTTTCCACTGGAGAGGTGACACTGAAGGAGGTTGGTTGGAAGTCAGTTACAAATAAACACTGGAGAAGATTAAAAAGTATTAATTTTTTTTATTTTTATTTTTATTTATTTATTTATTTTAAATCAAATGCCTGTGAACGATTTTGGGGATCATCATCATCATCATCCGCTCTACTGTACTTTGTATACTGGGGGAACAACAGCTTCCAATATCTCAAGTTCTACCAAGCAATTACTGTATTATTATTATTATTATTATTATTATTGTTAATATGCTTCGAGAGGTCAAAGATCACACACACACACATCCCTTTAAGACTCAGAGGCCAAGGCAGCTGCGAACTCAACAAGTGTCCGTGTAGGTCTACCGGCCATTCCCTTCCGCAGGTAGGGAACTTCATCCGTATTGGACATCACTCCGGCAATATCCAGATGAGCCCAATGACTTGCGGTTACGAACTCCCGGAGGAACGCCGCAGCTGTACATGCGCCACCAGAGCTGTTCAGAGACAGCAGTATAAAACATCAGTTTTGGGAGTACAGACAATAGAACAAAGGAAATATTTACAGAATGGTTTAGCAGTGGAAGCTTTGGCAAAGGTGGTAGCTGAGACCTTGTGACTTGACCAACAAACCTATTTTGGCATCTCCCAATAAAAAATGATGGCTGGTTAATCTTTAAGGAGTGAATAAACACTTGGGTAAGTACACAATGCGTAAAGCTTTGTGGGTAGGATAAGCACTCCTCGCCGTGACTCTCCTCATCATGTCACAGGGTACAGGGGTGGTAAATACAGAGTGTCTGGGTGGAACGTCCCAGGGTGGTAGCACTCTTTCTGAGGCATCATCAAAGTGTGTGTAGGTCATGTGACACATCGTTACAGAGAGACACTGAGTCCGGTCCCTGGTAGAGCATCGTTAAGTGGTCTATCCTATTACAGTGGACATCCTACAAAAACTGATGATTAAGTAAATGTGATGCCACCCAGTGTGAAACAGACTTAGTGTTCATTTTCTTTAAAAAATATTTCCCTGGTTTTCTTCCCTAATTTTGTCCAATTCCCACCTGTCAAGTATTACCTCCTTATCATGCAGCCACCACCAACAGGGAAGGCTGTTTAAAAAACCCACCATGACAGGCCTTGCTTTATGACCCCGTATCTTTACAAACTGAATGCACATCCATATTCGGGGGCAGCCTACCACACTTAGATGGGAGTCAATATCTGCCCCCTTCTACATATACCACTATTAACATGGAGGCAAGCATACGTCATTCCTCCCTCCCATTAGGGCTCAGCCAATAAGCCCACATGGACTCCCAGCCACAGATGGCTGTGGCATCAAACTGGATTAGAAGGAGCTCCAAGTTGACTGTCGCACATCTTGCCAATGCGCCACTCGGGAGCCCATGTTAGTTTTTTTAACACATTCCAAAATAACTGGAACGCCAAGGGAACTATCCATCAATATCCACCAAGCCTGAGACCTACTTGTGAGAATGTAATGCTGAACAAAACAAACAGGTACCGGCTATATTTCCCGACATTGTTCAAATCTGCCAGAGCACTTTCTGTGACTTGTCTGGTGTAGTGCTGAAACAGTGGCATCCTCCACACCCGATCACCCGTAACAACACTTGCCTGAAAAAATATAAAACAAGCACAATCAGCAGCCATTAAAATCCAAACTGAATCCAAATTTAGCTTTTTTTTTTTTTTTTTTTGATCTTTTTGAATTTTTATTATGTCAGATCCCTATGAATGCAAGTGAGTATGATTCCAAGCTTCACACAGTATCTTATTTAGTTCTCCAAGCCTCAACTGAGTAGTAATCAACTTGCATATCCTTAGATAGCCGGAACAATCACAACATAGGAAATTTCCCTCTCTAAACAAGTAAACAACACATACTGCAAACATGATGGGATTTCTTGCTTAATATTCTTTTTAACTCCTGCCCATAAAGTGGCTCAGGAGCTATAGGAATGGATCACGTCCGTCACACTTTAGTTTCCGGACATTTACTTGCAGCACGCTGGAGCGTTGGCTTTTAAATTTGGTATGCTTGCTCACTACTATGAGTGCTAGGTTGAGTTTGTGTGTGAGTGACCTTGACCTAACTTTAAAGTCGCTGGACCCTATTTTCACCACTTTTATTAAGATTCATAATTATCTGGCTCCCTCATGTGGAGGACAAAGGAAGTGCACCTGACTTAAATGTGGTACAGTACTATGTCAGCTGCTCTAATTAACCCAGTCAGATTTAATATGATGATCCTAACCAAGATTAAGCAGGTATTACAGATAAATGAATGACAGATTTTCTGTGGTTACCTTATGTAGCTGTTCCCACAGCCAGTCAGAGTTAGTGAAAACACCTGTAGCGGCAGAACCCAAGGCTACACTCATAGCACCTGGAGAAATGGAAGGAGGAATAGACAGTGGGGTATACAGTATACACTTGGGTGAAATAACCAAAATAATCCAGATTATAAACTCTCAATTTAATATATGTGTGGATTACAAAAAAGAAAACTTGGGGGCAAGTACACACCGGTCAGAGTAGCAGCATTGACTATAGCCCTGGGATTGAAGTTGTGAGCGTAGCACAGGGCATCAGCCAAAATTAAACGACCCTCAGCGTCAGTGTTATCAACCTGGATGGTTTTACCGTTCTTCGCCTTCACAACATCTCCAGGTTTGTTAGCTTTTCCGCTAGGCATGTTCTCACAGAGAGGCGTTAAACCTAAAAATACAAAACCTTTATTGTTACATGTAATAAATGAGACACAGAAATCATTGAAAGAAATCTGTACTGGATATAATCTGGGTATAAAAGACAATGAGAGAAATAAAATTAACATCAAGAGTAAAGAATGTGGGCAGACCTACGATGTTGATTGGCAGTTTCAGAGCGGCTGCAGTCACGATGGCTGAACACACCGTAGCGGCTCCGCCCATATCCGCCCTCATGGCGTCCATACCAGAGGAGGGTTTTATTGAGATTCCACCACTGAGGTATGGGATAGTAAAGCATTATGAGAAGAAAGAAAGAATAAACTGAAATCTGACCGTGAATGAGATGTTTATAAACCAGCTCACCTGTCAAAAGTGACTCCTTTGCCTACAAGCACTAAAGGAGCCTGCTTGGGATCTTCATTTCCGGTGTAATGCAGTTCCAGGAAGACAGGGGACTCCTCTGAGCCTTTGGACACGCTGAGAAACGCTCCCATTTGTTCGTTCTCAATCCACGACTGGTCTCTGTGAACGAGATTCTGGGGTCACACAAAGGTTCCCACACACCACAAATGCTTGGTGTTTGATAACAGGCAAGAAAACACTACGTCATATGATACCTTTTATGGACAGTCACTTTGTCTGAGAAGGGAGACAGCTTCTGCTCGATTGTGTTGGCGAAAACCGTTGGTGTGACATGATTGGCTGGAGCCTCCATCAACCTCCTGGCCAGGTTCTGCCCCTCTGCATACAGAATGCCTTTCTCCCATGCTTTTTCATCTCCACTGTGAAGTTAACACACACCTTCTATTAAAATGTACCGGTATTAACTGGAACTGTAAAGGGATTAGGGCGACACAGTGGCGTAGTAGTTAGCACATCTGTCTCATAGCAAGGTCTTGGGTTCGAGTCCCCGGCCTTGGTTGTTTCTGTGTGGAGTTTGCATGTTATCCCTGTGCTTGCATGGGTTTCCTCCGGGTAATCCGGTTTCCTCCCACAGTCCAAAGACCTGCACATTAGGTTTATTGGCTGTTCCAAATTGACACACTTCAGGGTGCCAATAGTATCTTGTGACTATTCTCCTTTTGTATTGTACTCCTTACTCACAGCACCATGACTTCCAGTACCTGCCGTAGAGTTGAGGAGTGACCTGGGTTGTCTTCTTGCTTTTCAGCTCATCATACTCAAATAAGCTGAGCACAGCGCCCTCTGCTGCTGACTGACTGTCTCCACATGGGTCCACCTCCACATGGGGGACCTCTAGGTCTTGAAGCTGCCGACAGCCCGCTGTCGGAAAAAAGAACAGTCACCGACATTTATTTACTTGTCCTGTTCTTATTTTTTCAGTATTTCAGTTCTTCTAGTCCGCTCGGGAGTCTGGCCACCCTCCACGGACCCCTCTCATTAGCCGAAAATTTAAAAAAGTTGATTCATTTGAGTAGTCCCCACCTGCTACAGCTGCTCGGATGTTCTCCTTGCTGTTATCCCAGTGCTCCATCCTGCACACTCCTGCTCCTTTCTGGCCAAGACCCACTACTGCTACACTTGGGAAGTCCTATAGCAAAACAAGTAAAAAAGAATAAGAGTAACAACATGCTAATGTGTTCTATTGGTCCTATTAAAATGTCCTAACTGATAAACTAATTATCATGTGCAAAGTTCTTGTTGTACCTTTTTGACCTATAAAACACTTAATGGTCTTGCACCGCATTATCTTAGCGAACTTCTTGTTGTTTATGATCCAGCTCGCCCACTTAGATCAAAA
>JAQMYF010000011.1:6778615-6806646 GCA_030014195.1 Neosilurus mollespiculum | reverse complement strand
AGAGATGGTGGTTCTGGTGTCAGTGCTTTCGTATCTTGTTTTAGAGATGGTGTTTTTTGTGTCATTGCTTTCGTATCTTGTATTAGAGATGGCTGTTCTTGGTGTCAGTGCTTTCGTATCTTGTTTTAGAGATGGTGATTTTGATGTTGTTGTTTCCGTATCTTGTTTTAGAGATGGCGTTTTTGTTGTCGTTGCTTTTTTATCTTGTTCTAGAGATGGTGATTTTGGTGTCGTTGCTATCGTATCTTGTTTTAAAGATGGCGTTTTTGTTGTCATTGCTTTCGTATCTTGTTTTAGAGATGGTGTTTTTGTTGTCGTTGCTTTTGTATCTTGTTTTAGAGATGGTGTTTTTGTTGTCGTTGCTTTCGTATCTTGTTTTAGAGATGGTGATTTTGGTGTTGTTGCTTCTGTATCTTGTTTTAGAGATGCTGTTTTTGGTGTCCTTGCTTTTGTATCTTGTTTTAGAGGTGGTGATTTTAATGTCGTTGCTATCATATCTTGTTTTAGAGATGGTGTTTTTGTTGTCGTTGCTTTTTTATCTTGTTTTAGAGATGGTGATTTTGGTGTTGTTGCTTCTGTAACTTGTTTTAGAGATGGTGTTTTTGTTGTCGTTGCTTTTTTATCTTGTTTTAGAGATGGTGATTTTGGTGTTGTTGCTTCTGTATCTTGTTTTAGAGATGCTGTTTTTGGTGTTGTTGCTTCTGTATCTTGTTGTAGAGATGGTGTTTTTGGTGTCGTTGCTTTTGTATCTTGTTTTAGAGGTGGTGATTTTGATGTCGTTGCTATCGTTTCTTGTTTTAGAGATGGTGTTTTTGGTGTCGTTGCTTTCGTATCTTGTTTTAGAGATGGTGTTTTTATTGTCGTTGCTTTTTTATCTTGTTTTAGAGATGGTGATTTTGGTGTTGTTGCTTCTGTATCTTGTTTTAGAGATGCTGCTTTTGGTGTTGTTGCTTTCGTATCTTGTTTTAGAGATGGTGTTTCTGGTATCGTTGCTTTCGTAACTTGTTTTAGAGATGCTGTTTTTGGTGTAGTTGCTTTCGTATCTTATTTTAGACATGGTGTTTTTGTTGTCATTGCTTTCGTATCTTGTTTTAGGGATGGTGTTTTTGGTGTCGTTGCTTTTGTGTTTTGTCATTGCTGATGTTTGTGTTATCAGTGCTCATATTTTTAATTGTTCTTTGTCACTGTTAGGATCTCAGACATGCAAGTAGCATTTATTAGCACTTTCACACAAATTAATTAGCTCAGATGGCTTTTTATTCTCTGAATAACATTGGGAAGGTGTTTATTCTGGTTAAATTAGTTTAGTGCACAGTTTAAGCATTAATCAACAATATTATTTTGCAGAATATGCCGAGAAAAAAAACCTAGTCATGACCTGCCTTCTGTCTCATACACACACATACACACATATACTGTGTTTTAATTGACATCTAGTCTATTATTGTTTCACAGGGATGATGGCAGTATTTTTGATGAGTTGATGGAAGAGGATGAGCGGGATAAAGCCAAACGGTACGACTGTGGTGTCTTTCTTTCTTTCTTTATTTAAGATCAGACTCAAAAATTATAAATTCTCATATAAAGTTTTGATTGTTTTGTTGTGACAGCGTTTCCCGGAATAAATCAGAGAAGAGGAGGCGAGACCAGTTCAATGTCCTCATTAAAGAGCTGGGCACCTTGTTGCCTGCCAACACACGCAGGATGGACAAGTCCACCATCTTACAGAAAACCATTGATTATCTATGCAGGCACAAAGGTAACACAAACACAGTGGTCAAAATAGCAATTTGAGATGATGACCTCACAAGCACACAGTGTTCTATGAGGAAATATTTTGAGTACCGCTTTTAGAGTTTGGTCTATTCTCTGTTGTTGTGTTTTGAGTGCTGGCTTTTTCCATTTCAGGTACATCTACATTTATTTACTTGATGTTTTTATCCACTTGCAAGGGAGCTAGCATTCAGTCCAAAAAGCATAAAGCTGTTAACGGAGCTGACTCAGTGATACGACTGCTACACGCCTGATTTATGCCTCATTACAGACTTGTGGAGGCTTTCTAGAGGTTAGACGACGAGGCAGTTTGGGAAAGTAATTTCTTAAAATCGAAACTGTCTGTATGTGCCGACCATATTGCAGCTTTAGTTTCAGTATTTATGCATCAGTGGTGTTTAAATCTACACCTTCCAGCTAAAATGTGCCACTAAATTAAGAGCGTGACTTTTTGGGAAGTGTTGGGTTACAAGTGCAGAAGGTCTAAACAGAATATTCCGAAGAATTTATTATTTATTTATTGGTTGATTGATTGATTGGAACTCATATTTATTCTGAAATACTTGAAACCCTGTATTTTTGACTAACTGAACTAAATGTAATGTAGATGTAGGAAAAATCAATGGGAGTCAGTATATGTGTGCAGACATGCAACAGATAAGTCCATTTGTGTGTCAAGCCAGACGAATCAATGGTTGATGTGCATGTCTCCGACAAATGCTGATGTGATAATGATGATGATGATGATGTTTTTATTCAGAAATTGCTGCACAGTCTGAGTCGACTGAAATCAGACAAGACTGGAAACCCCTGTTCCTCAGCAATGAGGAGTTCACACAGCTCATGCTGGAGGTGAGATTTTCACAATAGTATGTATGAGAGTTGAAGAATATTATAATTATTATTATTATTATTACTACTTTATTTTATTTTTTCTATTTTTTTTAAACATTTATCCACTCCTAGGCGCTGGATGGATTCTTCCTCGTTATCCTGACCGATGGAAATGTTATCTATGTGTCTGAAAGTGTAACATCGTTACTTGGCCACTTACCGGTATGTACTGATACCAGTAGAAAGTTATGAGGCTAGCTATATTTGATTTTGCATTTAAAGGTAGAGTGTGTAAGATTTAGCGGCATCTATTAGTGAGGTTTCCGTTTGCAACCCACTGAAAATTAATTCCTGGCTTCGCCCCTTTGAAGCCTGTATGGTTCTGGGATAATGTTGAAACATGGCGGTGCGAGATGGTGGCCCCTATGAAACGGGACCCACTCCACATGTAGATATAAACAGCTTATTCCAAGGTTCTGAAAACGCTTAACAATTTGATTTTTAAATGATTATAGATTAATGAAAATTTATTTATTGGTGCTGTAGATAATTTCTGTTCACAGATCCTCCAAAATGTTACACACAGTACTTTTACGCAACTTGCCATGCATGTTACAGTATGTTTTGCAATTTTCCAAGTATATTACTGTATATAGGGAAGTCTTTAGAATGGTAAACATTGTGTAGAATGTAGCATTTGTAGAAATGTCCTTTGAAGAGGTCTTCCCAAATTTCATTGGTAAATATTCAGGGTGACCCAAAAAAACTCCCACATTTCAAAGGTAAATAAAAAATAAATCATTATAGATAATCAAATTATTATTTGCGTACATTAAACTTTATTCAGTACAGTTTTTTATACGTCATGTTTTAAAGATGTCATCCTCCAATGTTAGCCTGTTATTGTATATACATGCTTGGAAGTGATTTCTGAAGGCTGCCATGGCTCAATGGGTCATGTTGGGTGAAACAGCTCATAGAATATTTCCTGCTGTATAGCAACCTTAAAGCCTTCAAGAGTATGGGGTGGATGAGTATATACTCATGAGTTAAGGTAGCACTACAGAAAAAACAAATCACAAGGCGCGAGGGCACATGGGAATAGGCCAACCATCCAACATCCATCCTACTGAAACCACGCATCAAGTTCTTCAAGATCAAGGTGTTCAAGCTAGGGTTGGGCTATAAACCGACCTTACCACAAAGTTTCATGTGTACATCTGGGAGTCTTTTTTTTTTTGCGTCAAATTGTGCTTAAAATTGGACTTGTCTAAAATATTGAATAGGCTGAATGTGCTGACCTGGTATGCTTTGTGTCTGTAGTCAGATTTAGTGGATCAGAACCTGCTAAACTTCCTTCCAGTTGGAGAGCACACTGACGTGTACAAAGCCCTCTCTTCACACCCAGAAGGCGAGAACCTCAGCCCGGAATACCTCAAGAGTGAGTGAAGTAATAATCTGAATTCTCCAAGAATTATGGATTATTATAATCTGTTTTTTTTTTTTTTTCTCTGAACCTCTACGTGTTAATTATGATACCCAGTCTGTGGCACGTCTGCTTTTTCTTGTATTCTGCAGCTAAGGGCCAGCTGGAATTTTGCTGTCACATGCTCCGAGGCTCTGTGGACCCCAAAGAACCACCTGTATATGAATACGTCAAATTTATCGGCAACTTTAAATCCCTCAGCAATAGTGAGTCCAGTTTAATCTTCATGTAGTTAAGTCTGCTGTATTTCAGTCTCTGCATAAAGGCTATTATAACGAATAACAGCCTGTCTTAGATATCCAAGTGCAGTCGCCAATTCTAACCATCCAAATGATGTAAAATATTGCCGTAAAGAGTGTTATTTGTGAGACAGCAATATAAACCATGGAGCGATATACTGTGGGTATTTTTATCATCACATTGCACAGCCCTTATAACGGCATATCTATTGGCACTTGTTTTAAAGTTATACTACAGTAGTGTGCAGTGAATATTATACGCCACCACTTTTGTCTAAAATGGCTCCTAATAAAAAAGACTAAAAAAATTACTGCTCTATAATTTTTTGGTGAAAATGTATTGAACAATGCTATTGTAGGCGATGAGAACCAAAAAAATCATTCTGACAAGTATATCGAGGTAAAAGTATGGCTAATAAACAAAACCCTGAAAATACTACACAATAAGGTGTCGCAAATGTAATTCTTTTTGACTTTTGCATAGCATGAATGAACTTCAAACCATTTGGAATGGTTTAGCGAGTGAACAAATAAAAAAAACGTGAACACTATGCCTGAAAGTTAATATTATATTAAATATTGGCTTTTTTCTAAAAAAAAAAAAAAGACTGTTATTTTTGTTAATACTATATATTATTGTTGTTTGTTTACTTATTCTCATCAATATGATCCAATATTACATGAAATAAATACTTGAATAGTACTTGGTTTCTGATTTATCTTCATTTTGTTAAGTGTTTAATCATCACTGCATCACTGTATTTTTTTCTTCTCTCGCTAAACCATTCCATATAGTTTGAAGTTCATTCATGCTGTGCAAAAGTCAAAAAAATAAAATTTCCGACACATTTCATTTTTTCTGAAAAATTGGTATTTTCAGTGTTTTTGTTTATTAGCCATAATTTTACCTCAATATACTTGTCGGAATGATTTTCTGGTTCGCATTGCCTACAATAGCATTGTTCAATACATTTTCACCAAAAAATTATAGAGAAGTAATTTTTTTATTCTATTTTATTAGGAGCCGTTTTAGACAGAAGTGGTGGCGTATAATCTTCACTGCACACTACTGCTAGTACTCTTCAAAAAATTCATCACTGGTACTTGGGTAGGGCAGTGTCCCCACCAAGTTTGGTGAAAATCTGTGCATGGATGTGGGCAATATTTTGTTCACAGTCCAACTAACAAATGCCAGACTCTGTTTTGGCTGGAGGTAAATGTGCAGAATCTGATCAGAAGCTGATGTCACAGCATTTTTCCAACTATTAATTATTTTTGTTTGTTTGTCATGACCTATATTTGTAAGCTATCTGTTTGTTCCGTCCCAGTGCCACGTATAAGCCGAAATGGCCTAGAAGGAGTACTCCAGCGGTCACTGCGTCCAGCTTTTGACGACCATGTGTGCTTTGTCGCAACGGTGCGGCTAGCCACCCCTCAGTTTATCAAAGTAAGATGCTCAGATTTAATTTAAGATGTTTATTATTAGCATTTATGATAAAAGTACATCATTCATGATTTTTATTCTGACTTGTTGTTTATGTAGATTTCATTTAGCTTTTTAAATGTGTACCTCTGTCAATCATTTATGAGAGGTATTGCTGTCTGGCTTACTGGTATTATAGTTTGCTTTAAGAGTTTGTTGTGGGCGTTCGTTAAGTATGTCGTAAAGTAAATGTGTTTGCCTGGAAGGAGGATTAATTATAGTCCATACTGAATGTCTTAAGCAGACATAGGCTTAGCTTATATTGACTGATTAACTGATTAACTGGGTTTCTACACTGTCTACAGCAAACACATTTGTGTGTTTCGATTGCATTGATTACTGATCAGCTGTCTCCAGATGTTGTCCACCACAGATATGTGTGCTTAACTGCGATTGATTGTCTGCAGGAGCTGTGTACAGTGGAGGAGCCCAATGAAGAATTTACCTCTAGACATAGTTTAGAATGGAAATTTCTTTTGTTGGATCACAGGTAATGTCAAACTTTCCTTGTTGAATTTTCCCCTGCTACTATACACCTCTACTCATATAACATAGTGTGTGTGTGTGTGTATACATAGCATGCATATTGACAATATTAAATGAATTTTACAGCTCAGGGCCACAGTGCTTCGGATATGGCAGATATATCTTATGATATCTATGTTTGTCCTCTTCCCTCGTACCAGAGAAACCTAGTGAGAAAATGGCTGCCCACTTTCAAAACTTCCTAATCATCACAAAAAGCCGACAAAGTCATGTTTGAGAAAAGAAAGGTCTAATTCTTGAAAATAAAATAACGGCTTTACCATGAGAGAGTTTTTTGCTTTTTATGTCTAGAATGAATCGGAAACAACGCTAGCTGTATAGCATGTTAACCTCATAGATAGTAACGGGTCTGCCTGTTCTCTTGTGATGAAAAGGATGCATTCAAATGCTTTTATTCATTTTCTTTATTAAATACAAGTACATACAGCTAATGTGACTATTGTATTATTGTGTCATCTCTCCTTTCTGTGCAGCTTTCTCATTTATTACAAATATCACATGTGTTTACTTTGAATATACTCTAAATTAATAATAAAAACAATTATAGAATTCAGGTTTTGTATATGTAAAATTAAAGAGAGAGTAATCTGCTGATGGTGAAAAACTCTTGACAGAATAAGTCTTGATGTCGTATTTCTCATCATTGAATAATTGCTTATTATTCACTCTGCAAACTCTGGATACTACTTTTATTATCCATTAATTAACACCACCACTTTTTGTCTAAAAGGGCTCCTAATAAAAAGAATAAAAAATTACTTCTCTGTATTTTTTTTTTTTTTATGACAATGCTATTGTAGGCAATGAGAACCAAAAAAGATAATTTCGACACGTATATTGAGGTAAAAGTATGGCTAATAATTTTAATTATTTTTTTTATTTAATTTTTACTTTTTCCTAGCTTGAATGAACTTCCAACCATATGGAATGGTTTAGCGAGTGAAGAAATGAAAAAATATGTGAACACTATTCCTGAAAGGTTAAATGCTGTAATCACAGTAAAGGGTGGTCGCACTAAATATTGACTTTTTTCTCAAAAAAGAGACTGTTATTTTTGTTATTACTATATATTATTGTTATTTGTTTACTTATTCTCATCAATATGATCCAATATTACATGAAATAAATACTGGAATAGTACTTTTTTTTCTGATTTATCTTCATTTTGCTAAGTGTATAATCATCACTGCACACTACTGTAACTTTAATTTCTTCACTAAATCATTCCATATGGTTTGAAGTTCATTCATGCTGTGCAAAAGTCAAAAAAAGAAAATTTGTGACAAATTTCAATTTTTCTGAAAAATTGGTATTTTCAGTGTTTTTGTTTATTAGCCATAATTTTACTTCAATATACTTGTCGGAATTCTTTTTTTGGTTCTCATTGCCTACAGTAGCATAGTTCAATACATTTTCACCAAAAAATTCTAGAGCAGTAATTTTTTACTTCTTTTTATTAGGAGCCCTTTTAGACAAAAGTGGTGGTTAATAATCTTCACTGCACACTACTGTACACTGTAGTAAAACAATAACAATATCAAATAACAAATAACAATAACAGGTTTGCGGATATTGCTGAATAGACTATTCGTCAACATCCACCTTGCCCTTGGTGAATAGTTATTATTTATATATTATTTTCCAGGGCTCCTCCCATTATTGGCTATCTTCCCTTTGAAGTTCTGGGGACATCAGGCTATGATTACTATCATGTTGATGACCTGGAGATGCTGGCTAAATGCCACGAACATTGTAAGCATATGTAACACACACGTATAGCATCTATATGCATATGAAGTGGTAGCTCACTGTTAAAGCACTGAATGATTCATGTACATATTATTTTTATTATTATCACCTTGTGCAGTGATGCAGTTTGGAAAGGGCAAGTCATGCTACTATCGGTTTCTGACCAAAGGCCAACAGTGGATCTGGCTCCAGACTCACTACTACATCACCTACCACCAGTGGAACTCACGGCCAGAGTTTATTGTGTGCACACACACTGTAGTCAGGTAATATTTGTACAAATGCTTTTCACAATGTACAAAGAAAGAAAGTTCGCACAAGTGAATGCTTTCTGTTCCTAATACCACTTTGTCACCCACGCAACTTTCACGCGGATACCCATGGTACCTTGAGGAGGAACACTCCGCGGTGTAGATGTGGACAACAGTTTTTACCCTTCAGCGAGTTATGGCTGGAGGGGTGTTGTCGTTGACTTGGCGGGCGGCGTGACAATAACTTTGTCTGGCCCATTGCTCGGCTCATATGCATGATCGCTTTCTGAACTTTTGCATGCGCACTCCCTATGACCTAAACCTGTGCGTGGGGTAGCTAATTTGCATATGTGACCTTTGACCTTGGCACAGTGACTTTGAACATATAAATTTTGTTCGGGCCATTGCTCAGCTCATACGCATGATAGCTTTCTGAAATTTTTCATAGGGAGTGCTTTTCCATAGGTGCTTGGCTACCGAAACCACCCCGTGAATGAATGAATACCTGGTGAATGGACCACCTGGTCAGGCCTGATGAATGAAGCGTGGAGGCCCAGATGTGTTGCCACTTGTCTGGGAGATGTATGATAGATAGTGTTATACCAATTTGTTTGTTTGTTTTATTTATTTATTTGTATTTATTTGTTTATTTTTGTTTTTGTTGTTGTTATTATTCTCCCAAATTTAGTTGTAGCCTGTAACACCCCTATGAAATATTGCCTCCCTATCACTTGTGATTCCTCTGAGACATCTGATGCTTGCAGCATACATCTTTTCGAGCTGCCTCGCATTAATATTTAGGGACATTTGGAGGTTAAGTGCTATCTGTCCCCCTGTATGCATGAGCATACATTGCAGATACCTATGATTGGCAGGTGATTGCTCTAAGTGACTGGAACGTATGCCATCTCTCTTTCCCAAAAGCTTGGCCAATCAGCACCTGATTTTGAACTTGTGATCAATAATAGTGGCACACCTAGTGGATGTGAAGCTGGTATAAGACTATCCGTCATACATCTCCCAAACAACTAGCAACACATCTGACCCTACATCCTTCATTCTGTAGGCCTGACCAGGTGGTCCATTCACCAGGTGCCTGGCTGCAGAAATCACCCTCAGTCATGGATCCAGGGTGATAATTATGGGATCAGTATCAAAATTCTTGATCAAAGATGGTCACTTGTCTTCTCTGGAGTTCCCAAGGGTCTTGCAGTTGTTTTTGTTGGTTATTAATAAGATTGGGTGTATACAGGAAGGAAGTCTCTTGACAGTTGTTTGCAAGCATGAAACCAAAGAGCAGTTTGGTATTCCTCTTGAATTTGAAGTCGAGAAGTAAAATGCTTTTGCAATTCTGCCCTTGGATTATCACTAACAATCCCTTAATTCAAATGCAAGAGTCTTTCTTAATTTATTTGATACCAAGGCAGCTTAGGCCAAAGGTCAGTGATAATTTTTGTGACTGTATCATCCATCCTGAGGCCATATGTATTTGGTCTCGGTAAAGAAAAGGACCGAGCTGTCAGTTGGTTATGTCTTGGGGTGAGAATGGTCAGAGAGGGTTCTGCAGCTGTAATTGAGTGGTGCGAGAAAGCTGGAAGAGTAAAAGCAGTTGCAGAAGTGAAAGCATGGGCACAGCAAAGACGCCCTCAACAAAGAATTTCTAACCTCTTAGATATGCTCTCCTTTTGGGAAGAAGAATCCGAAGTTTGGTATTTTGGAGTCTCTCTATGAAAGGTTTCTATGGTAGTTAAAGTGCAGGGTGTGATGAGATTTGGACAGAGGTTAACATGCCTTTTGAAAGTTTACTGGTGATCCGTGGCAGATGATAGAAAGTGGAATTGGGATATTGAAGATGTCTGGTGAAGTTTGAAGGCCTAGATAGCTTTATGTCGGAGGGTGAAATCCCAGGACTATTAGAGAGCCGGTGTTTTGTCAGTAAACTGACAGTTCACCCTTAGATGCTTGCATTATGTCATGAATTGCTTTCTTGTGTACAATACTCGGTTGGGCTAGCTTTCTTTCAAGTTTACTTAAAGCTGTGTATGCCTTCCTCTGTGCACCGCTCCCTTTTTCCCTTTTAAACCCCCCCCCATTTTTTTCTGTTTAGATATGCTGAAGTACGGGCAGAGCTGAAGCGAGAGAAGGGCATTGTGGAGTCGCCTCCTAAGAAAACAGTAGACAAGGTGAGATACAGCTGAGCGCAAAGTGAAGTCAGCAGCAATCTTTAATACTTAAAGGTACAGTGTGTAACATTTTGAAGGATTTATTAGCAGAAATGAAGTAACTATGTTTATATCTACATGTGGAGCGGGTCCCCTCTCATGAAAGCCGCCGTCTTGCACCGCCATGTTTCTACAGTAGCCCAGACCCTTACAGGCATCGAATGGGCAGGGGCAGGAATGAAATTTCAGTGGGTTGCAATCTGGATCCTCTCAACTAGATGCCGCTAGACGACACTAAACCTACACACTGTACCTTTAAATAATTTTAAAGTAAATTAACTGCAAGTTGCGAGCAAATAGGTTTAATAACAGGTTGTGGACAGCTTTTGCTTTAATGAAACCCTTCCCTTTCCTCTTTGTACCTCACTAACAGTCTCAGGACTCCGGTTCTGAATCACAGTTAAACACCTCAAGCTTAAAGGAGGTGCTCGAGCGCTTTGATCACAGACGCACATCGTCCACCTCCTCGCACAGCTCTCGCAAGTCCTCCTGCACAGCCATGTCTGATAGCACATGCACCTGTAAGTGCACTTGTTAATGCATTGGTTTGATTATTGATATGTAATCCTGATGTTGCTGATCTTATAAAACTTGATAATTCTTTTTCGATTAAAGCAACCAAAAAGTAGTGTTCCTGGATGGTTTAGCATTTTACAGTTTTCAGATATTTGTGGTGTCATTTAATATGTTATAACAGAGAAACATTACATTGCATTGCACTGTGCAAACTCAGGGCTCGGTCCCCTCCAAAGGAATTAGAACGCAAGCCCAAAGGCTGAATGTGAAACAATTAATTAGTCACTCACTCCTTTACCAGACCGCTCAGGCCTACTAGTGTCATGGCAAGATGCACCCTGAACAGCTCATCAGACCATCATAGGGCCAATACGCCACCTGTTACACTTACACCTGGGGGCAATTTTAAACAGCCAGTCAGCCTAATGTGCATGTCTTTGGACTGTGGGAGGAAACCCTCGCAAGCTCTGGGAGAACATGCAAAGTCCACACTCCACAAGAGACGCCCAAACCCAAGACTCAGACCCACGACCTTCTTGCTGTGAGACACACGTGTAAACCACTACTCCGCCGTGCCGCCCAACAATAAATTACTCACAGGGAGTCACAGGGAGGCTGCAGCCTATCCCAGCCAACACTGGGCAAAGGCATGGTACACCTTGAACAGCTCGCCAGACCATCACTGCAACAATAGATTAGAATTTCAGATCGATTTTCCTAATATTTGCTTCTAGCTGTCTTAAACTACTTGGAACATGTCACCTGGTCAAAAATAATGGAACACTGACAGGTGTTTCTTATTACCTGTTGATTGTTTAAACAAGTAATAGCTAATGCTAATGCTAATTAATGGCTGATGTGTACTTTGGGCTGCATCTGAATATTTATATTTATACAGTACAGTTTTAGTATAAAAAATAAGTTTGTTCTAAGGATGTCTGAATAATGTAGCAAATAGGCTGTTTATGGGTATTGGTTTTAATTACCCATTTACTCATCTTATGATAGTTGCTGTAGTATATGGATGTAACCAAATTAGCAAAAATACGTTGGTTACGGGTTTTATGAGATCCCTGGGGTTTGGCCTTTGAAGGTCACTTAAGGTCAAAGATAATTGTCCCATTGAAATCTCCTGCATGGGTTCCTATTGGTGTTCCGCAGTAACAGCATGCCTATCAAGACTCGTTTCAAAGTTTAAGCACTCCTATACCCAAAAATTCGTGACCTGGCTCTGTCCGTGACCTTTGACCTAGACTTTTTAAAATCAAATCATGGCTGGGACTCTGGTAGGGTAGTGTCCCCACCAAGTCTGAGAGAAATCCATGCACAGATGTGGACAGGATTTTGCTCAAAGACAAACAAACAGATGGACTCTCAAACGCTGGTAATTACAACACCACTGCCAGAACTATTTTTGCTGTGGTGATTTCTGCCTTTGCCCCATAGGTTAATCCCCTATCTCAGCACTGTAGCAACGTGTGTTCCCCTGTTCCATTGATCAATACAGTAAAAAAAAAAAAATACAAGATGGCTCCAGATATCAGTTGCAATCCACCATTCTGTGGGGTGGGTGCAAACCAGTGACCTTACTTCCTGTTTTGCTCTCAAACATGATGGCGGCGTCTCTATTCCTCTGCCTCCATGAGGTTAGTCACACTAAAGATAATTTATGCGCTATCTTGTTTTGTGAACTACAAGCTGGCCTAAATTTATACTGATTAGTTATTGCTAAGCTAATGTTTAAACATTCTGGTCAAAGGATGGGTAAGATGGTATCACAGTGCACTATTCTAAACGTCATACCACAAGATACAAACCACTCATCAGCACTGAGATTCTGAAGCTTGGATCATATTTTCATATTCATCCACTGTGTATAGCCAAAACAGTACTTTTGGAAGGGACTGTAGCATATTGAAAAGCCAGTGATATATTGAGAAATCTTATGTTTTGGATTTTTGCAACCATGTTCTGATGATCACTAACAATTCACTCTGTTGTTTTTAACCACATTTTGATTAATCAGTCATGTACGGTTTCTGTCTCAGCCACACCCACTAAGCTCCAGATGGATGTAGGCACTCCGCCTCGGCCTAGCACCGTTGACGTGACGATACAGCGGCGTTCCTCTGTTGGCAGCCAGGTGAGGATTGGCTCTTTATGCAAATATGCATGACAGGTTTTCATACTGAGGTCTAATCACAGATATCGATGCATAATATGCAAAATGGAATGTTTTTCCCAGGCTGTAATTCACCTGGCTTAACATGAAACTGCCTGCCTCATTTAAAGGCTTGGAAATTGGCAAAGTAGAGAGAAAGTATTACTTTTATGCAAATACACATTTTCAGTGCATGATTAATGGAAGTAATGAGAGAAATTAATTTTCCTGATGTCTATGCTTTAATAATAAAGTCTTCTGGTATGATTTATGAATTTTCAGCACAAAACCAGTCCTCAGTATAGAATTACCTTCATGACCCAGGTTCATCTATGAATGCTTGAAATAGGAGATACAGTTGATAGAACGGCTACTTTTGCGTTAAAGATGAACTGGGAGAAATGTGTTCCATCAGTTGTTCTTGAATTTTCTTACATGTTTTCCTTCAGAATATTCACACAAGTTCTCTTGTTCAGGTTAACCAGCAGCAGCAACAGCAACCTGAACATAACACACAGGTAACAAATATTACAGTCAGTGATTCCTTATGCTCTGTAAAAGGGATCTGGGCAGAGATCTACATCCACTCAGACAGTACTTCCAGCTGCAGGTTATTATAGGGCTGGTAGATATGATCCAAAAATCATATCACAGAATTATTTTAGCTGAATGACGATATTACGATATGTATCTCGATATTTTTCTTTTTTTTATCAATATTAAAGCAAAATGACCAAAAGGTTGACTTGCTCTTTAAAAAGGTAGACAGGACTCTCGAAGGCTCGTCAACAAGGTGCGCAGCTATTAACCTGGAGATCGCAGGTTCGAATCCAGGTTGGTGCTAGGAGTCCATTGGAGTTAACCAGCCGAGCACTTATGGGAGGGAGGGATGGCTTTCCTCCCTGTCACTCACAGTGGTCACCAGCCAATCATGGGCGTCTGTGAGCTCATTTGTACAAATTGGTGGATAGCGCTTTCTCTCCGGGTGTGTTATGCCACCCCTGAATACGCATGCACTGCAGTTCATAAAAGATGTAGGTGGCAGCATCACTTGTCATGGAGGGAGCTATGGGAACATAAAGGGTGTGTTTACGCCCCTCCCGGGTTGGTGGTGGTCGTATGTAATAGGGTGGCAACTTTGGAGGGCATCGGATACGACTCAAATTAGGGGGCAAAAAGGGGTGAAATACCCCCAGAAATAAATAATAGATAAATAAAAAGGTAGAGAGTACTTTTTTTTCATATAAAGTGCTTCTTCCAGTGTGTGACTGGTATAGTGGGTTAAGGGTTTTTAGCAGCTGTATAAAGCCGTCTTGTTCCACAGTGGAGAGGGGGTAGGGATGTAACAAAAAACTGCTTTAAAAGAAAAATAAATTACTTCAAGACTCACTGTCACACTCACTCACTCATTTGCCGAACCTCTTAATCCTATTTCGGTCACGGGAGCCAATCTTATCCGACACTGGACAAAGGCAGGGTACACCCTGAGCAGCTCGACAGACCATCGCAGGGCAACACACACACAACTACTCACACTTAAGGGCAATTTGGAACAGCCAGTTAGCCTAATGTGCATGTCTTTGGACTGTGGGAGGAAAACAGAGTACTCGGAGAAAACCAACTCAAGCATGGGGAGAACATGCAAACTCCACACAGAAAGTGCTAACCACCACGCCACCGTGCCACCACCAAGATTTATGAATATACAGAAGTTTATTTCCCTGTATGTGGGTAATTTTGGCATTAAATCAGAATTATAATTAATTATTGATACCATCATGATCATGAGTCATATCATCAATTAAATGATGAAATATGGCATGTTCCTGTGTATGCAGGTTGGTTTAACGTAGAGAGACATTTATTTTAACATGTGCTCATACAGAGCAAAGCTTCATCGTGATGACATTTCCCCTGATTTATTCATTGTCAGCATGTTTGCATCATCTTTAATTAACAAAGCTTTACATTTTCTTTTACATATATTTTTTTAATCAAATGTATCCAGTCATCTAACATGGGGGAATCATCAACAGTCTTTTTCGTGAGAGAAAAAGGATTTTACTTTCAAGGAAAAGAATGTTACATAAATAATGGCCTGAATTTGAGTCAAAAGTATTATTAATAATAATAATAATAATAATAATAAACAAACTGAAAGAGTAAGTCATTTTTTACCTTATAGTTTATTAACACTCTTGATTGAATGCATTCCATCAGCCTCATGATGATCTAAACATTGTGTGTGTCTAGCAATACTCTGTTCAGCTGAACGCCATGCAGCATCTGAAGGAGCAATTGGAACAGAGGACACAGATGATCCAAGCCAATATTAAGAAGCAGCAGGAAGAATTGAGGCAGATTCACGAGCAGCTTCAGAAGGTTCAGGGCCAGGGCCTTCAGGTATTAATTATTTATTTTATTTCATTTTTTTCAATTATAACCCCCTTTTTAAAGCATCTTAAAGGGATCATAATTATAATGCAATTTGTGCTACATGTTAGAAGCTGACATATGGATGTAAAGGTGTTTTGGAGGAAGCATATGTTGGTTGGTAGGGAGAAATCTGATTGAAGAGAGCTGACTGGGTAAAGTAGGAATTGGCTCGTAACTGGAAAAAAGCTGCCCTGAAATGATAAACTGCTTAATAACCAAAGCCAGAGATCTGCGCAGTTGGTTTGAAGCCCAAGGGTTGGGATTTCTCTGTACAAACTGAGCAGACAAAGTTAATAAGCAGTTTATTATATGGCGTTTTGGAATGGTGGCCTTATTTAATTCACTTCAGGCGCTGGTACTTGCCCTCTTCTAAACACAGAGTCTTCAGTCATGTCTGTGAGGGCTTTGGCAAGCTTAACTAGGAAGTGGATTTAAGCTCTCTCCTTAGATCACAGTCACGTGAAGGGTTATGCCTTTCAGCGGCCATCACGGCATCAGCCTTGGTTTTCTTGGTTGGATCCTAGTTATGCTTAGTTTCAGTATATTCCATGTTCTTGGTGAGTTCTTGGTGTGGTTTGTGCTCGTTTTGCTTAGTTTGTTCTTGCTAGCCGGCTGTATGCTCTGCTTCCTTATCTAATTTTGTGTTTATGTCTTGGGTTGCCAGTCCACAATAAACTCCTCATCTAGCATATTCATACTGTCTCCACATGCATTCATAAGCAGTAGCTTTCAGCTTGTCTCCCTTCCCAGGGAAGCCTGTAAAGATCATAGTGCTCAGTGCAGCTAGCTAACAGCTTATCTTTTATCTTATCTTTTTCTTTACTTGGTATGGAGCAACTGTGTGCACACAATTTCCTCCGGGATCAATAAAGTATTCTGATTCAGATTATTATTTTAAGTTACTGAGTTACGGGTGGGAAAATGAACTTGGGTAATGAGTAGCGCTTTTCGTGTATTCCAGATGTACTTGCAGCAGTCGTCTGGTGCAGTAAATGTGCAACTCCCTCAGGTGAGTAGAGCTTCAGGCTCGCCAGCTGAAGTTGCTGTCCAGAGCATCACAAGCACCGCCCACAACAGAACGCATCATGGCCTTGAACAACAGCAAGCCTCGCCTTCACAGCAGCAAAATCCCCAGGGCTCTGTCCACGCACAGGTTAGGCACACACATACACCAGGTTTTTTTTTTTTATTTGTTTGTTTGTTTGTTTTTTCGAAACAACACATAAAGATTAAATATGACTCATTTATGATTGAAGAAGAAAATAATTTCAGCCTGTCGTAGTTCATGAGAGCAAAATATATGAGTAGGATTTCCTAGCGGCAGGAGACTGAGAAGAGTGCAGGTCCAAATAACATCGATAAAGGCCAAATGGCTCTGAAGCATTTTAACTGATCTCATGTTTTCTGTTTAGTTCTGACCGATCCATTAAGGATGACATCATTACATTTGTCTGTCCTCGTTCGTCCTTATAGCACATCATTATCCTAATGGTATTGAGGTGAAGCAGCATTTTAGAGGTTGCCTTTAATTACCCAAGTTCTTTCCTTTTGAAACTTTTCTTGCTGCTGTTTTCTTCTTGTTAGCAGGGTCCAGTGTATAACACAATGATTGTCAATCAGCCAGGCACCGGTAGTGTCGTGCAGATCCCCAGCACACAGTCACATAACATCAGTCAAGTAACGACAGTCAACAGGTGTGTATGTGTATGCACTCACTGATCTCATCACTCACTCATTTGCTGAACCACGTAATTCTGGTACTAAGGTCACAGGGAGGCTGTGCCTGTCTCAGCCGACACCATACAGAAGGCACTGAACAGCTTGTCATACCATGACAGGGCCAACACCCACACACACACAACCATTCACACTCGCATCCACATTAGCTGATTAGCCCCATGTTCATGTGTTTGGACTGTGGGAGGAAACCGGAGTACCCGGAGAAAAACCCATTCGAGCACTGGGAGAACATGCAAATTCCACACAGAAAGCCTGGGACTTGAACCCAGGACCATCTTGCTGTGAAGTGGAGGCACTAAGAACTACCCAACCATGCCGTCCTATCTGTATGCACAGTGCATAAATCTGACCCTTGACGATTCTACTCTCATAGTGTTTTCTTGGCATTTTTTTTACATGTTAGGTTGCCAGGTCTTTTCCTTAACCATTCCCAACACCTGGTACTCCCAGGTGGTCTCCCATCCAAGTACTAAACATGCCCAAACCTGCTTAGCTTCTGTGATCAGACAAGACTAGACCTCCGCATGGGGAATAGAGGGTTGTTACTGTTACTACCCTGAAGTTTATTTTTCAGTACTTGTGAATTCAGACGTATTTTATTCATTATTTATACCACAAAAAATTGCTAACATTTATAGATATTGATTCATTAAGCAGAAACATGCTGCAGCGAGCCTTACCCAGGGGTGGCTGTGATGGTGATGTGGCCTCACAGGGGGTGGTTTTTGAAGGCGGTTTAAAATGACAGTAGTGTGAGCAGTAGGTGAAAACACAGCGAGAATAGGTTTTAACGAGGTTGTATTAAATGCATTTCCGAAAGGTGGTGATGACATGGCAGCTACAAGGCAGCTAGACAATGTTACAATGAGAACCACCGTGAAATTTTTACTTTTTTTTTTTTTTTTTAATCTTGTGGTTTATGGCGGACAGTGTCGGTCAATGGCGAACATCATCACAGTGTCAGGATGGTGTCACTGTGGTCCAACAAGGTTTGGAACCCCGCTGAACTTCCACCGAAACCACCCCTGTGTGAGGCCTGCTTAATAATGTGTAATTGCTCCCGAGTGGCGCATCAACACCGTGTGTGACTATCAACCTAAAGATTGCAGGTTTTAGGTCAAGATTGCATCTAGATTGATGTCGCAGCCAATCGTGACCAGGAGTCCATGCGAGCTAATTGGCCGAGCTCTCATGGGAGGAAGGGATGGGATACGCTGACTTCCCTGTCACTCACAGCAGTCATGGGCGTCTCTGAGTTCATTCGTACAATGGGGTGAATACCGTTTTCCCTTTGAGTGTGTTAAGCCACCCTCGAATGCTAATGTTCAGCAGTTCGTAAAGATGCGGGTGGCAGGATTGCGTGTCACACGGAGGATGTGAATACTTGTGCCCTTGGTTGGTGGTGGGGAGGGAACACTTGATGGGTGAGAATTGGATATATGTCTGTATATGATATTGCGAATCATTCATGAAAACCATTTAGTTGTAACCGCTGTAATGTGCCGTACCTTCACTTGTACCTACAGCCTTTGTAACTTTAATATATTAGGGTCAGGGTTATGAAGCTGCTGTGAAAGGAAATGAATCAGCACCTTCTGAATAATCAGTATTGAGAATTTAAGACGTGGTGTAAGTGAATTTATTTTTTTATCCAGTAAACTCATTCTAATGGAATTGTTTTTGTGTATATGTATGGTAGACTGTATGCAATATTTTGTCTTCAGGCAATGCAGCTTAAAACATATTGCTACACAAAGCACAGATAGTGCACAACAGTATTTTCACAAAAAAGTTTCTTGTTTTTCTTCAGGTTTCCAGGGCAACAGTTGGTCACAAAGTTAGTCACCGCTCCAATGGCCTGCAGTACTGTAATGGTTCCCACATCAATGATCATGGGCCAAGTAGTGACCACCTACAGCCCATTTGCACAGCGGCAGGGCCACATGCCGGCAATAGCATCGCCATCTAATTCACTGCAGCAGCAGCCGCAGGCGTCGACGCAGCCTCAGCAACAGCAACCGTTTTTACAGGTAGCACGAAAATCTACACAAGCACTCACCTTCACTCATCGAGGTATTTTCTGTTTATTTTGAGTGAATTGTGGGGCTGGTTGTGTAATGATTAGGGTGCTCAAAGAGGTTATGAGATTGAATCCAGTCAGTGCAAAGACCTCTGGGCAAGGTCTTAACCATAGGTCTGCCTCTGTCCACACAGCAGTGTAAATGGGTACCAGCAAAATACTGGCAAGGTAACTTGTTGAGCTCCAAGTCGCTTCACTCTAGAGAAACCAGGATAAACTCCAGCTCCATGAAGCAGTACGCTTGGATAAAAAAAAATCCAGCCAGCCTTTACCCTACCTTTCCCTTACTCTTACCCTATAGCTTTGGTTAAAACATTACTAGAACATCCAACAAAGCACTATAAAATCCATTAGGAAAAACAATGTCAGTGACTGGGTAAAGAGGGCACTGGACAAAGAACTAACCAGGAGGCCAATGGTAGTGCTCAACACAATGCTCCCACCACCATGCTTCTCAGGGTGATGAGCAGTGTTAGGGTTCTGCTAAATGTGGCACTTTAAGCCATGGCCAGTTGGTCTTTGTTTATTTTTTTCAATCTGTTTTGTGATTTTTAATTATTGTTAATATTGTTTTGTTTTGTTTTATTTGATTTAGGGAACCCACATTTTACAGCGCAACCAATCGACACAGCTGATTCTGCAGGCTTTCCCCATTCAGCAGCAGGGTGCATTCACCACAACACCACCACAACAGCGACAGCAAAAACCACAACAGCCATTAAAGCCACAGACTCTCAAGCAGCCAAAAACCTCGTCCTCTCACCAGACGGACAACTCCAGCACTCAGTCACTGTGACCCAGGAGGACATGATGTAGTTCGTAACTCATGTTGAGGTTATGAACACAGTTTAACAGCAATAGGATTGAACTCCATACCACCACCTGGCCACCAGTACAGCGATACTGAACTCCCAGTATTTCACAGCAGTAACAGTGAGGCCATTAAATCAGTGCCATTAAAATTGCTTACTCTTCATTTCTTTTTCTAATTTATTTAAGGAATACAATTTAATTTTAGATAAAAAGGAAACTTTGGAGTATCGCTCTATATTAACTGTCTAGACCATGCAAAAATCCAGCCATACACGAACAAAGTGACTATTTTATACTCCGCATGAAACATATAAGCTCTTGTTTAAGTATACGTTCTTCTTTTATAGGCCTGTTTATTCTTTTCATTAATGTTAAACCCTGGAAAACCTTGTTGTTGGCGTTGTTATTTTAATGTTGCTTTTCTAATCAGCTCAAAAAGTGGAAACAAAATTGTATTTTCCTCCTCATTTTCAAAGTATTCTTTTAATAGATTTTTATATATAACTGCAGTGTTACCTCGACTTCATGGATGCATTTAGTTCTCAATATTAAGTGCCAAGAATTTGTTATTTTACCAAAAAAAAAAAAAAATTATATGTTAATGCAAGAAATACACCTATAAATCTAGAACATGTTGGTTGTCAGAATTATGCAACAGGCCATGTTCGGCCAAACAGTATCTGACTTAAAGTGTTGGTTTATTTAAGAAGGTGTGTAGTATGGTAAAACTTTCACTAACGAATCATTGGCCTTTAAAAATGTTATGAAAGCTGTTTTTATTTTTGTGTGGAACGGTGTTGGGTTCATACAAGTTGCGTTCATTTGTTTTTGCTTTTGAAACAAAACTGGGGCAATACAATTATAATGGAAAACAAAATAACATTAAAAAATTTTTTTTAATTTTGCACACACTAAACTACATTTTTTTTAACCTTTTTTCTTATTTATATTTATTTTACCACATAAAGTCCAAAATTCCTGACTCCTACTATTAGTACAAGTACAATGTTCTACAGGCTGTTCGCTGATTGTGATCTGTGTTCTCTTGTATTCGATATAAAAAGGGATTAACATAGAAATTTGGGATGTTAAAAATATTCTTAAAGGCGAAGACAGCACTTGTTAAAAGTTCATCTTATTCATTATCTTGAGATTCATTTCTTTCCATGTGCTAAATCTCGGACCAATAGCTTCTGGTTTAATTAATTTTATGGGCAGTTATATAAAAACTGAATCTCAGAATGATGATGTCATCAGGGCCCAAGTTAGCACGTACATGTATAGGACTTTGATATGTTCATGCTGTTTATTGACAGATTTGTGCTGGAGGTGTAAATAGGCTTAGCTTAAAATTATTTCCTGTGCGGTGGGAAACTATATGCTCCTGGATTCATGTATTTGAGCATGAACACCTGAAATACTGAAAATTACATTTTTGGCACTTGGCAGATGCTCTTATCCAGAGCGACTTACATTTTATCATTTTTTTTATACAACTGAGCAATTTAGGGTTAAGGGTCTTGCACAAGGGCCCATCATCGGCAGCATGGTGGTATTGAGGAACCCAGAGCCTTGACCACTGAGCCACCACTGCAAATTATGCTTAAAGTCATACTCCTCCATGTTAACTTTGGCCTTGATGACATCAAATCAAATAATTAGCCATTATTTTAATCTAGAGTTTTAACTTTCACCAAGTGCTGTTTTCTTCTTTAAATTCAGTAGCTGGTGTTGAAAAAAAATTTTTATTTTTTTTTTTTAACTGACAAGTTGTCTTCATTTACCTTCACCCTACTGCTATTTTAATGTAGCAGTTAGCGACTCATATCAGCAAGAGATCAGGTGCTAACAAACTAGCTTATATCAAATCGTTGCAAATACGTATTATTTTATTTTATATATATATATATATATATATATATATATATATATAAAATTTGTATTATTATTTTTGAATACCCCAAATTTCTCCAACATACTGTATATTTGTATGTAATTAAAAGAAACTTGAAACAAATGAATGCAACACAACAAACCATGTTGATTTTCAATCCTAGAGTCGTAATTCCGAATGCTCTTTGAACTGAAGTGTGTGTGTGTTTGTTTTTTGTGTGTTTGTTTGGTTGTTGGTTAGAAGAAAAAAAGTCTGTACCTATTTCCTTATTGCTATGCGGGTTGTGGACGCCAACCCAGGCGATAACCAATCAGTCCTTGCCATGCAGTAACTTCATATTGTAGAAATCGAAAGCTCCTTAACTATCTGCTAGTTCTATACCTCAGAAATTCATGTTATTAAAATGTTATTGTTCTTTTTTTTCTATACAAAGCAACTTTATTTTCATATTACGGACCCTAGTGGAAAGCTGTGTTTAGACCGTCATCACTGTCACTGTCAACAAATGTATGCATTGTAAAACCTTTGTGGAAATAAGAGGTTGCTGCCAAAAGAAGTTCTCAATAGGAACATAATCCTTTATCATTATTATAGCATATTATATTCCAACTAAAACTTGTATACCATTTATATGCCTTGTATCTTTTTTAAATATCATTTGCAGGGTTTTTTTTTTCTTCCCCCCCATTCAACCACCAAAGATAAAATGTGGAATCAGACATCTCACATCATGTCATCATCAGCCACTTTAATAGGAACACATGTAACTATTCATGTGGATATCCATTCAGTCATATATCAGTGGCACAGTGAATAAAATCACACAGACACATTTAGCATTGAATATGAGTGGGAAAAGATGTGTTGTGGTAACTGAAAAAGCAGATTTTCACTCCTGAATGTGTCTAGAGTTTGCACAGGGTGGTGTGAAAAATAAAAATTATCCAGTGAGCAGCCTGTCTACGGGTGGGAATGCCTTGCCAATCAGAAAGGTCAGGGAGAATGGACACAGAGGCTCAAGCTGTACTGCAAAGCTACTAGAAAACTTTATATAGATGACTTTATGACTCACTGTATGTTTTGTGGTTTCCTAACAAAGTGGCTGTTGAGGGCAAGTTCATACAGGTTTTAGGTTTAGAAACAGTCGTTGTCTGAGACTTGAATCCATTTATTATTCTGCATTAATTGGCAAAATGCATCCCAAGAATATAATCAAGCTATAGTTTGATTACAATACAAATACTTTGGTGTAATGAACTTAAGTGATGCATTTTTGCAACTGTCATTAAACCAAGTAGCTGCAAGGCAGTTCAAAGGGGTTTTTTGTTTGTTTTTGTTTTTTTTTTTACAAAATAAAAGTGGAAATCAGCGTTTAACTCTTTATGATCTGGTGACGATGTGGTGGATTTATTTAGCCATTCACTCATTTACCAAACCACTTAATCCGACTAGGGTTGCAGGGAGGTGGGATCCTGTCTCACCCAACACTGGGTTAAGGCAGGGTGTACCCTGAACAGCTCACCAGTCTATCACAGGGCTAACACACACTAAAACATTCACCCTCACCCTTACACCCAAGGGGCAATTTGGAACAGCCATTTAGCCTGATATGCATGCCTTTGGACTGTGGGAGAAAACTGAAATACCAGGAGAAAACCCATGTAAGCACAGGGTACATGCAAACTCCACACAGAAACGCTCTCGCTGAGCTGAGCTTTGTTTCGCTGAGCTCGGAACTTAAACCCAGGACCTTCTTGGTCTGAGGCAGATGTGTAAACCACTGCACCACCGTGCCACCCCAAATTAGAAACTACTGTATGTCTATTAATTCCTTTATTCATATCATACAGTCTTTGCTTGATCATTGCCAGAACTTTTAGCTAAGTTTAGAAAATTACTGAACCGTTTTCGTCATGTGTCGTACATAAAACCGTCGAAAAACATGAAAAACAGACAGAACTTTGTGTGCTTATTTTTGTTTTATTTTTAGTCTTACTATCAAAACATGAAAAGTTTTCCCTCAAAGCTTTCAAAAACATATTTACAGAATCTTTTGAGGTTCTCGTTCCAAACATTACACACTATCAGGGAAAAATATCTTTAACTACATACAAATTTTAAACATTTAATTCTTCAAGGTTTTTCCTGTTTGCCTTGGCTTTTGTTCAGAGGCTCAGTTTCGAAGTTTTTCATTTACGTTCTTATAGCATTTTATTAAAATAAATCAGAAATGTTAGCATGCAATGCAAAGTCCTACAGTCATCTGAGATAAGCAAAGTGTTTAAGTACTGCTTATCAATTTGATAATTATATACTTAATTTTATAATACCACAGGCACTAAGAGAAATGGGATTTTTACCATTACAAACAAGAAAAGCACTTTAGGAATAAGATGGATGCGTTTAGTCATAGTAAACCAATACATTCACCAAGTAGTTGCAAATAACACATGAAATCAAGGTACCAAGCACTGAAGACACCTCTGAGACATTTCAGCACATTTACCATCAATAAATGAGCACTAATTCACAACAGATATAAACACACTGCTTAGCTTTGACTAATTGGCTCCTTGTAAGATGATGTCATCATGACAGTTGGCCATTAATCTCCATGATCCTCAGTATAGCTGTCTTGTAAGGGTATTCATCTAATGGTCTGGTGACTGAGTACATCGAATATTGGTTAATGGGCTGACTCTTAAGATACTGTCAACTCAGCTTTTCATGCACTTGGAATACTGCATTAGCTCAATATGGTGAAATGGAATCCAGCTGCACGTGGATAAATTTATTAGCAGTTATACTGGATAGCCAAGATGGCCATGCGTGACTTAATTCATATGTGTATTGTCATTACATGAGCACTTCTTAAAGAGTAATTACACTCTGATTGGTAATAATATCAGTCCTTCATACTGATTTGAAAACTTTACTGTACAGTGTGTGATGCGTGTAAACAAGTAGACGAGAAGAACTGAGGTCTATTCACTATTAGCAATTATGAAAAAAAAAAAAAAAGATTTAATGTAAGAAATTGCAACACCAGAGGTAGTGAGAGAGTAGTTTTGTAACAGAGATTTTGCCAGATTCTCCACTGTGTCGCACCTATTATACGTGTGCAGGGGTGGAAAAGTACAGAGAAACTGTAGGTAAAAGTATCGTTACTGGGTTTAAATCTGCATTAAAATTACAAAGCCAAAAATGTACTGGTCTGTGGCACAAAAAGTGTTCACATTTAAATATGCTTAAATATGTTTACTCAAGATTAAAATGTTAACTTAATGTTTAACTGATGAAAAAATTGTTTGCTAAGCAATAAGCAGTCTAGGAAAACTTTGCTAGTCAGCTAATTAAAGGCAAATTAAACCCAAACTTAATAAAAGTTTGCGTATATCATATATGTCATTGCCCATTAAAATGTGCTATTGTCATTACAAGCTTCTTAACAAGGAAATAAAAACAGGTAATAAATCTGCACACGGACGGCCACAGTCGCTGTGAAAACTCGCTCGTGATTCAGGTGTATGCAACGGTAAATATGGAAGTAATTTGCATATGAATAAACGATGAATAAACCATTCGTTTATGTAAATGAGATGTTTGTCTGATGTATGTAAATGTGCCTCATTATATTATTTCAGATGTTCACTAGTTTATATTTGACTTATCTTACTATCTGTATACTGTTATTTTTGCCGTTAACTTGCCTTACATGAACTGAGGAGTTCACGTCCTATTCTCCGTCCAATTTTGCGCATTCGAGAGAGTGAAATAGCAGTCTTTTCAAACTGGCTAATGCAATGTATCAATTAGATTTTAAAAAATTGCAACTTCGAAAATGTAAGTTAAAACCACCTGATCATGAAAATATACATGAGAGTTTGGCAGGCTCGCGTTTCATTTCACTTTAACTGTTAAAAAAAGAGATAGCTTGCTAAGCAATAAGCAATCAAGAAAACTTTGCTAGTTAGCTAATTAATGAATGCTAAAGCATATTAGCAATAAAAACTAACTACTAAAAGCTACTATATCAAATTATTGTGTAAAATGTACTTAGCAAAGATACTAGCTAGCCAAATCACAAATCTAGCTAATTTACTAAACTAAAGCTGCATCCGCACAGGTTGCTGAACTGCACGTTAAATCACCTATTTTACACAGTCTATGGAAACGAATCAATGAAGGTTTTGGGGAACTCAGTGTTTGGCAGCATCTGTCAATCAACAGTATATTTAAGCTCCGACTGATAATTGCACAAATTGTTTTGCTTGAAAGTTCAGCTCAGCTGAACTCCGTGCTTGCCCACTTCGTTTCACTTGAAAAAATGTTACTTCTCATCGCTCATTTCACTGCCATTCATCGATTTTGCATTGTCGCTTGTCACTCATTGCTTCCTGTGTGGACAAAGCTTTATAATTGCCTTAACTCATCATGCTTCTATTAAGATATTTGATTGTTATCATGAAGGCAAAAGAGACACTACATACTATAGCAATTGGTGACTGTCTGAAAAGGGACCATCCAACTAAATTGATGCAGGGAAAATAT
Source organism: Neosilurus mollespiculum (assembly GCA_030014195.1). NCBI lineage: Eukaryota > Metazoa > Chordata > Actinopteri > Siluriformes > Plotosidae > Neosilurus > Neosilurus mollespiculum. The sequence continues at coordinate 6,779,872 of JAQMYF010000011.1, read as the reverse complement.
AAAAATAATGGATTTTGAAATTTATAACCAACGTTTTAAATTTTTTTTATGAAGTAATATGTATGTGTTTATTTTATATTCTAAATTTACTTCAGTAGGAGGCAGTATCCAGTTTATACAGTGTCATTTTATAGTGCTGCTGAATTCTCAAATCTGATTGGTCGAATTAATAAGAAGACATTTATTTAACATTTATGGAAGGAGACTCCAGTTCTAAGCGATAACAGGAGCTACCTTGTCTCATAGACATTCCACAAATATAAATGTATACATGGTAAAACATATATTAACATGCAATGTACTAATAATTGTAAATATTGGCAAATTGTCATGGCATATATATACTTCTGTACATGAGGTTATATGAAAATAATCAACTTAGTAGTGATGCCAGTAATTCCACATCAGGTTGCATTTATTTGCACTTCTTATTCACACTGTTTATAAAAATTATAGTGATAAATTCCCAAAGATTAGGTGTTGTCTGTGTTATTAGTATTGATAGCTACATCCGTTTTTTTTCATTCGCATCTATAGTGCTCTTATCACTATCGTATCATTTTGACTATCAAGATATTCTATTCCTTATTGTTAACACTTGTAATACCACAAATTCAACCCACACGTGTAGTTATATAAACTTGTTTAGCAGTTCACTCACTCACCTATTTGCCAAGTCACTTAATCCAACAAGGGTCATGAGGGAGGTTTTTAGCTTGCAAAAATCAGGGTGTAATTACTCTTTAAAGAAAGAGACAGCTAAAACAATGCTAAGACATCATGTATGGATTTTCAGGGAGCCTAATGAATAGTGCAGTGAAATTTGAATATGTACTGACAACATTGAGTGAAGTGCTAATACAACACAAAAAAAGAGAACCCAAGAAAGAGCCAAAAAGTTTAGCAAGTCTCATGTTCAAGAAAAACATCATTAGTGGCCAGCAGCAGAGGCTGCGTTGATGCTGTGGTGCTGCCCACTGAGCTCAACCTCTGAGACGGTTCTGTCTGCAGGTCAGGGCAATCAAGTGAATCACTGATACTTCTGTCTCCGTTAGCACTGAGATTCAAGTAGACCTGTTGGGTAGTAGAAAAATGATCAGTGTTGTCTTTATATGTAGTACATTTATTGTGACTATGGAGATAACCCCGAGCAGTTCTCTACATCATAGGAAAGCCAAATTCGCAAGTTCAAATCTGGGTTGATGCCACAGCCATCCGTGACCGGGAGTCCATGGGAGCTAATTGGCCGAGCTCTCA
>JAQMYF010000011.1:6711665-6730063 GCA_030014195.1 Neosilurus mollespiculum | reverse complement strand
GAGGCAGTTCTGAAGGCAAAAGGGGGTCCAACCCGTTACTAGCATGGTGTACCTAATAAAGTGGCCGGTGAGTGTATTTCCAAGTATTTATAAGATTGTCAGGAGGAAGGCTTTAGTTGTCCAGAGAATTGTTGTAAATGTAGAATTTATGACTAAGTTACAAGAAATATGAAGTCTATTTATGTAACGGGGTGACACGGTGGCGTAGTGGTTAGCATGTCCGCCTCACAGCAAGAAGGTCCTGGGTTCAAGTCCAGGGCTCAGCAAGTGTGTTTCTGTTTGCATATTGCCCTGCAGTGGACTGGTCTGGCAAGGTGTTCCATCTCCCAGAGTCGGCTGAGATAAGCTCCAGCCTCCCTGCGACCCGAGTCGTATTAAGTGGTTCAGCAAATGAGTAAATGATTAAATGAATATTGATGTGACATTGCTGTTAAAATCTGCTAGAGTAATAAGTCAGACATAAAACTCTTTCAACAGAGTAAATACTCTCACTCACACATCTGCTGATCCGTTTAATCCTGTTAGGGTCAGAGGGAGGCTGGAGCCTATTTCAGCCAACACTGAGCTAAGATGGGTACACCCAGAACAGCTTGCCAGACCATGGCAGAGCCAACACACACACACACACACACACACACACACACACACACACCCAGCCAGTCATATTTACACCTAGGGACAATTTGGAACAGCCAATCAGCTTTTTGGACTGTGGGAGGAAACCAGAGTACCTGGAGGGAAAAAAAACATGCAAGCACGAAGAGGACAAGTAAACTCCACACAGCCTGGGAATCAAACCCAGGACCTTCTTGCTGTGAGGCAGACGTGCTGTCCACTATTCCACCGTGCCACCGTAGATTGCTGTCATAAACAGTAAATAAAAACCTCCTTCTACAGTAAAATTTTACTGTTTAATAATTGTATGTTATATTTTTTTTATTAAAAGCCTTAGATAATGTTTATGAAAAAGAACAAGTGTGTTAATATAAACCTGTGATCCGTATTACAGCCGTCACTACTGTCCCAGCAGCTGTTGCAGCAAATTATTCCTGAGAATTTTCAGAAAAAAATGGTACATTCTGTATGATGGTGGAATATGTAAGAATCTGTGGTGAAATGTCTCCCTCTTGTGATTTAAATAACCAAAAGGATAGTATAGTCATTCATTCATTCATTCATTCATTGGCCAAACAGATTAATCCTACTAGTGTTGCGGAGAGACTGGAGCCTATCTCAGCCGACTCTGGGTGAAGGCGGGATACACCCTGAACACCCTGAACTCGCCAGTCCATCACAGGGCCAACACACACACACAACCATTCACACCTATGGGCAATTTGCAACAGGCGGTTAGCCTAATATGCATGTTTTTGGACTGTTGGAGGAAACCAGATCACCTGGAGGAAACCCACACAAAAATGTCAAATAGAAGCACATATAATAACGTGGAGTAATGTAGGTGTGAAAATATGAAAAGGATTTGAAAAGGGAAGTAGGTGCAATAAAACCCTCAAAAGTCTTGCAACCGAAGGAAAAGTTTTCAAAATATTTTTTCCAAATATAGCAAGCAATTAACATTTTTCATTTTTTAAACATTTTAACATTTTTTTTTCTTTTTTTTTTCTTTATCCTTTATTAGAGTCTTAGGGAGGCTGGAAACAGGGCGAAGGCAGGGTGCACCCTGAACAGCTGGCCAGTCCATTACAGGGCTAACACACACAGCCATTCACACTCACACCTAGTGGCAATTAGGAACAGCCAATTAGCCTGCATGTCTATATTGTGAAAATATTATATAGTGTAGTAAGGTCTCTCTCTCTCTCTCTCTTTCTCTCTCTCTGTTCTACATGGCCAAGACCCACTTACATCTGACCTTTAGTTTTATCCTTAATTTATGACGGTTATGACGCTGAACTATACAGATCTTATGCTGTGCACCATATTTCATTAGATGTAGACTACAGGCCGGGTTTATGTGCGAACAGCAAACCAATATATTGACTGCATTTTGTAAAATATGTGCAAATAAGCATAAGGTCATTAAGAAGATTTATCTGCATGGTGTTTGTGTGTGTGTGTGTGTGTGTGTGTGTGTGTGTGTGTGTCGGAGGGCATTAAACCCAAGGCTAGGAAATGAAGTGCAGCGATAGTATTAGGTTTCGTTTTGAGAGAGAGAGACAGAGAGAGAGAGAGAGAGAGAGAGGGAGATGTGTTTGACCCGGCTCGGCTTCAGTTTCCTTGTCTTTACTTCATCTCGTTTATTTGGAGTTAAGCTTCAGAGTTTACCTGAGCATATTTACCTGAGCAAAACATCCCAGAAGCAACTATTTATGGACCATCCACAGAAATATTCCATCACGCTTTTCAGGAGTGGATGTCTCGAGCAGCATTACTGCATGACACACTGAGGAGGAATGTGGCGGGACGGTGTGTATGAAAGGAGCCATGCCAACTGTGTGGAAGTGTATCGTGTTCTCAGTAGGCTCCATCCTGAGTATCGGCTCAGTGGTGCTCCTAGTTGTGGCGCTCTCCACCGAGCGCTGGATCACAGCGACCATCCTTTGTCAAACTGGTGTTGATCTGGTGAATGCGTCAAAGCCGGAACTTGAGCAGTTCACTGGGGATATGTATTACGGGCTCTTTCAAGGTGGCAAAACGCGGAAGTGTGGTCTCGGGAGCCGTCGTTTCAAAATTTACAGTGAGGATTTTACACAATTTTTTTCTGTACAGTCAAATCTGAACACCTACCTGATAGCACAACACAGACAGAGCTGGTCAGACTGGTCAACCATCTTGAATTGAATGATATAATTTTATGATTATTTGTTTTATATATTTCAGAGTGGCACTTTGGTGTAGTAGTTAGTATGTCTGCCTCACTGCATGAAGTTCCTGGGTTCGAGTCATTTCTGTGTGGAGTTTGCATACTTTCCCTGTGCTTGCTTCGGTTTCCTCCAGGTACACTAGTTTCCTCCCATAGACCAAAGACATGCACATTAGGCTAAGTGGCTGCAACAAATTGCTCCTAGGTATGGATGTGTGAAATTGCTTTTCATTCTCACTCACTCATTTGCCAAGTCACTTAATCCTACTATTAGAGAGGCTGGAATCTATCCCACTGGACAAAGGACCCAGAACAGCTTGCCAGACCATCAGAGGCTCAACTCACACTCAACCACTGACACTCACATACATGCTGGGGGTGATTTGGAAAAACCCATGTGAGTACAGGGAAAACTCCACACAGACTTGAACTCTAATATATGCTAGATATGCTAACTGCTATGCCACCATGCCGCCCCACTTCAACCCCGGCAAACCATTTCTTCGTGCTCATTGCTTTGTGCACAGGGGCACTGTCATGCTGGAACAACTTTGGCCCCCTTTACTCCAGTGAAGGAAGATGGTAAAACTTCAGTATTCGATAATGTTATAGACAGTTGTGGGCTTCCAGCTTGTGGCAGATGTTTACGGAAGAACCACAAATTGGCATGACAGCCTGGTGTTCCTAAATGTCTTACCATGTAGTGCGTAATAATTAAGAGTGATATGTATTTTTTTACATGTCTGCTCTTCTCTTTTCAGTTTTTCCAAAATTGATAAGGAAAATCAACAGTGGTCTTCATATGATCATAATCTTCTTCCTCTTCTTTGCTATTGGCTTTGCATTGGTGAGTCTGGCATTCTGCATTTACAATGCCAGAAAAGTGCCTTACCAGTCCATCAAAGGACCTTTAGGCCTCTTCCTCTGGAACTTCATAGCAGGTAGGTTACCGTTAATTACAGATGAGTGTATTATGAATTTTCATTATATAAATCGCATCTATATAACTGCATCTAACTTTATAATGTCTTTATAGTACATCTGTAGTTAGTTCCATTTATAAGGATATCTTTTTACACTGGAGGTAACCGGTAGTTGTTGTAGTTGTTGTTGGTGGTGGTGTTCGTGGTACTGGTGCTGTTGTTGTTGTTGGTTGTGTTGGTGGTGTTGAAGTTGTTGTTGGTGCTGTAGGTGTTGGTGTTGTTGTTGGTAGTGGTATTGTTGGTGTTTGTGGTGTAGGTGTAGGTGTTGGTGGTGCTGTTGGTGTTGGTGGTGTTATTGTTGGTGGTGTTGGTGGTGTTGTTGTTGGAGTTGTGGACAGTTGGCTCTAAAGGTACTCTCCGCTGTTAGCGATCAGAATCACATGAAACTTGGTGGACTTGTTCTTGTGGACAATAGCGAGAATTCCATGGAGCCTGATTTTGGATTTTTGAGCCTGAAACAGAATTATGATGTGGTAACTGGAAGAATTCAATGTCTGACTGCTCCATGATGTGTGGACAGAATCAAACAAAATTTGGCAACATCATAATACTTGACAATTCAACAATTCTGCAAGTCAGATTTTACTTTTCGACCGGGATGTAGTAGAATCATGACATCACAGTCAGGAAATTTCAAAGTCCTACTCCACCATTAATATAATATGTAGGCACTCCCTAAAAGCAGAGCTCCAAAAATGCTTACATGTGTAAGTTTAGAGAAACATGATTACATAAAGTAAGACAATAAGATGTGAAATGCAATTGCACTCAGCACCGACAGTGGCACATGCGCGCTGAATATTTTTCCCGCTATTTTCTTAATTTCTTGGGTTGCATATGTGGGCATGTGAGCATGAACACAACAACAAAATTGAGCGCATGGCCATTTGCATATGTGTGGAGCTCCGGAGCTCTGCTGTTACTGACTGACCTCACATGAAATTTTGCAGGCTTATACTAGATGACCTGAGGAACAATTCTGTGGAGCCAGATTTTTGATTTTTGAACCAGAAACAGAATTATTGACATTACCATCTATGTAGCCAGATCTGAATGGGTCACAGATATTCCTCCGGTGTGTAGCTCAGTTGAGCTTGTTTAAATATGGGTTTAAGTGGCATAAAACTGCATTAGTTGTTCATTATCTTAATATCTATGAATTAAGTGAAGTATATTTATTTTCATGGAAAAAGGGCTCCCCTTCATTTAACACTTACATTTTGCAGCCTCCATTAATCAACAAGTAGAACAGCACACTGTTCTCCAATAATGCTCGATGAAAACGAACCAGAAGAGGTGTTCTCATATGGACGCTCCTTACTAGCTCACTCTAGATTTTAGTTCATGTAATTGGCCATGTCAGAGTTTGGCTGTGTTGTCACTGAACTATTATTGGACATCATCATCATTTTTGGTTTAAATCATCATCCTTCTATAGGATCCAGTCACAAACCACACGTCATCTCTTGGCAGAGACAACGTTTTATTTGTCGTTTGGAATCTCCTGGTACATTGAGTTGATGATGCTATGTGTTCTAACACAGTCCCCAGGGGCTTTGGAGGTAAAACAAAACCTCCTTTATACTGAGGACATGGGAATGGGTTATTTCCTGTATAACCATCCTTCCTTTATACCGGTCCCACCTTGGGTTTTGTTAAAAAAAAAAAAAATCTGTATTTTAGTCTCATCTGACTACAGAACTCAGTCCCAATAGTATCTACAGTGGGGATAGAAAATAACCACTCCCTTCAAAATATTCACATTTTGTTGCTTTGCTGCCTGTAATCAAGACACTCAAAAGAAGATTTTTGAAGCATTTTGTTCCATCCATTATTCCACCTATCTTGACATGTGGCCCAGTTTCTGCTACAGAGAAACACCCCCACAACAGGACAACCCCATGCGTTGCTCCATGCTTTCCACCCCTCAACTGCATGCTTTACATTAGGTATGGTGTTCTTTGAATGGTAAGCTGTAATGGCTTTCTGACAGATAGACAGATTGACATTAGGGCCAAAGGGTCAATTTTGAACTTATTTGACCATAACACATCTTTCACTTTGGACTTGGAATTTTCAAGGTGTGTATTTCACGAAAGAGACTTGGGTTTTTTTTTTTTTTTGTTTGTTTGTTTGTTTTTGGGGGGGTTTTTTTGTTTGTTTGTTTGTTTTTGTTTTGTTTTTTGCCATATTATTATACAAGTCACATTTGTGGAACACTGATGATATTGTAATCAAAGGCACACAATGACCATTATTTGCCAAAAAAATCCCTTAACTTCTTCAAAGTCACCATTGGCCTCCTGGTATCTTTTTTAATCAGTTTTGTCCTCGCTGTTCCATCCGCTTTGGAGGGGCGGTCTCATTCAGGAAAGGTCCTAGTACCAAACATAGTATTTTTCTGTATCCACCTCCTAACCAGTGCCTGTCTACAACTTTATCCATGAGATCTTTCGACAGTGCCTTACCACCCATAGTCTACTATTTTAGTTCAGTTACACCTCCAAGCACTGGAAAGCTTTAGGAATAGCTGTTTTAATGTTGAGCTTATCAGAATTATTACAGTTGATCACAGATGGTGCAATGGAGAAGATGATTAGTTACCCCTGATTGAGTTAGCAAGAATTTTTAGGAAGAGTGATCTTTTAACCATCTCAATGATTATAGTTTAATTTATTATTATTATTATTATTATTATCCATCCATCCATCCATCTTCCTAACCGCTTAATCCTAATTAGGGTCGCAAGGAAGCTGGAGCCTATGTCAGCTCACACTGGACAAAGGCGGGGTGTACATCCTGAACAGCTCGCCAGTAAATCGCAGGACAACACATACAACCATCCACACTCACACTCGCACATAGGGGCAATATAAAACAGCCACTTAGTCTAATGTACATGTCTTTGGACTGTGGGAGGAAGCTGGAGTACCTGGAGCAAACCCACACAAGCACAAGGAAAACACCACGCAGAAACAACCTTGCCGAGTCCAGAGCTTTAACCCAGGACCTTCTTTTTCTCCTTCTTCTTCTAATTATTATTATTATTATTATTTTTTTTTTTTTTTTTAATTATTGTTGTTATTCTTCATTCATTCATTCATTCATTCATTTTCTGAACTGCTTAATGCTAATTAGGGTAACTGGGAGGCTGGTGCCCATTTCAGCCGACTGTGTGAGGGCGGGGTACAGCTCGCCAGGTCATCGCAGGGCAGAAACACGCTGAAGCAATGCAGCCTTCTCTTTTCTAATGACAGCAATGGTTCTTTTACATGCCTCTCACCACAGACAGTGAGAGTCATGGCTGGCCTTTTATAACCCAGTTAGCTGTACTGGAGGACAGCAGTAACAAATTGGTAATAGTGGGGTTTTTACCCCCCGACTTTCAGATCAGTAATCCATCACCCTACCATCGGGCCCTATTATTATTATTATTATTATTATTATTATTATTATTGTTATTGTTATTATTTTTATTATTATTCATTCATTCATTCTTCTTCCGCTTGTTCCTGTGTCGGGTCGTGGGGGCAGCAGCCTAAGCAGTGAGGTCCAGACGTCCCTCTCCCCAGCCACTTCCTCCGGCTCTTCCGGGGGAAGCCAAGGCATTCCCAGACCAGCCGAGAGATGTAGTCCCTCCAGCGTGTTCTGGGTCAGCCTCGAGGTCTCTTCCCGGTTGGACATGCCCAAAACACCACACCAGGGAGGCATCCTAATCATCATTCATTAATTTTCTGAACCGCTTAATCCTAATTAGGGTCACGGGGAGGCTGGCGCCCATCTCATTCGACTCTGGGTGAGGGCAGAGTACACCCTGGACAGCTCGCCAGGCCATCGCAGGGCAGAAACACGATGATGGCTATGCAGCCTACTCTTGGCATCCTAATCATTACTTTTATTATTATTATTATTATTATTGTTGTTGTTGTTGTTGTTGTTGTTGTTGTTGTTGATGATGATGATGTTGTTGTTGTTATCATTATTATTATTATTATTATTATTATTATTATTATTATTTATTTATTTATTTTAACAGTATTTTGCACATGGCTGTTATTAGTAGTGTTGAGTAAATACACCTAGAAAAAAATTGTTTGTGTGTGTCTTCATTTCAGGCTACAAAGCAACAAAATGTGAATATAGTGCTGACATTTGGTAATAGACTAAATATTTTTTCCTCTAGCATTCCTTCCAAATAGGTTATTCTTAATACCTCTGCCAAGAGGGTTATATTTCTAGTGTGGTTTGTTTTTCTGCCTGTTTCTCTATCGGTCTCAGATTACACAAAACTTGGTGATTCTACAGGTTTTAAGTGTAACTTAGCCCAAGGAAGAACCCAGTAAATGCTGGAGCTGTTTCAAGTCTTAAGGCAGAAATGCAAATTTAGGTTAACTTTTGCTTTCATTGCATATATCTAATGCTTACCTTGGAAAAAGTCTTTACATTCCCTTTTTAAATCCAGGAGATGTTAGTATGGTTTAATACTGACAACAAATATTAATCTAGAAATGTCGTGATTCCATATCATTATCCACATTTACGGATTTTAGGGGATTTCTATTAACTCTTAATGTGGATTGTGATATGAAGACTTCAGTTAGACACAGTTTTATTTTGATATTTTTATTTTAATTTGGTGGAGGTCTGCACTTTTACAAGTTTTGGAGATAAATCTCCAGCCATGATCTCCCTCAGTGTGCATGGGGCAAATAGATTTGCATCTTCTTTCAGGCAGATTTATTGGAAATCTAGTTCACTTTTTAAATATTGCCCTAACAATGGACATGGTCATTTTCATGACATTGCCTTATTTATGCCTTGTTTACATATGTTCATTTCATTGGTGTATTATTGGTACTAATGTACCCCATAGTAAAAAGAAACAGGAATAGGAAGGGAATATTTTTTTATTATTATTATTTATTTTTATAAAGGTTACTGATGATTGCTAAAGAATTCTTAAAGACTTAGGTCAAAAATGAAATGAAAGTAAAATATACATGTTTGGTATGTAAAATATTGCTTAACTATAACAGTTTTATTTTTAAAATGCTGCATTCAGTGGCTACTCTGAATTTTAAACAATCTCCTATTCTCTCTTTCTCAGCTCTGTTCAGTTCTCTTGGTTTTGCCTGTTTCATCGCAGCAGTCCGGTGTCATCGTTTAACAGAACGTGTTGCGAACTTTCATGAAAATCTGTTTCACCTTGTGGTTTTAGAAGAGAACCTGGGATTCTCATTTTGGCTCTGTGTTGCCAGCACTCTCTCACACGGAGCCAATATTCTGGTGGTTGCTTCAAGCAACATTCATCTGCCCAAAATACAAACCAAAAAACCAGAGGAACCGACTACAACAGGAGATGATTTACTGTACTGAAACACAAAAAGGACTCAAAAACTTAAAAAAAAGGAGCACAACAGACAGTTCTTTTTTCTTATTAACAAATTCCCGGGAACTGTAAACACTGTATAAACCAGATGAACTGTGAACTTTGAACGGTAAACACTGTATAAACCAGATGCAACGATATGTATGTGTAAAAGTGTAATTATATTTTTCTGTGTAACAAAAAAAACCTTATAGTGCTATAATGAAGCATTTCAGAAACAAACATACAAACAAAACAAATTATTTAAAATAAAAAAAAAAAAGGCTTAGTAGGTATTTCAGAAGATTCTGAATGTAAATAAATGTCCAGCTAACACAGAATGTTCAGTAATGTCTTTAACAGGTTTTTATAAAGGTTAGGCTGTGATGTTAAACATCCATCCATCCATCCATCCATTTGGCGAACTGTTTTATCCTACTAGGGTCACAGTGAGGCTGAAGCCTCTCTTAGCCGAAATTGGGTGAAGGCAGGGCACACCAACATGCTCGACAGCTCAACAGCTCGTTGCACATACAAACGTAATTGCAAAATACAAATTTTGTAATGGCACAAACTCTCTTTAATATTTCTGGAGAAAGCCTCTTGCTTTTTTTTCTTAAGTGGAAACCATTAAATAGGGGTGTTGGTTAACAGCAGTGTCAAGAACGAGACTCACACCCAATCTTAGGGGCAATGTGAAACTACTGTGCATGTCCTTGGACTGTTGGAGAAAACCGTAGTACCTGGAGGACACCCTTGCAAGGGAGATGCGGGTGTGATAACTATTATGCCACTGTGCCACCCTAATGTTAAACAAATAAACAGAAAATTTGACCCTAATAATAGTGAAAATTGGAACAGCCATTTAGGGTAATGTGCATGTCTTTGGACTGAAGGAGGAAACCGGAGTACCCAGAGGAAACCCTCACATGTATGGGGAGAATATGCAAACTCTACACATATATATTACCCCTTCCCGAACCCAGGACCTTCTTGCTGTGAAGTGGACGTGCCAATCATTATGCCATCGTGCTGCCCCTATTACTTCAGAAAAAGAAAAAGGAAACAAAGGAACTAGCAAGACAAAGCAAATGGAAAAGACAGAGAAGGTAGAATGAAGACTAATATCTCACATGAAATAAGAGCTATACTTATTGATTGTTTGACTGAGCATGAGGAAGGTTATGCATCAAGTCCAGCCACATCTGAGACACTACATCATGGCTGGCCTCATTAGAAGCACAGCTGAGAGCTGGTAAGAATTTGTAATGGCACAAACTCTCTTTAATATTTCTGGAGAAAGCCTCTTGCTTTTTTTTCTTAAGTGGAAACCATTAAATAGGGGTGTTGGTTAACAGCAGTGTCAAGAACGAGACTTCCAGACACACATCATCCACCACAATGATATATTCCAGTGTTGCTTGAACTGGGATTGATTGCATCGGGGTCATTCCATGCGAGATCAACCACAACGAACCAACTTTTCTGGGTCACAATCTCAAAAAAAATGAAAAAATGAATGGATGTAATATTAACCAATCAATGCACATGTGCAAAAATTTTAGGTCATTTCGTACAATAGTATTTTAGTATAAAATTTATATTTTACAGCATTTCTTTTTTATTTTTTTCATGTTTTCAGACAAGTTTAAGGCATAAACTTATACAGCATTCTATTGTCAACACAGGCCTAAAATGCCTTGTACTAGCCCAATAAGAATAAGAAGTTTTCATTTCTGAGGTCAAAATGGACCTGTCTGCTTTGCTTGCTTGGTTATAAAGCTCCCAAAAATGTGCAATAACTTCTGAGCCCTGAGGTAGGATAACGACTCAAGACTGAGTGCTAAAATCTTTCTTGTTATCAATTCTGATTTATTTTAACATGTCTATACAAATGAAAACATTACTTCTATACAACTTTAGCAATAATGAGACATCCAAATTTCTCATTTAGCTATTGTGGGGTTTTTTTTGTTTGTTTTTTAAATTAAGCAATTTTCACACCACAACAACTACATGTTGACATTTGATGACAGCTTTGAAACTTTCACCACTGATTCTTATCCACATAAAGAATATATGTAATAAGTTTCATGTCTGGTATCAGACTGGTTCTATTTTTTAAATTATCATGAATGCTGTTTAGTATAACAGCAGATTGAACTGTAAAGTTAAAGTTGATGGACCCGAGACATAACTTGGGTTTAGTTAAGTACTTACATATTATGTGACCTGGGGACTCCTGGTTAATTTGGCATGGAATGACTCATAGTGAAGAGCTGCTGAAAAGGGATTGAGTAAGCATAAACAATATCTGTATCATTTCTGAAGGGAAACAATTCTCAGCAGTATGCAGATGAGTACTACTGACCTCATCATGCACTTTAGCCTTTGCCAGTAACCTGCATTAGCCTCATATTTTATCCCCTTCAGAAGAACTCTGTGTGGTGACAATACAAGTGGCCAGAGGGTCAGTAAACTGTCAGACTGCCCCAGCCAGGCCCTTAGTCTTTAATTATTAATAATTAATGATCGTTCAGATTCCTTTTAGTGCCCTTTTGGGGATAAAGTTAATACAATTTTAAAGTGTAATTAAATATATAATGAAATGGCCTTTGTAGTTCTTCGAGACCACATTGGAGCTTTATTTCTTTAGCAAGAATATTTAAACTTGGATGGGTTTGTTTCAGAGACCTTAGTGCCCTAGAGACGCTCCCCACGGCTAACCACTCTAAAAGCCAGCCTGTAGCTGCCTTAGGGAACCAAATAAAGCTGAAAACTATTGATTTAGTAATTAGTCCAGAGAACTGGCTCATCAGTGCAGTTTTAGTTTACACCTGGAAAGGAAATGGTGTAGGAACAGATTACTGAGTGGCCTGACTGAGCACATGTCAGTCCCTTACCACAAGGGGGCCCTCACAGCATAGGTTTGGGGTCCTGGGTTCATATCCTGCAGTCAACTAGATACTTTCTGGTGGAGTTTGAATGCTCGCTCTGTGCCTGTGTGGGTTTCCTCCAGGTGCTCGGGTTTCCTCCTACATTCCATTAGGACAACGGGCTATTCTAACTTGTCTGCGTATGTTTGTTCAGGGTGTACACGGCATCACACCCAAAGTCAACTGGGACTGGCTCCAGCTTCTCCCATGACTTTGAGAGATAAGCGGTTTACAGTGGTGCTAGAAAGTTTGTGAACTCTTTAGAATTCTCTATATTTCACTCTTAATATAATTTAAAACTGTGAGTGACTAAAGTATTTGTACTTCTAGGATTAAAAAGGATTGAATGGATGCTGTGTTTTATTTAAAGAACAGTGATCTATTAAATTCGGTTCTTCACAACACATTTGTGGAAGTACATTATAATTATTGTCTGCTCCTCCAGTAGTTGGCCCACAGAGATCACTCCAAGAGCAAGCTGTGCTATAAAAGGTTTCAAAGGAACCCAGTGTGACATCTAAGGAATCGAAAAGCATCTCTCACATTAGCTAACATTAATGTTCATGAGTCCACCATTGGGAGAACATGGACCAATAATGGTGTACAAAGCAGGGTTGCAAAGAAAAAGCTACTGGTCTCCAAAAACAACATTGCTGCCCTTCTAACTTTTGTTTAAAAAAAAAATCTTAAGGACTATCCAGAAGGCTACTGAAACAATTTTGTGGAAGGATGAGACCAAAACAGAATTTTTTTTTTAGGTTTAAATGAAAAGTGTTATGTTTGAAGAGGGCCTGTTTTGCTGAAACTGCACCAGGACAGTTTGTCCACATTGATGAAATTCTAAAGGAAAATGTCAGGACATCTGTCTGTAAACTGAAACTCAAGAGAAAGTAGGTCATGCAGCAAGACGATGACCAAGTTAAACAGCCAAGTCAAAGTCCTGACCTTAATCCAATAGAAATGTTGTGTGAGCAGGTCATGTGAGAAAGTTCACCAATATTCCATAGTTGAAGCTATTCTGTGTGGAGGAATGAACTAAAATTCTTCCAAGTTGATGTGCAGGATTGATCAACCACAAATGTTTAGCTACAGTTATCACTGCACAAGGGGGTCTAAAAGCAAAATTCACATACTTTTGCCACTCACAGAAATGTAATATTAAATTATTTTCCTTAATAAATAAATGACAATTGTTTAATCAGGTTCTTTTTGTCAAATTTTAGGACTGTTTAAATCATATTTATGCAGGAATAAAGACTATACTGAAGGGTTCACAAACTACTAAGCCCAGCTGTAGATAATGCGTGGATGGATGGATGGATGGATGATCACTTTATCATTATACTGTCACACACAACACAGTATATAGAACATAATCCAATAAATCTAAAGCCTAAGTCTCTCATAGCTGGAATGACTTCACAGGTTTTTGGCTTCTGGGGATCAACTGGCATTATACCATAAGTGTTCCGGGCCCTTTTATTGGAATACATGAGAGCCAGGAAGCTACCTTTTTTTTCCAGAGGGCGTGGTTTCCATTTGCAGAAAGTTTGGATATGTTGCAATGAATTGTGTGGCAAGCACCAGATCAGTTTAGCCATTACAACCAAGAAGGCATCCTTGAAGGTGTGCAGTGCCACGTGCTTTATGCTTTATGCTTTTCAGGCAAGTGTATGTTTCCTCTGCCCATATTTTTGCTTTGCCACCACTATCCATGGATGGTCATGGAATGGCTATGGGATCCTAGCCACAGTGCTCACATATTAACCAGCCAATTGTGAACTATACCTCAAGCAATAAGACCGGAAAAAAATTTGGGAAATGTTTTGTTGTAGGGATCTGAATTTGTAATTAGTCAGTTTTTGATGAAGCCATATAAGTGAATGGCACAATGCTGATGTGACCTCTACAGAACACTGGCCTGGGCAAAAGAATCTGGAGAACTAATTTTTGCCTAGGCAACAGGCCCCCCCTCAACTCACCTCCAACAGAATCCAAGGAAAGGGCTAGACCGTAGCACTCTGTGTTGCCGTTTGGAGTACACATCTTCTAGAGCAATGGCCAACCAAGACCTCATTCTGATATTTAAACAATAGCTGGGCATCTGGTTCATTGCATCCAGATGCCAGTGTGCCATGCATGCTACAAATCTAGAGGCCAAACTACCTCCAAAAAACCTATAGTTTAGCCCAGGGCCCTGTCTCACCTGTTTCCATTTGTTGCCAACAAAGAGGTCATGAATAGGTATTGCTGTGGATAGGCCATATACTGGCAGAGAGAGACTACCACATTGGCCCTATATTTTTTGTGGTGCTGAAAGATAGCACAGCAGTGCCAGCCAGAGGTTGAGGCTAGAAGTAAGAGGTGGTGAGCACACAGATACTACATCAACACACTAGTTTTGTTACACAGCCGGTGAAGAGAATGGGAGAAATGGATATTTGTGAACTCATACCATGTGTTTAAATGGAAATAAAGCTTAAAATAGACAGAAACGTCAAAGAATACCCATTTTCCTAAATGCATCAAATAAAAAGCTAACTTTAAATAAATAAATAAATAGACCATGCTGCCATTGCTGACCATTGAGTCAAAGCTTGTTACAAAGCTGAACTTTGGTGTACGATACACCTAATGGATGTGTAATGTAGTAATGCATGTGTTTTTTATGTATTGGGTTGCATAGTGGGATTAGAAGAAGGTTCTCTGAAGTGAGTAGAATAAAGTGCCTTACTGGCTCAGATTCAGTTATAGTTACCGCTCCCTAAACTTCAGACTTATTAATAATCCTAGAGCATATTTCAATAACTCCCGACATGGTATACATTATCTATAGTGAACCTAACAAGCAGGTTGTGTAGCTGTGAGTGAAACCCAGTATTTTCTGGAGGTCTAAACCTTAGCATGCACCTCACGTCAGTTTGTATATTTGTACTGCAATACTTTGCAGATAAATTTTATATGACCTTCGGTGTAGGATAACACTAATAATGCGTCAACATGTAGCTTTCAAGTGAGGACCGAAATATTTTTAAGTTTGTTCACTTCAGTTTAAATGTAATGTAATGTAAGCTCCTGTAGATGGAGTCCAGGAGCAGAAAAATATCTTGAAGAATTCAGCCACATGGAAGAAGTACATTCTCATCAGCTGTAATTAGTCTTTAATTCATAATTAATAATTTAATTAATCATGTGGTACTCAGTAAACTCTCCGCTTAAGCCTATTAGCTTCCTAGCTTTTGGCTATTAACTAGCTATTTATTTGCTACTTATTAGCTATTAACCACTTAATCATATTAGAGTCACGGGGAGGCTGGAGCCTATCTCAGCCAACACTGAGCAAAGGCGGAGTACACTTTGAACAGCTCGCCAGATCATCACAAGGCAACACACAGACACAGCCATTCACACTCACACTCACACCTAGGGGCAAACTGGAACAGCCAGTGCATGTCTTTGGACTGTGGAAGTAAACTGGATTACCTGGAGAAAATCCATGCAAGCACAGGGAAATCATGCAAACTGCACACAGATACACCCTCACCAAGCCCAGGAGTCGAACTCAGGACCTCCTTGGTGTGAGGCAGACATGCTAAACACTACGCCACCCTGCCACCTACATTTAAGATATGATAAGTTATAAATCGGAAGTCAATGGATGATAATTATTTGCGGAGTAGTGGACGTGTATAAACATAAAATAAAACATTTTCATACTTGTTTTAGAATGTGTTAGAAAGAAAATTTTTGCTTTCAATGTATTATTTTCACATGCTTGAACGGTAGCGTAGTAGTTAGCACATTCATCTCGCAGCAAAAAGTCCTGGGCTGAGGTGTTTCTTTATGGAGCTCGCATGATTTCCCTGTACTTGTGTGGGTTGCCTCAGGGTACTCTGGTTTCCTCCCACAATCTAAAAACATGCACATTAGCCAAAATGGCTGTTCCAAATTGGTGTAAGAGTGAATGGCTGTGTCTGTGTTGCCATGCCATGGTCTGACAAGTCCCTTCCCCAAGAGTTGGCTCACCAAGGGAATGGTGAGACTCCAGAGTGACTGAGTGATGAGTGTTTGAAATAAAGCCCATTCATTCACTCATTCAGTCATTCATTCATTCTACCTTCAAGGATATGAACACAGGTCTTTGCAATGAAATCTCCTTTAAGCAATTCTCCTCTAGGTGTGGTTTTTGAGGTGCTGCAGTTTATATGCTATGAATTGCCTCTGTGTCTATAGCGAATTATAGGCCTATAGTGAATTATATATCTATGAACAAGATATTACCCCTTTGTGAAGTAAGTCTTAATGGTACTCATCTGACGAGAGACCATACTGAGGACTACCGAGGATAACAAACCACTTTATCATAATGGACCCGGCCTAAAGGAATTTCCATTTATCTGTAAGTGTTCTGAAGTCTTGGGTAATATTTCTGCCACAGGAACTTTCCCAGGAGCCAAACAACTTTCTCAGCTCTTCAATTTGACACATATAAGCTAACTGAATTAAGTTAGCATTTCTAGGCCCTCACTGCACTATTAAGCTCAACAGACTCACAGTATTGGCATGATAGCAGTTTAACAGAGTGGTTAGCACGTCCACCTCACAGCATGAAGGTCCTGGGTTCAAGTTGTGTGCTCAGTGAGGGCATTTATGTGTGGAGTTTGCATGTTCTGCTGGGTACTCCGGTTTCCTTCCACAGTCCAAAAACATGCACTATGCAATATTATTATTATTTATATTATAGCTATAGATTTATTGTTGATGCCAACGCTATATTTCCATGGTATATTTTTTTTACTACCTAAGATTTTATTTTTCAGACTGCCATGAATCAACTAGAGGGGCACTGTAAGGTACCTTCACCAGACACAAATTATTTGTTATAGCTTGACATATTTATAATGAAATGTCTCCCCCGAGTGGGTGTTGGATGAACATTTCGCCCCATTGTTAAAGATTTTTCTGGATTTCTGAATTATTTATTTATTTGTTTATTTTTTGACATGATTCCATGCATGGATCACTTCCAAAATTTAATAGGCTCTGTTCAGGCCCAGGCCCCACCTCTCCACCAAATTTAATAAAAATCATATAAGTAGTTTTTCTGTAATACTGCTAACAAAAAAGCTTTTAATAAATTCCTGGTTCCCTGGTTGTGCAGCGACCAAGCAGCAGCAGTAATTAATTCAACTGTACTTGTACTTTCATTTCAAGGCTGGGGAAGTTTCAGACATATCACAACTCTAATGTCATACAGTCTAGAGGTATGACTTCTAAACCAAAAATATATAAATGATGCTGGTTTTCAGTGGCAATGTTATGCTATGCTATGATTGGTAAGATATGAAGTGCTTTATGAGTTATACGAAAGCCCATCATGTAATGATTTCCACATTCTGATCTGCACTGGTTTTTATGGCAGACTAAATGAGGGCCACTGGGTGCACAGTTAATTCATGAATAAATTAATAATACATTCATTCATTCATTCATTCATTCGTCTTCTTCCACTTATTGGGTCGGGTCTTGGGGGCAGCAGCCTAAGCAGTAAGACCCAGACGTCCCTCTCCCCAGACACTTCCTCCAGCTCTACCAGAGGGACGCCAAGGCGTTCCCAGACCAGCCGAGAGAGGTAGTCCCTCCAGTGTGTTCTGGGGCGACCCCGAGGTCTGTTCCCAGTTGGACAGGCCCGAAACACCACACCAGGGAGACATTCGGGAGGCATTCTAATCAGATGCCCGAGCCACCTCAACTGGCTCCTCTCAACGCGAAGGAGCAGCGGCTCTACTCTGAGCTCCTCCCGGATGACAGAACCCTGCAAAGGAAGCACATTTTAGACGCTTGTATTCACGATCTCATTCTTTCGGTCACTACTCAAAGCTCGTGATCATAGGTGAAGGTAGGAACATAAATCGACTAGTAAATTGAGAGCTTTGCCTTCTGGCTCAGCTCCCTCTTCACCACGAAGGACAGGTACAAGCTCCGCTTTACAGCAGAGGCTGCACCGATCTGCCTGTCAGTCTCCTGCTCCATCCTTCCCTCACTCGTGAACAAGACAGGACCTCATTTCCAGACCCGGAGGGTGAATTCCACCCTTTTCCAGCTGAGATCCATGGTCTCAGACTTGGAGGTGCTGATTCATCCCAGACGCTTCACACTCAGATGCGAATCGCTCCAGTGAAAGCTGAAGGTCCTGGCTCAATTAAGGCAAAAAGGACAACGTCATCTGCAAAAAGCAGAGACGAGATCCTATGGCCACCAAACCAGAACCCCTCAACACCTTGGCT
>JAQMYF010000011.1:6684930-6695060 GCA_030014195.1 Neosilurus mollespiculum | reverse complement strand
TCAAGAGTAGGCTGCATAGCCATCAGCGTGTTTCTGCCCTGTGATGGCCTGGCGAGCTGTCCAGGGTGTACTCTGCCTTCGCCCAGAGGCGACAGAGATGGGCGCCAGCCTCCCCGCGACCCTAATTAGGATTAGGCGGTTCAGAAAATGAAATGAAATGAAAACTCTACCCATGCTGCAAGGCCTTAAAACATCAGAAGTACCTGCTTTCTCACCAACCAAGCATTTGGACTGAACAAAGCAACAGTATTCCTCACTCACTACTATTAGGGTCATTGGGAGGCTGGAGCCTATCTCAGCCAACACCTGGTGAAGGTGTGGTACACCCTGAACAGCTTGCTAGACAAACGTGGGACAACACACACCAGGGCCTCAGATTTGGAGGATCTGAACCTTATCCTGGCTGTTCCACACTTAGCTGCAAACCGCACTCACTGAAGAAGCCAACAGAACCACATCATCTGCAAAAAGCAGAGATGCAGTCCTGAGGTAACCAAATCGTTGGCATAGTGGTTAGCAAGTCCCCCTCACAGTAAGACAGTCCTGGGTTCGAGTCCCAGGCTTGGCAAGAGTGTTTCAGTGTGCAGTTTGCATATTCCCCCCCATGCTTGCGTGGGTTTCCTTTAGTTTGTCCAGGTTCCTCCTACAGTCCAAAGACATGCACATTAGGCTGATTGGCTGTTGCAGATTGCCCCTAATTGTGGATGTGAGTGTGAATGGTTGTGTGTGTTGTGCCTGCGATGGGCTGTTCAGGGTGTACCCTACCTTCTGCCCAGTGTTGGCTGAGATGGGCTTCAGCCTCTCTGTGACCCTTGAAGGATTAAGAGGTTCGGGGAGTGTTCTGTTCATGTGTATAATGTTTTACCCTAGGTGTTGGTTTCCCATTCAATGAGGAGAGAGTCATATCAGGGGGGGTGAACAGGAATTCAGCAATAATTGGAGGTAGGAAGTATCCATTTTTATTTTGTCTTTAATAAATGGTATTTTCAAAGTTTCATCCTCATGTCCACCTCATCTGGTCTTCTCTTGTTGATTTAGGTATTATTGCTGTAGTGATCTTCACCATCCTGTGCACTCTAGTGTTCCTGATTCGCTATATGATTCGTCACAAGAGAACACACCACACCAATGAGTCCAAGGAGGACGAGCACTCCGAATCAGCTGACACAGCTGTCATGGGCACTGAGCCCAATTTCACAGAGATCATCGATGAAAGCAAGAAGGAATGGTTCATTTAACACAATGGGAAAATATATAACTTAAATTAGGATCAATACATGCCTCCCATCTCTCTCTCCTGACTGTATGTGTGTCTCTCTCTCTCTCTCTCTCTCTCTCTCTCTCACCTTGCCTCTCTGTCGCCCCCTTGTCATGGAGTCTAGCGTCAATGGGGTTTTTTTAAGTGCACCTGTTTACTGAATGCATGATAGAGCCATTGGGGTGGGCAAGAACCAAGACTGCAGTGCGATCAATGGCCACAGGCATGATTGTCTTCTTATTCGGTTCTTAGGTGGTAAATATGGAGCCTGAAGATTAGATGAGTGGCAATGTGATGGAACTAATCCAAATCCTCTCTGTAGACCTCTGGCTATAAAACCAAATCCAGAAGCAGTCCTAAGCCTCACTGTTGAGATTTTAACAGAAACAACACTACTTTGATCATCAGTTGTCCGGATAATGAATAATATGAGTGATGTCTTCAAGACCTATTCCAGCCAAACATTCCCAAGCAGCAACAACGGAGATGACGAACCTTATGACAAGACCCGTGCAGGAGAAATTAACTGAGGGTGGCATGAAGAATTTGGCCAACAAAAAGCACAACAACACTCTGTCCATATTAGTCCAGAAAAAGTAAATTTTTAAGTGAGTCTCTATTCACTAATGAGAAGTTTAAAAATTACCAGATAAAAATCATTATTTTTAATATTGTTGTTGTTATTATTATTGTTGTTGTTGTTATTTTTGTTGTTACTTGTTGTTGTTATTATTATTGTTATTATTATTTCTTCTTATTTATTTGTTTTTTTAATCATACACCATTAAAAGTGCTCTCATTTATTTTGATGGCCGAATATGGCACAAAACCCTAAGAGCTCATGCTACATGTGCAAAAGTACAGTATATGATCCCAGTTTTGTAAGTTTCTGGTATTTTCATGCTACATCACGCCGTGTAGATTTACAAATATATACAGCTGTGAGTTGTATGAAAGAATTTGTTTCCAAGAAATGATAAAAGCCAAATTTCATAAATGCTATTGTGGTATAATTATAATGTTAAATTACAATTAACTGCTTTACATATATTTATGGGATTCAAGTAAATAATAGTAATGCTCTTTTGTGCAGTCATGGTGAAAAATTTATATGCAAAATTCCAGACTAGCTCTGCTGGCAAGTGCATGGTGCTAATAACAACAAGTTTCAGATTTAATCCCTTTTCCGCTATGCCATGTGTACCTCTGAATGTCATCCCATAAGAAGCAACCATGGTGTAGAAGAGGCAAAAAAAAAAAATTTGTGGCCGGTCTTGTTTATTGGTCATCTACAAATACAGGCTTTAATCGTGCTACTGTACAACTTTGTCAAGCATGTTTTATACTATCTGAGTTAAATCATTTTTAGTTCATTCAGTTCAATTCAATCATCACAGCTACTGATAACCTTCAGATTTATTGCTAGTAACACTGCAGTTTCTTGCTAGGAAACTTACCACCCTGCATGGCAGTAATATCTGCACTGAAAGCATAGTGGGCGGCAATGTGGAGTAGATATTAGCACATCCGCCTCACAGCAAGAAGGTCCTGGGTTCGAGTCCCAGGCACAGGCGTTTCTGTGTAGAGTTTGCATGTTCTCCCTGTTCTTGCATAGGTTTCTTCCTGGTACTCAGTTTTCGTCCTACAGTCCAAAAACATGCACATTAGGCTAACTGGCTGTTCCAAATTGCCTCTTTGTGTAGATGTGAGTATGAATGATCATGTGTGTGTTGCAGTCCCTGCAATAGACTGGCAAACTGTTCAGGGTGTTCTGAACAAACAGGTATCCGAACAATGCCGAAGTTTGTGTCCACACAATTCAGTGACGCTCACTGTGGATGGGTTGAATCCAGAGGCAATAATTTCCCTTGGGGGATCAATACAGTATATATATATATTTTAAAAAGCACCGTAAGTCTCTCTGGATAAGAGCATCTGCTAAATGCTGTAAATGTAAATGTAAATGTACTTACCAATCAAGCAAAAATCCATCTGTGTCTGAATGCGTTTGAAGATTTCTGTTTTCCTGTAGTACCTGCCACCTCTGCCAATGATCTAGGATAGAAATCCTCATTTTCTGTCGTTCCTTGTTGTGTTCACTCTTTCTGTTCAGACTCAGTTTTGAATACTTGCCTTTTGCGCCTCGCCATGTTTACTGCTGCAAACCCATCACGTGATCCGCTTTCTAAAAATTACATCACAGGTTTTGGTGTGCACAAACCGTGAAATTCAAGACAGTAAGCCTGAAATCCCTTAGGTTTGTTTGTTTACATTGCTTGGCTCTTATTCGGAGAGAGTACATCATGATATCTTGCACTTTGAAGTGTTTTGATCTGTAATTATGGTCAAAACTACATGTATTTAGTTGATTTTTACATATAAAATTTTGCAATTTTTTTTTCTTGTGCAGGACATACCTTCAAGGGCCTTCTCCACCTACAAGGGCCACGGGTAGCATTTGTTAACAAAAATCATGACAAAAATATTTGGCAGTGAGATGAGACTTTGGTGAGATAAAAACAGATCTTTAATGTTAAAAAGTTGATGAAATACTGGTTTTGTTTTGGAAAATATAAGTCGGGGGCTACTGGACACACAAAATGCATGAAATATGGTAAGGACTCTAGATATTCTTTCTCACCCATTCACTGAATCAATTAATCCTACCGGGATAGTGGGGAGGCTGGTGGCTATCTCAGCCAACACTGAGCAAAGACAGTACACCCTGAACAGTTCGCCAGTCCATCACAGGGCAACACACACACTACCATTCACACTCACTTCCACACCTAGGGGCAAACTGGAGCAGCCAATTAGCCTTATGTGCATGTCATTGCAATGTGGGAGTAGCTTGAGGAAACCAATGCAAACACTGGAGAACATACAAACTCCACACAGAAAAGCCCGAGCCTGGAACTCAAACCCAGGACCTTCTTGTTGTGAGGCAGACGTGTTAACCATGACACCACTGTGCCAGATATTACTATTAAATAAAGTTTAAAATATGAAATCTTGCTGTATATAGTTCAACACCTCATACATACTTGTCACCTTGATTCCAGGTAGAAAAGAAACTTACAACTTAATGACCAGGGCTGTGGAGGATAAGCACTGTTTTTGTTTATTTATTTTTAATAAAAATAAATAGTGTTTACTCACCATTCATGATCATCATTCATTCATTCATTCATTCCTGCATTCGCTAAGCCACGTAATCCTCATCAGGGTTGCAGGGAGGCTGGTGACAATCTCAGCCGACTCTAGGCGAGGTACACCCTGAACAGCTCGCCAGGCCATCGCAGGGCCAACACACACTTAACCATTCACACTCACACTGTGCATGTTTTTGGACTGTAGGAGGAAACCGGAGTACCCGGAGGAAACCAACGCAAGCACAGGGAGAACATGCAAACACCACTGGAACTGAACCCAGGACCTTCTTGCTGTGAGGCGGACGTGCTAACCACTGCGCCACAGTGCCATCAAAATATGCAATGATGTTCTTTAACTCTCTTCTGTCATCCCTCGAAAACACAATGATATTTCATCATAATGCGCTCCATGAGCGCACCATGTGCCATCCATGTTTACTATGATATACTATTACTACCATAGTAATACTACTGCCTCTTGGGTTATACAGTAGTACAGCGAGTAAGAATAAGAAACATTATTGAACAAATACAGTAAATATTACACTGTCGAAGAAACCTGCAAGCTGTACAAGTTTACCTATAACCCACTGCCCTGCTGTTAATTATTTTCTCATAACAGCACACCCCCATGATTTCTTTCATTACTTACATAACTACTTTGAAATTATCCGGTTGTAAGAAGATATGTGATATACTGACATACCATAAAACGGCATGGTTAGCACATCCACCTTATAGCACAGCAGGAAGATCTCAGTTGACTCTGGGTGAAGCCAGGGTACACCCTGAACTGCTCACCAGTCCATCACAGGTCAACACACACACACACACACACACACACACACACACACACACACACACACAGCCATTCGCACACCTTGAAGCAAATTGGAATCCCAGAGGAAACCCACACAAGCACAGGGTAAACATGCAAACTCCACACAGAAATGCCGTCGCCGAGCCTGCAACTCGAACCCAAGACCTCCCGACCTGTCAAATTCTTAAGATAAAAAAATATGTTCTATCTATCCAATTCTATAATTCCATATTTTGTTTCCTTTCATGGAGAGCCAGTTAGCATGGAGATAGCTGGTTAGCTGAATGCCTGTTCCTTCAACAATCCAACAAAGTCATGTTTTTTGTTTTGTCTTATGTGACATAAAGGTCACTGTATCTGAGCTGATATCTTATAAGTAAATTAGACAATCAGAGCACAGAATTGCTAATATCTAGTGATGTACAATAGAATAAATACATATGTGAAATGAAAATATTTCCATAATTGGAGACCTGATCTGTTTACATGTGTGTAAAGTAAAGTGGGAATGAATGGGCTCCTTGGGGTCAGGATGGGTTATTTTGATGTCCATCCCTGTGAAAGTCAATGTGACTGGGTCCACAGTCCACTAGAGTGACATTAAAATACTGTCAGAAAAAACCTTAACTGAAGAATCAAAGATTAGCATTTAAATATTTCAATATTGGAAAAAGAGGTACTGGCATTGAAAAAGTTAGGCATCAAAAACATATAATGTATTTATATTTAACTATATTTTGTATTATGATGTGTTTGTTAATGACAATCTGCAGGTTTCTCTTCATGTCAGTCTGCTACTTTCAATCAATACACTTACTTGTGGTTTGGATGTTTCAGATGAACTTCCCTGAAGCCATCTTTCAGGTGTGCAGCCATGACGGGCTTATGAGGAACTACGTGTTCTGGAAGTTCAGTTCAGGAATACGACTATTGTTAAAAAATAATACAAATAAAAATAAATAAAGAAGACAGTTACTTAAATTAAACTGACACAAGGTCGTATTTAGGATGCATTCTGTGCGAATAAAATGATGTGAGTGATGGACAGTTTTAATCACAGTACTGTATGATATAAATATAAACTAATGCACAACCCCATAGTAAAAAAAAAAAACTATAGGCTTTCTAGGTTTGGAAAACTGCTCTGGTTTTCTTTCCAAAACACCAAAGAATCAGCGTCCTCTGTCAGGCCTGGTTTTCTCAGGTAAAGATGAAGTTCATAGTAATACTATTTGTATGAAATATGTAAAACAGTCGTGTATGGAATATACTGTAAAGCACGATTCTGGAATACACCAAAATTATCAATTGGCATTTTATGGAATTTCAATTCTACTTCCTAAAATTCAAATTTGAATTACTTCCTGTTTGCAACCTCAATTCAAATTCAATTCAAATTCATGGAATTGTATTGGAGTTTGGGAGACATTCTCAATTCAATTCAGAATTATGCACAAGCCTGATATACAGTAGCACTGTAGATTTCTCATATGTAATATAATACTAATATAGCACAACTCCCATAAGAACTGGTCCCTGTTATTCATACTATAGATGTTTCAACAGTTTGATCAAAAAAACTATAAGCTATATATATATATATATATATATATATATATATATATATATAGGTAGACAGGTTTGGCTCATGGCATGAAGACCACGCTTTTGCTTTAAGACAGGAGCTGTACTGTACTATGGTCAATCTATAGAAGTCAATAGATTCTACAGGTAATCTATAGGGTGTTTTCTATGGGACAGCTGAATTTTTAGTGCTGCATTCTGGTGATTTAACACAGTAACAATTTTTAAGTTTATAATTTTAAGTGAATAACAAGTTGTCAGCCATTAGATGGCACACTTCATCAACAAATGTATTTATCTGAGAATATTAAATGTTTTTATTTTCCTGACCGTTTTAAAGCACAATTAGAAGCATATTCTAACTGATTTTAAATTAAATGTTAGAAATTATATACTACATGTTACTTCAATTTTATTTTAATGAATTTTTCTATTATCTTCAATGATTTTACTCATCATTTATAATTTGTATTTTCTGTAATATGTTTTTACATTGTATTTTTGTATTTACTGTATATTTTATTATGTTTAAAAATTCATATTTTACAGTATACTTTTTTATTTTTATCTAGTAAATTATAAATAAATATTAATTATTTACACAGATATAAATCACTATAGAGCTGTCCAGGGTGTACTCTTCCCTCACCCAGAGTCAGCTGAGATGGGTGGCAGCCTTCCTGCGACCCTAATTAGGATTAAACAGTTCAGAAACTGAATGAATGAATAAATTACTCTATACATAAACTGGGTATCATACACCCACTCTGTAAATGACTCAATACAAGAAAACCTGCTCTTTCATTTTAATAGAGTGTACAGTAATTAATTCACTTATTTATTATTTCACAAGTGTTGCCAATAAAGCAATTTAATGTAATTCTGTAGTGTGGTCCGTTTTAGGCTCACACACACGATACTGTAATTGTTAATGGTGGTGATAATAAGTATAATGTAATATTTATGGTTTTTAAATGACTATATACTATATTTATATTCATAGACATTGCTGGTAATAAACAGCTACAGGTCTATCAATAAAATTAAATCTTTTAGTGTAGTAAAGCAGACATTGACCATTTATTTTAACTGGCTCAGTGAAACACAAATAGCCTACTATCATATCATTGACCTAATCAACAAATATCTACAACTAATACAACAGTAAAGATCTACAATAAAAAATTAGGTCAACCCTTATTAAAGCATTTGAAGACATCTGAATTAAGATGGTTCTGAGTCAAGAAACTTCTTGAATTTGATTAATTGTGGAAAAGCAAATGTTATGGTAGAAATGTAGCATTATTCTGTTGTATGTTGTAATAGTTTACTTGAACTCTTGTTGCATGAGAGGGGATTCGAACTCAGGTTGCTCAGTGCATATTTTGGTAAATTGTTATCATGTATCGTGCAGAAACCTCTACAAATGCCCGCAAGCCTCTGTCCACTCAAGACCGATATGAAGATAATATACTGTTTCACTTCAAAATGAAACACAACCCTGACTTTAGAGACTGGGAAGAGCTGAATTTGAACAATATTTTGGGTAAGAACACAGACGTTGCTAGCGAGCTTGATAGTGGTAATGATACAGACACCTGGCGAGTCGAGAACGGCAAGCTTCCCAACTTTTGTACCTCAGTGTCTCCTGAGATCTCTCGCCATGAAATACCAGTACCAGTGCCCTGAGTGCCACTGCTTACATCCGGCACTTTGGATCTGTTCAAGGTGAATATAAAATATTACTGTGTATGTACATTGATTTAAGGTGGCGAGACATTTATTAACATTTGTTCTAAAAAAAGGCAGTGCCTGGAGGAAACCCACACAAGCACAAAGAGGACATGCAAACTGCACACAGAAACACCGTTGCCGAATCCGGGAATTGATCCCAGTACCTTCCTGCTATCAGGTGAATGTGCTAACCAATGCATCACCGTGCTGCTCCCCTCCAACTTTCTGATAAACTGAATTAATAAATAAGGTCTGTAGTATTATGTCTTTTTTTTTTTTTTTAATTCAGTGCATATAATTGCAGTCAAGCAAGCACAGCGAGCGGAACAGCAACACTGATTTTGCTTTCCCGCCTGGATGCCTGGATTGTGCTTTCCCGCCTGGAAGCCAGTATTTGGTTGGGCTCAATAACCCTCCCAGAATTTCATGGCCGACTTGATTAATGTGGTAGCGCATGCGTGGCACGATTATAGGAAGGTTGAGAGAGCCACTTTGGTTGGGCTCAGTAGACTCATATTTACCATCTCTTTACCATCAGAGCTCAATGCAGTGCTGAGTGACATGTGACTGTGAACGATACAATGCCAAATGGCAGTGGAATAGCATAGCAGGCTGCAGAAGCCCAGATTCAAGAGCAAGCAGTGTATACAGAGAGAGGAAAGTGGAAAGAGGTCTGGTGTGCTAGCACTTGCTGATGTGCTAGTCCTCACTGATGTGCTAGTTTACCCACTCGACAGTTAAATGGATTGTATTTGACACTGAATAAGACATTGGGAAATGAGGAACTGCTGTGTATGCCAGATTCCACCTTCCACCTAGACGGGCTGATACCCTTCAGAGTGTACCAGAATAATTTGTCTGGGAAAACTCTGCACATACATTCATAAAGGTTGGTGCACAAACTGCTCCTTAGTTAACAGTCATTGGACTGAGGCAGTGGAGTACAGCTAAATGCTGGCCACATTACCTACTTCAGGAGTTCACATCATGACAGGAGTTTATCTTTCCTGTTTACATTCCCTGCGTGCTAATGCTAATAACGCTCTTATGGCGCTTCATGATAACATCAGTGCACTTGAAAACAAGCATCCCAAGGCACTCTACATGATTGCTGGTGACTTCAACAATATTAACATTATACTTAAGTTCTACAAGTACATAACAATTGCTACATGAGGTACCAAGACACTTGATCATCTGTATACAAACAGACGTGGGACAAACAACCCCCACCCCCTCCTCATCCTCTCAGATCACATCTCAGTCTAGCTAGTTCCTGCTAAAAGACTTCTGCCAAAATCAAAGAAAACAACAAAGACCATCACAGTTTGGCCCAGTGACTCCACTTCCATACTGCAGGACTGCTTTGATTGTACGAACTGGCAGATCTTCAGAGAACCAGCAGCACATGATAGCAATGTAGACTTGGATTAGTACAAGTATGCATCATCACTACTATATGCTATCTATCTATCTATCTATCTATCTATCTATCTCTATCTCTATCTCTATATATATATATATATATATATATATATATATATATATATATATAATGCTATATAAGAAGTGTGTTGATGAT
>JAQMYF010000011.1:6645667-6680797 GCA_030014195.1 Neosilurus mollespiculum | reverse complement strand
CGCTGTGAGTGACAGGGAAGTGAGCGTATGCCATCCCTCCCTCCCGTGAGAGCTCGGCCAATTAGCTCCCATAGACTACCGGTCACGGATGGCTGTGGAATCAACCCGGATTTGAACTTGCGATCTCCGGGTTGATAGTCACGCACCTTGTCGATGCGTCACTCGGGAGCCCAAAATTGAGATGTTTTTGGGCCCAAATTTCTATTAAACTTGTGCATTTCTCATAAACCTACCACTAAGGAAACTCATAATGCGTCAATTAAGCTTTTCAGAGGCATGTGTCTAGTCAGAGTCATTTACTAGCCGTATCTTTGTGGGAAGAAAACAGACAGAGAGAATTATGTGGTGACAGACTATTAGAGCGGACTATTAGACTATTAGAGCTATGTTAAAGGCATTGGGGGTGTGCTGTGGTATTTGTCTGTCAATGTCCTGCCTCTTTGCAGAACATTCATTCATTTATTCATTCATTTTCTAAGTAGCTTAATCCAAATTAGGGTTGCGGGGAGGCCGGCACCCATCTACGCCGACCCTGGGCGAGGGCGGGGTACACCCTGGACAGCTCACCAGGCCATCGCAGGGCCAACACTTACACAACCATTCACACTCACACTCACACCTAGAGGCGATTTGGAACAGCCGATTAGCCTACTGTGCATGTTTTTGGACTGTGGGAGGAAACCAGAGTACCTGGAGGACACCCATGCAAGCACAGGGAGAACATGCAAACTCCACACAGAAAAGCCCGAGCTGAGAATCGAACCGAGGCCTTCTTGCTGTGAGACAGATGTGCTTACTACTACGCCACGGTGCCACCCTCACTGCAGAACAATAGAATCCTAATGATGACACATGATAACACATTTCTTCACACTTTTACAAAATACACACTAAAAGGGATGCCAAATTAGCAGAGATTACAAAACACCTTAAATTACCACTATGTCCACCAGTGTCTAGCTTTCCACCATGACCATGCCCTGCAGAGTAATGCAAAGTATATTTTATCCCAATTTACGGGGAACTGTCATCATGCACAATGTTCATCTGTCCATCCATCTATCTGTCGACAGGTGCATTCCGTGCACTAACACAAAAAATTCCATTAGCATTCATTAACATTTTTGGTGTGGTTTTTGCGACTGGATAATTTCACAGCCCTATTGATTTTCGTCGTGGAATTTCGTCCTGAATTTGTATTCTGTGCACTAACTCAAAAACATCACCGATCATCAACGTTTTTGGTGACTGGGCATGTATTATAAAGTGGTGCATGGGCCGAGGGGTATTGTCTGCTTTGCAGGGCTATTTTCATAGTTTATCTGTTGCATGACCAGCATAACTCAGGATTTTTAAACAATAAACTTCAGCATCAATCTCTAAAAAGTAATTGACAGCAGTACACAGTGTAAAGAGTACTCACAGTGTATTTATTTTTTATGCCAGTACATTGTTACTGTCTCTCAGCCTCTCTGCTTCTCTGCATGTCTCCTTAATTTCACTGTAGTCTGAGATGTAACATAGCACTGAGTAAAAAGAGTATTATAGAATTAGTATTGTACTTTAATGTAACGATTTTTTAGTAATGATTTTAGGATTATACCAATTGACCAAAACAACATCTTAAATTTATATTGTACATATGTTAAATATGGGCGGCACGGTGGCGCAGTGGTTAGCATGTTCACCTCACAGCAAGAAGGCCTGGGTTCGATTCCCGGGCTCGGGGAGTTTCTGTGTGGAGTTTGTATGTTCTCCCCGAGTTTGTATGGGTTTCTTCTGGGTACTCCAGTTTCCTCCCAAGTCCAAAAACATGCACAATAGGCTAAGTGGCTGTTCCAAATCACCCCTGGGTGTGA
Organism: Neosilurus mollespiculum; assembly: GCA_030014195.1. NCBI lineage: Eukaryota > Metazoa > Chordata > Actinopteri > Siluriformes > Plotosidae > Neosilurus > Neosilurus mollespiculum. The sequence goes on along the minus strand of JAQMYF010000011.1, from coordinate 6,678,938 downwards.
GTGTGAGTGTGAATGGTTATGTGTGTGTTGGCACTTATTGCCTGGCGAGCAATCCAGGGTATACTTCGCCCTCTCCCAGAGTCGGTTGAGATGGGCGCCAGCTTCCCCACAGCCCTAGTTAGGATTAAGTGACTTAGAAAATAAATGAATGAATGAACATGTTGAATATGTCTAAAAACCTCCCACCTCAAGCTTTCGGAAGTCAGTTTCCTGATAATACCACTTTATAATATCAAACTCAAGACCCGCAGGCCAAATCCAACCCATCAACTCATTTTATGTGGCCTGAGAGAGCCAAAAGAATATGATTATAATACATTTTTTGCATCGACCATTATCATGAAACATAATTCATCAGCCTTGCATTAGGTGGCAGCAGCCTATTTTAAATAAACAGCTAGACATAATTGCATAGACTTATAGATATTATAAGTCTTTTTAGACTTATAATATCGCCACTGTTGGGCCCTTGAGCAAGGCCCTTAACCCTCAATTGTCCAGTTGTATAAAAATGATAATTGTAAGTCGCTCTGGATAAGAGCGTCTGCCAAATGCTGTAAATGTAAATGTAAAAATGTGTGTTGTCACAAAAGGAAAGTTAAAAAAAGGAAAAGAGAACAAATACCTAAACTAATCATTTTGCCATGCAGATTTTATTTCAGGTCCTTTCTGAAACGGATGTTCAGTGATTATTCAGCCCTTGGTGACCTAGAAATTTTGTGAAGTGGCCCTTAGTGAAAATGAGTTTGACACCCCTGCAATATGGTGTTAATATAATTCACTTTCAAGATTAGGTATCATATCAGAAAATTTATGCCACTAAAACTGCCTCAATATACCTGCATTTCCCATCATATCGTCCAGAGACCCAAAAATGAATGTTGTGTGTCTTCTCATTTCTACACACTGCTCCTGTCCCTCACCATCCAATAACTGTTGAACTTGAATAATGTCTTCAAACAAAAAGAAGTTTGGGAAAAGAGTAATACCTAATGGCTCTCATATGAGGATCTTACAAGGACATGCATACAATATTGATGGGAAAAAGTATAATGTCCTTATAAGAGGACATTATGGTCTCAAGAGGTTAAAGTTTCAAGCAGTCAAGTATGAAGTTTGCTGGACAAACAAAACCACATTAAACTGAGGATGCAGGGTTGTGCAATGCATTTTCAAGGATGGTTGTGATAATTTTTTGTTTATATTTTGGAAAATTCATCAGAAGATTTTTTTTAGGCAGGTATAAAAAAAAAACAGTAATTTCTTATTTGAAAAAAGTTCTGGCATGTCCGCCTCACAGTAAGAAGGTCCCAGGTTTGATTCCCAGGCTCGTTGAGGGCATTTCTCTGTAGAGTTTGCATGTTCTCCCTGTGCTTGCGTAGGTTTCCTCCGGGTACTCCAGTTTTCTCCCACATTCCAAAGACATGTACTTAAAGCTAATTAGCTGTTCCAAATTGCTCCTAGGTGTGAGTGTGAGTGTGAATGATAGTGAGTGTGTTGGCCCTGTGATGGGCTGGCAAGCGGTTCAGAGTGTACCCCACCTTTACCCAGTGTGGGCTGAGATTGGCTCTAGCCTCCCTGCGACCCTACCAGGAATAAGTGGTTCAGCAAATGAGTAAGAGAGTGAGTGTAGCCTATTTTGTGTGTAAAAGCAAGGCATAAAGCTATCTCAGCCGGTATCAGGCCTTGATTGAAGAGAAATGTGACGCGGTGATCAATATTTTGACGAGTAAATGAGCGATGAGTTCGCTGCATATGGTTGAGAGTAATTATGAAGTCAGATGATATCTCTTAGGTTGTTGAACTGTAATGCTTATGGTTTTTTATGTACTTGGGTAATACCTATAATTACTCCTATTATAGTCACGGGGAGGCTGGAGCCTATCTCAGCCAACACTGGTGCGAAGGAAAGTTACACCCGGAACAGCTTGCCAGATCGTCACAAGGCAAACACACACACAGTCATTCACACTCACACTCACACCTAGAGGCAATTTGAAACAGTCAATTAGCTTAATGTGCATGTCATTGGAATGTGGGAGGAAACCAGATTACCTGGAGGAAACCCATGCAAGCACAGGGAGAAATTACAACCTCCACACAGAAACGCCTTCTCCAAGTCCAGGACTCGAACCCAGGACCTTCTTTCTGTGAGGTGGACGTGCTGGACAGCTCGCCTGACCAGCACAGGGCAAGACACCCACACAACCATTCACACTCACACCTAGAGGCCAATTAGCCTAATGTGCATGTCTTTGGATTGTGGGAGGAAACCATAGCACCCAGAAAAAACCCACACAAGCTCAGCAAGAACATGCAAAGCCCACGCAGTAACCCCCTCGCCGACCCAGGACTCGAACCCAGGACCTTTTTTGCTGTGAAGTGGACGTGCTAACCACTACAACATCATTTTACTGCTTCAGTCTGTCAAAAGATTAGCGAAATAAACATAGTTCATTCTGCATGTGAATATTATTCCTTTCTAGCTTACTTATTTGCTGGTGTGTGAGTGCTTTCCTTCCATTTTAAATAAAGTGAAACCACTTTGGAGAAATCTCTTAGGATTTCCTATGGCACTTTACCCTCCATCTTTCCTTACACAAAGAGGGCCAATCTAATACAGTGCTTTTTCCAGCTGAAACTCAGTTATTTGGCGTCTGTTCAGTGGCATCTGACATCTTTACACAGGAAGTTATTGATTATCTTTTCCCAACAATAATAAATGCCTCTGGGTTTGTGTGTATACACTTTCAAGAAGTGGAAGAGTGGGTGGGCACTTGTGTGAATGAATTTTATAGGCATGAATTATGCATTTCGTAATCGATTACAAATTGGACCTTTATGGTTGATAGCACCGCAAAAAATATTCTGAGTGGTCTCAAAGCAACTGGTCTTTAGTCTGTGCTTTTATAATGGAGGGTTAAGGGGGAGCTGCTACTTGAAAACTTTTGAAGCTCAAGCAAGTGGAGTAGAAGAGAGAGACGGCACAAGAAACACCACACACTCATCTGAAGCCGGAGCAAACCTAATTCTGTTTTTGCTGATTACATTTGTTCATTATTTTAAATATCCATCAATTTAGCACAGTTTTTTTTTTTTTTCATTTTTCATTTTTTCTCCGAGATGTCATCACTGTTGAAAGAAGAGATGCAGCGAGTCTTGTTCAGACCAGAAAAACAAAAACTGGTGGAGTTTATAGAGATTGAGGAAGGAAAAAGTGGACGGCATTTTGTCTGTGTATCCAGTAAGTCACCTGTGCTTGGATGTCTAATGTACATGGGAATAATATCGGGTTTGGATTCTTATCTTTGTGATTGGCTACTACTAATAACAAAGTTATTAGATTTATGATGTTAGAATTATAATGAAGTTGTTGCTTGAGATACATATCTTTTATTTAGGTAAAACATCTGTAGCCTAGTATTTTGACAAATACAAGCATTAATACATCATTAAATCTCATTTATTTTGTGCTTGCTGATAAACATTTGAAAACAATAATATCAGTATTGATAAAAACATCTCTTTTATGATCATTTGCATTATGTACCATTTATTTTCACATTATGGGCCTCTTTCAACTCTTGTGCTAATCCTTATTATATATTATATAATGAACATGACATCTAAATATATAAATAAATACATAGATTAAAAAAAAAAAAACACAGCATGTTTAATTAAATTTAGCCAAATCTGTTCCCAGCTTATTAGCCTATAGTACATACAGTGTGAATGTAATACAAGAGGGAAATAAAGTTTGTATTTTCATGTGTAGTATCTAAGTGCAAACAAGTCCAGATCTCAGTGGTGCGGTGTGAGAAATCTCACCCTGCCAAGAGTAAGAAATCTCGTCGTGTTGGACTGGAAGACCACTATGTGAGGACGGAGGTATGGACTCTTGAAGAACTGAGGATTCTGGATGGGAGGGACCCTGACACAGTAAGCCAAACCTTTGCTAGACTAAATATTTTAAATCCAGTGCTTATTGTTCCAGTCAAAAGAAATGGTAAATGCCTTAATAAGTTATGCTAGACATATCAGAAGCACTCAAAAAAAACGTCAAACACCACTCAAAAACATTCACTTTTCAAACACTACACAAACCAAGCACCACACAAACAGCACTCAAAAATGCAAACAACTCAAATGCTACACAACCAACTCCAACACTAGTCAAAACAGCTCAAAAACAATTCGACCAATCAAATAATACAATAATACAAACACCACTTAAATAATAAAAACACCAATAAATCTAACACCAAACAAACACTACTCAAACAAATCAACTCAACAATGATTTAAACAACTCAAACAATGTTGAACTTCAACAAAGTTGATTCAACTGAACTTCAATTATCAGAACATTTTTTGTTCGATCTCATATATAAAGTACAGCTGCAATATATATATATATTTTTTTTTTACTAAGGATTAATCTAAGTGAAAGCTCTGGTATGTGTTTTTACTTATATGCAGAGCTCAAGGTAAGGAGCAGCCAGACAACCAACAATAATGTTATTTGATTGCAGTCTGTAAGCAATTACATATGAAATCATTTTTAAAATTAAAAAGATGAGTAATGAGTCTACCAAGTTTTAATGAATATCATGTTTAATGAATATCATTAAACTACATTTCACATTATTATTTATTTAGTTACAGTGAATTCTATACATTTTTCATTTAGATAATAGATCACAAAAATATTAACAAAAAATTACATTTAAAAAGAATGTTATTGCATATATACTTATCAGTGTCTGGATGAAATGTAAGAATTAGTTGTGGTGGTTCTCTGATTAATGCCCTCTTTACTTGGCTACTGAATTTTGGTAGATAGTTTTGAGTAGGAAGAGCTAAGGTCGTGCTACTGAATGCACTTTCTTTATAATTTTTTATTTTTTATATTTATTCATTTTTGGATTTTTTTTAGTGCACTGCAGAATATTTTTATGGATCCTTTTTTGTAACAAACGCCTGATTGATACTCATTTATGATGCTGTATGTTGCTAACAAATTTTAGGATCTTCCAGAGACAGGTTTATTGGGATTACTTTACTTACACATAATTGGCTTCCACCCAACAAATTATATGAATACTAATGGTAACTGATCAGATCAAAATTAATTTACGGGTCTCACAGCAGTGGAGGTGAAAAACTTACGCAATCATCACTTTAAATATTTTATTCATAAATCATTCTTCTAATTGCTCTCTATAGGCAAACCCAATAAAATTCTATATTTATGACATTTCTCCATGCGTTCGTTGAACCACTTAATCCTAGTAGGGTCACGGGTAGCCTGGAGCCTATCACAACCGACACTGGGGTACACTCTGAATAGCTTGCCAGACCATCGCAGGCCAACACACACACAAAACCATTCACACTCACATTCACACCTAGGGGCAATTTTAATAGCCAATTAGCTTAATGTGCATGTCTTTAGACTGTGGAAGGAAAGCGGAGTACCTGGAGGAAACGCGAGCACAGGGAGAACATGCAAACTCCACACAGAAATGCCCAGGATTCAAACCCAAGACCATCTTGCTGTGATGTGGACATGCTAACCAAAATGCCACTGCGCCACCCTATTTATGACATGAGAACCCATTATATTTAAATACCTCTACAAGGAGGTTATGTTTTACTTTCGGTTTGTGTGTTTTCTAGCAGGATTACACGAAAGGTTATGGGCAGATGTTCATGAAAGTTCTACCACAGCTGGGGCTTTGGAAAAGGAAGACTTGGATTTTAAAGATGATCTGAAATAAATTGTGGACCAAGGAATTTTTTAAAGGATTCTTTAATATTGTGAGATAGGAAGATCTTTAACTATTTGGGTTATATTTGGAATTGCTTGGTAAAGGTTTACGTTCTCCATGTGCTCTTGCTAAACTTCATTATTATTTCAGTCCCACAACCTCGCCACTTACTTCTCCAGCAATTAAGCTCAAAGAAAATCTTTTTACAGATGTTTTCACATCTTTAACACTTGGAATATGTGATATAAAGACATTTCTGATGATGGTAACAAGCCAAGCATCTAAACAGCATCTAAACAGGTCTAATAAAGTTAGGAGCACTGGTTTACATTTAAACCTCGACCTTTCTAAAATGGTGTCTAAGGCAGTCATTTCTGTATAGTTCCATCCTTACCCAGTGTTATCTATTGAGTGTTCTGCCAAAAATACCTGATAAATCTTAACAAGGGCATGATTATAAGGTAAAGATCTAATCAGATGAGCTAGAAAAGAGAACAAAATACGTATCTTATAAGGAAATAATCTGTGAGGGTTTATATCTGCAAGAGGAAAGAAAGCTTATGTATATTCTAAAGGAAAATGTTGATCCTAAAATGTATTGAATATAATGAAATACACTGAACTGGCTTGTTAAATGGTCCACATGGGGAGTCACAGCCCACAGTCGCTGTACATCAGGCAGTTACAGCAGATAGCCAGTACCATTTACAGCATTCAAGAAACAGACACCCTTATGCAGAGTGACTTACATTTGTCATTTTTATACAACTGGTGGTTAAGGGCCTTGTTCAAGGGCCCAACAGTGGTGGCATACTTGAACCTCCAACCTTTGGATTAGTAACCCAGAGCCTTATCCACTGAGCCACCACTGCCATTTCTAAAGATGACTCCCAGCCTGTTTGGTGAGTTTCAGCCCCTTTCATCAGGCTGGAGATTTAAAGTCCAGAGCCTAAATCTATATAATTACAAATTGTAAAATATGTACACATTGTTACTATCTTTAAGTTTTACAATGCATTTTCTTTTCTTATAGGATGATCCCTGTTTCCTGATGCACTTTGACAAGGTGCGTTCTATGAAAGCAGTGAACTGTGCTGCGAAGTACAGCCTGGCCCGCTGTCTGGTTGCGCTTAGTGATTCACGTCAACACACCGAGCTCCATCTTCGGAATTTTGACTGGACATACATCAAGCCAACGTCCATATACTCGAACAGAGGTGACTGCATGGTCTTAATGCGGATCTGCTTCTATGCCTTCAATCTGGTGTGTCTTTCCTTGTGTCCTGTGCCTATCTGAGCTACTGACTCCTCACGCACAACCTAGACAAGTCCATCATCAGAATACAAACTTTGTGAGAAGGCTCCTAGTGGCGAAACGTTTCACATGGAGAAATTTTGAGCTTGTACTGTGTAAAGTTTTGAAAATGACAGGTGATTCTGAACTGAACTATGTTCTCTTGACTGGGTTAGCAGCCATCAGTGAATATGTAAAGCTACTTTGCAACAATGTCAGCTGTAAAAAGTGCTATACAAATACAACTGAACTGAATAAGTGAATTCCAGTTCCACTGAGACGAACCATATGTTTCCTTTAAAAATTCTGGAACATGTAATAAATAAAATAGCAAACATAATAAACGTGTCCATGAAAACTTTGTCTATCTTTATATTCACATTTATTTACTGCCTACAGTCATTTTGTTAAACTGGCTCCTTATAATGGACCGACCATGAACTTCATACAAAAAAAGGAAAAATAAAATGCCTATTTGTACCCGAGTGAGAAGAGTCACATGACACCCTGATCCATCCATCCCTCCAGGAAACTGGACTAGGATGGAACTAGGATGGAAACCCAGGCATCCCTCTTCTCAGCGACACTCTCCAGCTCCTTCTGGGGAATCCCAATGCATTCCCAGGCCAGATGGGATATATAATCCCTCCAGCAAGTTCTGGTACTACCCCAGGGCCTACCTCCAGGAGGACATGCTGACTCACTCATTTGCTGAACCGCTTAAACCTATAGGGTTGCAGAGTGGCTGGAACCTATTGCAGCCAACACTGAGCGAAGGCGGGGACACCCTGAACAGCTAACCATACCAGGCAGGAACAACACATACACACAATCATACACAATCACAGGCAGGTGAAATTTGAAACTGCCAATTAGCCCAATGTGCATGTCTTTGGGCTGTTGGAGGAAACTGGAGAACCCTAAGGAAACCCATGTAAGCACAGGGTGAACACGCAATCTCCACACAGAAATGCCCTCGCTGGGGAGCTCAAAGCCACGACTTTCTTGCTGTGATGTAGAAGTGCTAACCACTACGCCACTGTGTCGTCTGGGTGCCAAAAAAAAAGATCCAAATTGTTTCAGTGAATTATATTTATACTCATATATATTTTTGGATGTTTATCAAATGGTTGAATCCAGCAGCATATACTTCCGATGGCTTTCCTAGGCTGCTTGGAAATGATTAATGTATGATGTTGATCTGAGTAGAGTGAATCAAGCAGTCGCTGTAATTTCTCAGACAGAAAGCTTTGACACTCAAGTTTAAAAATATCACTGCTGTCCTCTTTAAAGTGATAATAGATATCAAATATCATTCAAACTTTTGCAATAAATATTGATATAGAAGTGCAGCATTTGGTGTAGTGGTTAGCACATTCGTCTCACAGCATGAAGGTCCTGGGTTTGAGTCCCGGGCTTTCTGCATGGAGCTTGCATTTTCTCCACGTGCTTGCATGGGTTTCCTCTGGGGACTCACACAACCCAATGACATGCACATTAAGCAAATGTGCTGTTTCAAATTGCCTAGGTATGAGTGTGAATGGTTTTGGGTGTGTGTTAGCCTTGCGGTGGTCTGGTGGTCTGTTCAGGGTGTACCCCACCTTTGGCCAATAACGGTTGAGATAGTCTCCAGCCTTCCCACGACCCCTGTAGGATTAAGTGGTTCAACAAATGAGTGATTGAGTGACTATTTTTTTTTTCAGTGGAATCCCTGTTCTTTTTTTCTATTTGGGAAAGTGTGTATGTGCATGCATAGGCGTAACTTCACTTTGTTATAGCTCCCGCCCACAAAGTGGTTCAGGAGCCATAGGAATGGGCTCCATCTGTCTATCTCTGTCCGTCACACTTTAGTTTCCGTACATTTACTTGCCGTGTGCTGAAGCTGGGGCTTTCAAACTTGGTATGTTGGCTCACTACTATGAGTGCTAGGATGAGTTTGGGGGTGAGTGACCTTCACCTACTTTTCAAGGTCACAGAGGCAAAACTGTATATTAGGTTTCCGGACATTTACTTGCCGCACGCTGAAGCATATTGTAAAATGGTTCTTTCAGTCCACTGCTATATAATCCTTACTTTTTTGTTCTTTGGTTTGCTGTAAACAAGAAGGTTTGGGTTCGAGTGCTGGGCTCGGCTTGGGTGTTTCTGTGTGGAGTTTGCATGTTCTTCCTGTTCTTATCCATAGTCCGAAACAACTAAACAACAACCCGAGAGCGAAAATGAAACATTTGTTTACGCACTTTTAATCTACGTGGGTTTTAATCTGCGTGGGTTTCCTTCGGGCACTCTGGTTTCCTCCCACAGTTCAAAAAACATCCACATTAGTCTAACTGGATGTGATGACCTGGCGAGTTGTCCAGGGTGCACTTTGCCCTCGCCCAGTGTCGGCTGAGATGGGCACCAGCCTCCCTGCGACCCTAATTAGGATTAATCGCTTCAGAAAATGAATGAATGAATGAATGGTCTAGTTGGCTACTTCAGATTGCCGCTAGTTGTGTGTGTGTGTGTGTGTGTGTGTGTGTGTGTGTGTGTGTTGGCCCTGGGATGGTCTGGCTTCGACCAGTGTGGGCTGAGGCAGGCATATGTATTAATCTTGTTTGTATTTTGCATTTGAAAAACGATTTAAAAGGAGGGAGGTGTGTTCAGGGTGCATCCAGTAGGGGGCAGTGTACACATTCAACACGCACCACCAGCGAAGAAGAAAAACGACCGCGGAGAGCTGGTTGGCGCCGATTTTTGAGTTGTGGGTGAGCTCGGCTCACGCGCGGAGGAGGCGAGTAGATTAAAAGTGCGTAAACAAGGGTTTTATTTTCCCTCTCGGGTTGTTGTTTAGTTGTTTCGGAACATACTGCAGCTCTGGTAGGACTCGTTTTGAAATGTATATAAAGTCTATCATTTTAGAGGGCTTTAAGTCCTACGCGGAGAGAACAGAAATCAACGGCTTCGACCCGCTTTTCAACGCCATCACCGGCCTCAACGGCAGCGGAAAGTCCAACATCCTCGACTCCATCTGTTTCCTTCTCGGTATTTCCAACTTATCCCAGGTAAGAATATGCTAATCCGGGTTCAGCTGTTTTGCTAGCAAACAAGCTAACACTTCCGAAAGATTCAAGATTCTTTATTTGTCAGATATTATCATCTTAAATATCATAATCTCACTTATTCCACATCAAAAATTATACAAACAAGAAGAATCTCTGACTCACTGGTGTTTCGACTTCTTGTGTGAGAAACAAAACAAGTTCGAGATTTAAGTTTACTGTGAAAACCGGTAACAGTGGACCATCTCTACCACTTTTAGTGCTGATTCATGTGTCTGTGGAGGACATTTAGCAGGATTTCACTACAGAGCTGTTCCTGAAAAAGTCAAAACGTCCTGATTATTTACTTCAAACACAGAAGAGTCATGCAAGTATCACTGGGAAACTCTTTAAAGTACATGGTTAAGCCCATTTCTGCCATTAGAGGGAAAACAAATCTACTTGTAAGTCATAATTATATCAGATACTCAGTCATAAGTTTGCTGTAGCTGAGTCACCATTGAGATATAGCGTGGTCATAATTATGAGATGCCAAGACATATGAGAGGCCACTGAGCAATAAGTACAAGTTAATCATAATTATCAGAGGCCATTAAGTCATAATTATAAGAGGCTACGCAAGCCACATTCACACAGGACGCGACAAGCAGCCATACAAAATCAGTGAACGCCATCAAAATGAGTGACGTGACATTGAGGTGAAATGTTCCCAAAAGATGTAAAGTTTCTCACCGGTGCGAAAACCAATCAGAGCGTAAAGGTACCGTTAATTTCCCCCAAAACTTTTCCTATTTGCTTCCATGGACCATTTAAAATAGGCGATTTCGTGTGCAGTTAAGCGGCAGAGCAACTCACTCATCTCTCGTCACTTTATTTATGGCTGTGATTTAAGTCATAATTGAGTTAAGTCAATTACGACTTAGCGTCTTATAATAATAATAATAACAACTTACTAATTCAGAATTACAACTAAGCATCTTATAATTATGACTTACTAAGGCGGAATTACAACTTAGCGTCTCATATTTTGACTTACTAACTCACAATTACATCTTAGCATCCTATAGTTATGACTTAGCATCTCATAATTGACTTACTAATTCAGAATTGCAACTTAGCATCTCATAAGTATGACTTAGCATCTCATAACTGACTTACTAATTCAGAATTACAATTTAGCATCTCATTGTGACTTACTAACTCAGAATTATGACTTACTAACAGAATTTCAACTTCGCATCTCAGAATTATGACTTGGCGTCTCAGAATTATGACCTACTAACTCGTAATTGCCGACTTTTTTTTTCTCGAGTGGTGGAAATGGGCTTCCATACCCTCCCAGTGATGCCAATATTGTAATACATTAAATCAGGTTTTTTTCTGTCAGGCACCTACAATATGACCTTGTGTGTTTTTTCTCTGGTTTTGTAGACATGTTGCATATGGTCGCTTCCTGTTCACAAATTTATGACTGTTTCCCTGATGTTTTGTTTCAGGTTAGAGCATCAAATCTGCAAGATCTAGTCTACAAAAATGGACTCGCCGGAATCACTAAAGCCACGGTGTCGATCACTTTCGACAACTCGAACAAGAAGCAGAGTCCCCTGGGGTTCGAGACCCACGATGAGATCACCATCACTAGACAGGTACGTTTTTAAAGCAGCATCACAGTAACAAGAACAGTTTTTCTGTGGACTGATGATGCGATGATTGACAGTCAGGACACAGTGAAGTGATCTGTGATGATTTCTAAAATAAAATTGTGACCTGATCGCTCTGATTTCCAGGTCGATCATGTTTATGCTCCTGCTTTTTCCAGCTGACTTGCTGCTCCTTGATGGTTCTGCTTAACAGCTGTGAACAAATCTCATCTCTAAGTGTCATTAAATAAATTACTTTCCTGTGGTTTTCTTGCAGGTTGTTATTGGTGGGCGGAATAAATATCTCATTAATGGCGTGAATGCAAACAATATGCGTGTCCAGGATCTCTTCTGTTCCGTTGGGCTGAACGTCAACAATCCACATTTTCTTATCATGCAGGTAATGTTTACAGTGGTTTTCTTTTTATTAAATGATAAAACCTAAAGATGTGGATGATTGTTTTTTTTTTATTCTTTGTTTTGTTTAAATTTTTTACAGTACACTCATGTCATCTTTTTTCCCCTATTTTTAAGGGGAGAATCACCAAAGTCTTGAATATGAAACCCCCTGAGGTGAGGAGCTGCTCGTCTTTTAATTACTCAATTATGTTAAATGTATATATAAATTATCTATTTATTTAAAGTAATTATGTATGTCTGTTTATTCTTCCTGGAATAAAAGCTACGTAGTGTAAATATAACGTTTACATGTTTCTTCATGTTGCATTGGCATCATGGTGTAGATTTTGGCCATGATTGAAGAAGCCGCCGGTACCAGGATGTACGAGTGCAAGAAGATCAGCGCTCAGAAAACCATTGAGAAGAAGGACGCAAAACTGAAAGAGATACAAACGGTCCGTCTGTTTATTTTTGCGTGTGTGTTTCTTTCTGTACGTGTGGGTGCATGTGCATGTGTATGTGTCTGTGTGTGCATCTATGCATGCACGTGTGTACTTGTGCGTGCGTCAGTGTAGGTGTCTGTTTAGGTGTGTGTATGTGTGCCTGTGCTTGCGTCTGTGTGTGTATAGTATGTGCGCGTGTGTTGGGAGTTGCACTTCATTTTCCTGTGTGTTTTGTAACCGCTGTAGATCCTTGATGAGGAGATCACCCCTGCGATGGAGAAGCTGAAAGAGGTACTTCCTTTCCTCAGTAAGATTAGTACTGGATGCATCATTTATAACAGTGACTTCAGCTAATCTCGTATTCCATGCAAAACCCATCAGGAGCGCTCTTCATACCTGGAGTACCAGAAGCTGATGCGGGAGATCGAGCACCTGAGCCGACTCTACGTGGCGTGGCAGTTTGTGTGTGCCGAAGAGACCAAGCTGAAGTCAGCGGAGGACCTGCAGCTGATGCAGAGCTCCATCACCGAGCTCCAGAGCAGCATGCAGAAGAACGCAGGCCGCATCAGTGAGCTCAGCGAAGAGATTAAAGTACTGGAGAAGAACCGGGACAAGGTACAGACTCCGCCCATAAATATTAAAGAAACGGTTAGTTTTAGTTTAATTTTATTTTAAGGAACTGCCTCGTTTTATTTTTATTTATTTTAGTGTTAATTTTTACTTTACACTACACAGACAGTCTGACAATTCACCGGCAACCTGTCCTTGGTGTATCCCCAAAGGCAAAGGTGTCCACAGGTTGTATGGTTGTTGTGCACTGGATATGCCTATTTGTTTGGAACGCATGTGTTCCTCATCCTGTACTTGTCAGTTCACATCCACAAGCTCGGTCATCCAGGAGGAGATCGGAGTAGATCCGCTGCTTCCCAGCATTGAGAGAAGCCACTTGAGGTGGCTCGGGCATCTAATTAGAATGGCTCCTGAACGCCTCCCTGGTGTGGAGTTTCGGGCATGTCCAACCGGGAATAACCCTGGGGTCAACCCAGAACACGTTAGAAGGACTAGGTCTCTTGGCTGGTCTGGGAACGTCCCCGGAAGAGCTGGCGGAAGTGACTGGGAAGAGGGACGTCTGGATCTCACTGCTTGGGCCACTGCCCCCGCGAAACGACCTCGGAACAAGCGGAAGATGATGATGATCAGTAACGGGTCTGTGTGTCTGTGTGTGTATAGGAGGTGGCAGGTGTTCTGAAGTCTCTGGAGGATGCTCTTGCTGAGGCACAGCGAATGGACACGAAAGCTCAGAGTGCTCTCGATCTGAAGAAGCAAAACCTTAAGGATGAAACTAAAAAGAGGAAAGAACTTGTGAAAAACATGGAAGAGGTAAAAGATCATGGATGTTAAATGTGTATGTTTATATTTGTGGGTCTTGTTGGGCTTGATTGAACAGTTTTCCTGTTTCCAGCAGTGTATTAGGTGTACACAGCTTATAGCTACCATCAGTCACTTATAATTAGCATACTGCCTTGATTTAGCATGTCTTCCAGTAGACTGCTAGGTGTTTCATTAATGTATTAGAGGGTGCAGCAGGGGTGGAAATTAACACTAGTCCCTGGCCCGTGTCAAGTCAAAAATCTGTAGGGCGAGTGAAATATCAGATTAAAAATCTGCAGGGCGAGTGAAAACTAGCAAGTCATCCTGCTGGCAACCTGACAAATCGAGTAGGCAAAGAAAATATAGTGTTGCTGACCAGTAATTATGAAGGAGGACTAGTAGTTTCATAATTTCACTAGTCCTTTTGGCAGTAGCTCAGTTTTGCTAAATTCCACCCCTGGAGCAGGGTTGCTGGGGAAAATGGCAGGAACCAATTGAGACTAATATTGCTAAGACCTAGCTGGCTCTAAACCTAGCTCACCTTTGTCAGTATTACATTTTCATCACGTGAGCAATGTCAGCTAGAGAGCTAGCTTCCCTTGTAAAAGGTTTATATTGGAGCGGCACGGTGACATAGTGATTAGCACATCCGCTTCGCAGCAAGAAAGTCCTGGGTTCAAGACGAGGGGTGTTCCTGTGTGGAGTTTGCATGTTCTCCCCATGCTTGCCTGGGTTTCCTCTGGGTACTCTGGTTTCCTCCTACAGTCCAAAAACATGCACTTTAAGCTGACTAGCTGTTCTAAAATGCCCCTAGGTGAGGATGTGAGTGGTTGGGTGTGCGTTGTCCTGTGATGGTCTGGCGAGCTGTTCGTGATGTACCCCGCCTTCGCCCAGTGTAGGCTGAGATAGGCTCCAGCCTCCAATAAATAGTTCAGCCCTTTTAAAACCTAACTTCTTTTTTTTTTCTGTGCACAAGGACAAAAAGGTGTTGTCATCAAAAGAAGGTGAGGTGGTGAAGGCAGTGGAGCAACTGAGAGCTGTGCAGGAGGAAGGGCAGAAGGATGCTGAGGAACTGGAGGTGGCTCAGCAGCACTTTAAGGCTGTATCTGCCGGCCTCTCAGCTAATGAGGACGGTGAGGCGGCCACGCTGGCGGGTCAGATGATGACCTGTAAGAATGACATGAGCAAAGCGGATACGGAGGCCAAGCAGGTAACATTTTCACCAAAACTCACAAAGGTGGAAATAATCTACAGTGGAATTATTTGCTAGATAAGATTTTTTTTTTTTTTTGTCTTTCAGGCTCAAATGAAGCTAAAACATGCTCAACAAGAGCTGAAAAGCAAGCAGGCTCATGTGAAGAAGATGGACAGCGGGTATAAAAAAGACCAGGACGCCTTTGAGGCTGTGGAGAAATGCAGAAACAAATTGCAGGCCGAACTTGAGAAACTCAACTACGAAGGTTTTAAACATAAACATAACTGTTTATAGCAGCAACTGTAAACCAATCAACATCTGCTTGTAGAATACTGATGCTTGTGTGGTTGTCTAAGATGGTCGAGAGGAACGTTTGATTGAACAGAAAAGGCAGCTATCTCGTGAAGCCAACCAACTACGGGAGAAATACGAGAACTTCATGGGGCAGTTTCCTAACCTGCGCTTTGAATACACGTAAGAAGAAAAAGTGCTAGCATAGCTGTAGTTTTGCAATTTTTAAACTAATAAATAATTTTAGGATGCTTCATGCTCAATAAAAAGGTAAATAAAGTGAAGGTGCCACCATTCCTGCTATACCTCATGAAATGTTAGGTGAAATAATACAGTAGAATATCGATGACCCGTACTGAGGTAGACATCTTGCGTGTCTTTGAATCCGATGACGGAGGATGATTGAAATTGTGCCATTTTCCCGTGTAGAGGATTTGAATTCACATTTTGTGGGTTTTACAGAGATCCTGAGAAGAACTGGGACCGGAGTAAAGTCAAGGGTTTGGTGGCAAATCTCTTCACAGTAACCGATGTGTGTAACGCTACGGCTCTCGAGGTGGTGGCAGGCGGTCGACTCTACAACGTAGTGGTGGACACTGAGGTAAGCTAAGCTAGATGCATCCCAATCCCTTTGGCTTATTGATTTATTTATAAAAATAGGTTATGTCTGTCTGTCCATCCCTGTAACTTGTTAGTGCGATAATTTTGGAAGCAAATGACATGGGATCCCCAAATTTGGTGTTTTATGGGTCATCCTGACTTTGTCAAACTCGCAAGGTCACTTTTTCTATATATTCGGCTCGTCAAGGGTTGTTAGTGTGGTAACTTTGGAGCGAAATGACATGGGATCACCACATTTGCTGTATGTGTCCCAATAATAGGTGAATAATATGGATCACCTCAGCTTTGTTGCTCACATGGTCACTTTTTGTATATTCGGCTTCACAGAGGCAAAACTGTATATTAGGTTTCTGGACATTTACTTGCTGTGCGCTCTGTAGTGCCAGCTTTATTTATCTACTTATTCCAAAAAAAACATTGATTTTAAAGTGAGTTTTAAAGAGTTCTTTTGCTTGGCCGTTTCCCCGTTTAATATGGTTTGATTCCACCAAGTTCTTTTTACATTATTTTTAGGTAACTGGAAAGAAACTTCTGGAAAAGGGTGAACTGAAACGCAGATACACCATCATCCCTCTGAACAAGATTTCTTCCCGAACTCTGAATGATGGAGTGGTCCGCACTGCTAAAAACATTGTAATTACCA
Source organism: Neosilurus mollespiculum (assembly GCA_030014195.1). Taxonomy (NCBI): domain Eukaryota; kingdom Metazoa; phylum Chordata; class Actinopteri; order Siluriformes; family Plotosidae; genus Neosilurus; species Neosilurus mollespiculum. Next base: position 6,662,229 of record JAQMYF010000011.1, on the reverse strand, counting down.
TCAAGCGAAAGCCCGTTTTCCAGTGGGTTATATATTGATTATTTTTTTTGACCGCAGCATTTAAATTTTTTCTAATGTGTCAGGTGGGAGAGGACAACGTTCACACGGCTCTGTCATTGGTGGGTTACGAGTCTGAGTTGCGGAAGGCTATGGAATATGTTTTCGGAACAACGCTGGTGTGTGATACTTTGGACAACGCCAAGAAAGTTGCTTTTAATAAAGGCGTCAGCACCAAAACTGTCACGCTCGGTGGAGACGTGTTTGATCCCCAGGGAACGTTGACCGGAGGCAAGTACCAAGAGAGTCATGCTGTGCTGACTGAGCATAAATGTGATATATTTGTAGATAATTATCCAAAACAGTAGTATATGAAATGGTGTACTTTGTGTACAGGTGCTCGGGCTCAGACTGCCTCCGTGCTTTCCAAGCTGGCCGAGGTGAAAGATGTACAAGACCAGTTAAGGGCCAAAGAGTCAGAGCTTGCTACCGTGGAAAAGGAACTCGGTGTCCTTAAGGGAACTGCAGAAAAGTAAGCATTAAAAATCCACTGATCCCGGTTCTTTTTCAGTGAGGTATAAACTGGAGTAACTGAGTTCTTGTTGTAAATTGCCGTGTTTAAATTAGATATTGTGTCCAGGTTAGTACATTTTTATTTGGAGTTTAAAAAAGAAAAGGGAAAAACTACTCTTTTATTGACTTGTGGTTAAAAAAAAAAAAAACGGTTTTCAAATAATATCTTTTCTGTATGAGGAGGAAACTAAACGTCACAGTGTATTACCGAATGGCCACCTGGCAATTTGTCATGGGTACAAACTAGTTTATGCCTAATGGGTCATTTATGCTCAAATACGGTTGCAGACGGAGCCTTCGGTCCATCCATCCCCTGAACTACAAAGGAGAGGGGCCCTCCGGCTTATTATCAACACTCAGTTCAAAAGCCTGCGTCTCTCTGAAGTGTGTTCACAGACAGTGATTTTTTGAAGTGTTCTCGAGCCTATGCTGTGATCCATGACCGAATCATGCCTGTTTTTAACGCAGTGCAACCCGAGGGCCCGAAGATCTCCAGCATTCTATATTGATTTTCAGCCTTGTCCCATGAGCACAAACATTTCCCCAGATTCTCTGATTCTTTTGATGATGATATGTGCTTTATATTATGTAATATTCAGTCTTTGCAATTTACGTTGAGGAACATGATTCTGAAACTGTTACATATTTTTTTAGCGGATTGGTGAACTTCTGCTCAGATGCTCTTTTTATACCCAGTCATGTTACTGACCTGTTACCATTTAAGCAAATTAGTTTGTAAATGCTTCTCCAGCTGTTTCTTTTTAATACCAGCGTGAGCAGCGGTGGGTGGCTTAGTGGTTAAGGTGATGGGTTACTAAGGTCAGCGTTTCAATCCCCACTATCACCACTGTTGGGCACTTGAGCAAGGCCCTTAACCCTCAATTGCTCAGTTGTATAAAAAAATAATATTTGTAAGTCGCTCTGGATAAGAGCGTCTGCCAAATGCTGTAAATGTAACATGCAAATGTAAAACAACTCTTACTTTTCCAGACTTTTCTTGCCCAATCCTAGCTTTTTTAAGATGTGTTGCTGCCATCAAATTCAAATTGAGCTAATATGTTTTTTATGAACTAGTAACATCTCTCCTTTTCAGCATATATTTTCTGTGTTCCATAATGAATAAAATATGGGCTTATGAGATTTGCAAGTCATTGCATTCTATTATCATTTACATTTTACACACAGTCACAACTTTTTCCTAATTGGTGGTTTCTTGATTGGTGTCGATTTGGCCAGCTAATACTTGATTTGCTATGGGCTATTACTCCAGGAAAGAAAGCTAGCTACCCTTTTTTTTTTTTTTTTTTTTTTTTTTTTTTTTTTTGTCTCTGTTAGGTATCGCCAGCTGAAGCAGCAGCTGGATCTTAAAACTGAAGAAGCTCAGATCCTGGAAACCAAACTCCAACAAAGTTCTTTCCATAAACAGCAGGAAGAGCTCGACAACCTTCGCCGAACCATTGGTACGTAGACAAAGGCAGACAGAGAGAGAGAGAATTTGACTGGTCTACTGAAGGCTGCATGTTGTGGTGTCCAGCACATCTGATTGATCATCATTTTAATAGAACAATGCACATTAATAATCCAGTGGATTGTAATATACAGTGGATGTGATGAGACGTGTCATGCCGTACCAAATGATTTCAGTTTATTGATTTTTATTTTATTTTTTTGAAAGAAGTTTCTTGAGTGTCTGTTTCATTTCCTGCTTTAGAGGAAAGCGAGGAGACTCTGAAGAAGACAAAGGAGGTGCAGAAGAAAGCAGAGGAAAAGTACAAAGTATTGGAGAACAAGATGAAGAATGCAGAGGCAGAGAGAGAGAAAGAGCTGAAAGCAGCTCAGCAGAAACTCAACCAGGCAAAAAGCAAAGCAGACGCCTTCAACAAGAGACTCAAGGAGAGACAGCAGGTACCGTAGTCCTAAATAAAGCTTCAGAGTACTTCAGGTAAAATACATGAAGGAGTTAGTTAATAGTTACCTGATATGAATGTAGGTTTGCGTTCATTAGCGTAAAAGTTCGTATAAAAGAAAAATGCCTGTGGATCTACACTTTTGAGACATGGTCCATCATGTAAAATGTATCAAGTTTTAAAATGCCCATTAATCTAAAAAAAACTGCTCTATCTGTTTCTTCCTATATTTGTGTGTGTAGGAGGCTGATGCAGTGGCTTTGGAGCTTGAGGAGCTGAAGCGGGAGCAGGCTGGCTATGAACAGCAGATTCAGGCTGTGGATGAGGCAATGAAGGCTTTACAGGAACAGATCAGTGCAATGACCACTGAGGCTGCAACCAATAAGGTAGGAGCATGCAAATCATTAATGCTGGATTTACAGTGGTGCTTGGAAGTTTCTGAAAAGATTACCTAAACATCATTTGGATTTTCTCCTAGTGCCAAAAATGGAACCCTTGAAAGAAATTTAGCCCTTCCTTCCACACAAAATAGTTTAAACTCTAGGATTCTGGTGGTTTCCTCAAATGAACTGCTCGCTTCAGGTCCTTCCACAGCATTTTGGATTCAGGCCCAGACGTTCATCTGGACCATTCCTTGTTAGAACGACTTGTGTGCTTAGGGTCATTCTCTTGTGTTTGAATTGACAGACAGTTATCTTGATATTTTCCTTTAGAATTTGCTGGTAAAATTCAGAATTCATTCTTCCAGCAATGATGGCAAGCTGTCCTGGCCTAGATGCAGCAAAACAGGCCCACGTGATATTACTCCTCCACATTTCAGAGATGGGATAAAGTTCTTATGCTGGAATGCAGTGTTTTCCTTTCTCTTAACATAATACCTCCCATTTTTAAATCAAAAAGTACTACAGGTGGGTGGCAGGGTTCTTTCTGGACTGCCCTGCACACCACTATTTTAGTGTTCTTCTGAAGGTAGACTCAAGAACATTAACATTAGCAATGTCAGAGAGGCCTTTAGTGGCTCCAAAGTTACCCTGGGTTTCTTTGTGACCTTGCTGACTATTAGACACATTGCTGTTGGAGTGATCTTTAAATAAAACAGGGCACCCACTCACACCTGGTCCATCTAGTTCATTGAAAACACCTGACTCTATTAGCACCTTCAAAATAACTGCTAATCCTAGAGGTTCACGTACTTTTGATGTTTTGTGTCATATTTATGCAGAAATATAGAAACTTCAAAAGGGTTCACAAACTTTAAAGCACCCACAAATAAACTAAAGGGTGGTGTGATGCCCCAAGCTCCCTGAAGTTGTTTATTTTCTAATAACAGCATTAGAGTGCACTGAATTAGATTTCAATAAAAATTATAGGGGGGGAAATGTTAGGAAAATTGTTGCAGTATATACTGAAGGAAGGAACAACGTGTGCATAGGATGCAGTGCGGCAAGCGCAGGAGCAGCTGACCCAGCAGAAGGAGGTGATCCTGGCACAGGAGCGAGATATCAAGGGGAAGAGCGAAGAAGCCAACCGCTTAAGAGAACACACCAACGACGCCCAGCTCAAAATCAAAGAGCTGGAACACAACATCAGCAAGCACAAGAAGGACAGTTCCGACGCTGCTGCCAGGGTGAGTGTGAGACGGATCGCACACATTCAATGTTTGCTCTCCTCCTTCTACACACTCATTTCTCTCTCTGCATCTCTCATTGCCCGACTAAATTAAACCAGATTATTCCAGGTGATGCAACAGGACGTGTTTGCCACTCAATAAATGTGAGCTAGAGATAATAATTAGCAGCTCATTTGTGTGCCGGTAATAAGAGCATGCAAATTATTAGTGGTTCTGGTACTGTACTTGTCTCAGTAAATTTTTTTTTTTTACTCGAGCTCACCAATAATCCATAACCTCTTTCAGTAATTAATATTGTTTGTAAACACTTTTCCTTTCACATGCAAGTTTATCACTGCCCTCCCTCTTTCTCTTTACCCTCTCTGACCCTGAGCTCTGTCACTACTGCATCAGGAATAAGAAGCAAGGCCTTAACTACTTGGAACTAAATTATTATTAACTAGAAATGCACTCAGAGTGCAGACCTCCACCAGGGTAGTGCAAGCTCTCAATGCTTCAGTCCAGGCTTTATTAGCAGATGATGTGGAATTACTCTGGATGTTCAGCAATTTTTTTTTCCTCCCACACATTGTGGGTGATTTGCCATATCGCACAATGTTTGAAAAATCTCCAAAACCCTCCCAGATCCGGTTCCGTATCACACTGAAAATGTAATTGTTCTTCTTTGGCCCAAGACCCACATTTGGTAAAAATTTTGTGGAAATCCTCCATTAGCTATGACCAGTCTCATGAACTCCACCCTTTGTGGAGGTAATAAATAAAAGTATTTTTAAATGGGTGGACGATATACCCAGGTACAGCCCCAAAGTTGCACTTGTATGTGTGTACATATCTGGGGGACTCTTGTATATAATGCAGCAGGGTATCATGAATTGTTTTAAATATACATTCATGCTGCCTGAGTGAGGGGGTGTGCGTGTGTATACATAAGGACAGTTACCCACATGCAGGGTTAAAATTCAAAATCAAACATTTTCAGAAAGGCAAGTGTCATCATGATGTGATACTGTTAACGTGTTTATCTGGCGTTACATAGGTGACCCGTATGCTAGCTGAGAACGAGTGGATATCTTCCGAGCGCCATCTCTTTGGCCAGCCCAACTCTGCATACGACTTCAAGGAGAACAACCCTAAAGAAGCTGGTCAGAGACTAAAGAGGCTGGAGGAAACCAAAGACAAGCTGGAGAGAAACATCAACCGCAGAGCCATGAACATGCTCAGTGAGGCTGAGGAACGGGTAGGAACCTTTTCTTCTTGGTCTCTGATTGTGTAAATATTAAAATGATTATTCCTTTGGAGTGCTGGGTGTTGATATGGAAATGTCTGTGTGATTAGTATAACGATCTGAAAAAGAAGAAGAGGATTGTTGAGAACGATAAAGCAAAGATCTTGGAGACGATCAAAGAGCTGGACCAGAAAAAGAACGAAGCGCTAAATGTGGCCTGGCAAAAGGTCAGGATCTGAAAGATTTTGTATTATTTTTGCCTTGCTGCCCTGAACGCGGTTCTGGAAATGACTGAATGCCTGATTTTGTGTTTAGGTGAATAAAGATTTCGGATCTATATTCTCTACTCTATTGCCTGGAGCAGATGCTCGGTTGGCTCCGCCCGAGGGCTGCGGTGTCCTCGATGGCCTTGAGTTTAAGGTTGCTCTCGGAAACACATGGAAGGAAAACTTGACAGAACTGAGTGGAGGTCAAAGGTCAGGCGATGGATCCAAATACCTAGAATCAATGGCAACTGTTTTAATTCAGTATGTATTATTGTCACGTTGTGTGTGTGTGTGTGTGTTTCAGGTCACTGGTGGCCCTTTCCTTGATTTTAGCCATGCTGCTGTTTAAACCTGCTCCAATCTACATCCTAGATGAAGTGGATGCCGCTCTCGACCTCTCGCACACACAGAACATCGGGCAGATGCTGCGCACTCACTTCACACACTCTCAGGTTATCTGTTCTAATCCATACACGCGAGATTATGAATAAGTGCATTTCTAGAACTATTATTTCCTTTTATATTCATTTGTGTTAAATCAGTTGTCTGAATTTATTATTTTTCCTTTTGTAGTTTGTGGTTGTGTCACTGAAAGACGGCATGTTCACAAACGCCAACGTTCTGTTTAAGACTAAGTTCGTGGACGGTATTTCTACAGTGACGCGCACAGCTCAGACACACGAGGGAAAAGTTCTGGCCCAGCGCGCGCACGACAAAGCTAAGGCCAAGGATAAACGCCAGCGTGAAATACTCACAAGTTAAAGTCCGCTTCTTTATTCCAAACATGTATCTATACAGTTTAAAGTAAGTGGTATAATTGTTTTTAACCTTTAATTTCAGCATTTTTTTAGTTGTGGATTTGATGTGAAGGTTCAGTGATTGATTGGTTTGGGCAGTAAAGGCATCGTAACGTTATGTACCAGTTACAGTGCTTTATGATTACCTGGACCAAATGTCTCGAATGGATTTGGTCTGAATTATTTTGTTTGTACAGTATGTTAATATTTTCTATCCTGCTTCATCTATACTGCCTTCTTCCAAAACATTGGCTTTATATTACATCCTAATTATTCCTTACATCTTGTTTGGTTTCACTGTTTTCAATAAAGTGCAATTTTTAATGCTGTCTTTACATGTTATGTAATTATTTGCATTACAGTAGTTTGTAGCTGTGTACTTTTAATGTTTGGATTCATGTGATGGAAATCAGTCACGCCTTCATTAGTAGATAAATTAGACTGAGACGCCAACTCACTGCTGTAGTGCAGAAAATTCCCTAGAAGGATGATTGACTTTAGTAAATCCTGAAGAAAAAATAACCATTTCAACAGGATTCACTCCCCACCTCAATATTGTATTTAGTTCACATCAATATATTTATTACATTATATATTTGTTAATCTAATTAATTAGTTGAAGCAAGGCCTGTGCTCTTAATACATCATTTAACAAATCCGATATAAAAAGACATGGTTTTATTGATTTGTGTTCAATCCAAACCACTAATTTGTTTCTTGTGAGGTGAAAGCCAAGTATTGACTGCTAATGGTTAACATGGACCGCATGGAAACCTGAGGAGGCCATTAAAAATATTTATCTTCTACATAATGTAGATGTGCAGTGTGGTTTAATGTTGGATTTGGGAATTCACTATGCTTGTGCACAATTAAAATATTTCTTGACTATTTATGCTAACGAAAGTTAAAGTTGCCTGAGTTCAACCTTTTTTGGATAGAACAACATGGATTGTGTAGGCCAATCATACCATTTTTTCCATCAACAGGAAACGGGATCCATTCTAGTTCCTTTCAGGCCATTTGAATCAAAAACTAGAGGCCGCTGATGGGGGAAATGGCACCAGCCACTAATTAGTCTTAATCATCAATTGGTGGCCATTTTTGCTGACCTTGAATGACCTCTTCATGAATCTGTTTCAGCCTTTGGTCCCAAGTTGCTACCCTGAAAATTTCACTGTGACATGTGAAGCAGTTCTTGAGATACAGGTGTACACAGCCACAAAAAAAAGACTGGAAAAAAATACAAGCTAACCCAAGGATACCACACATTGGTTCTTTCAGTGCCAACCATGGAATCAGTGGGTTTATTTTGGAAAGAAGGCAGAGCACAATGATTAAGGATTACTCACTCTCTCACGCTCATTTGCCGAACCGCTTAATCTTACTAGGGTTGTAGGAGGCCGGAGCCTATCGGTAGCGCAGGTCACCACCTTCGCTGGGCAACACACACAGTCATTCAGACTTATACCTAGTGGCAATTTGGAACAGCCAGTTAGCCTAATGTACGTGTCTCTGGACTGTCGAGGAAACCGGAGTACCCAGAGGAAACCCTCGTGAGCATGGGGAGAATAGGCAAACTCCACACAAATGCCAGAGCCCAGCATTCGAACCCAGGACTCTTTTGCTGAGGTGGACATGCTAACCGCCATGCTGCCCTCATTATAGATTAGTCAGACAAATATGTGCAGTAAAAGAAAATTAATCATGCTTCTACTGTTTACTTCTGATGCATCCTTGATTACAGTGGTTCCACTGGAGTGCTACAACGAATCCTGAACCAGTTCTCTTTTGATAGAAAAATACAGCAGCTTCCCCAGGATCACAAAGTATTTTTATTTGGGGCAAAATTCCCATAGATGACGTTCTAGCCCATTGAACATGCCTCTCTGGGAAAATGATAGTGTCTCCCTGCCCCCAACACCCCCCTCCCCTTCCAAAGAGAGCACCATGTAAACATGCAAATATTGAGGCAAACAACTTTAAATATGCAATATACATGAGCTCTTCACATTTCAACTGTCATTATACGGCAATGGGGTTTCATTCCATTATACTGGACCACACTAATGGAGCGGAGTGTTGGGAAATGGTTTCTTTATTAAAGTGGAATGAGGAAATAAAGCAGTAGTCACACAATCCACTGAGGGACAAGTTCAGTGTAGATAGATGCTAAAGTGGCAGGTTCATTAGTCTGACAGCCAACATTTCATTTCATACTGTAATTGCTTTGGAAAGAGAAAATACACACATCTGGATCACCTAGGACCTGGTCACAGCTGCGTTCAACATTACTGAAGTGATTGGCACAGGTAATGTGCAAACAGCCTGCAAGTTCACTGAGGAGCAACACTCTCTAAACCACGAGTGGATGCAGCTTTACTTTTTTTTTTTTTTTTTTAAACTTATTGTGCTCTGTGCCAAAATATGTGATGTAATGGTTCTTTTTCTGACTGTAGAAGAGTGTTTGAGAAGGTTTTGAGATTAAGGCAGACCCTGTATTTTTCTTCTCAGTGTTTGAGCCTTGTCTTTCAGTTCAGGACGGCTGTCGGTTTCCATGGTAGCAAGAGAACGCTGCAGCTGTTGACGGCTCTTTTCACACAAGCAATCCCATTGGTCGCTCTCTACATACAAATACATCAAAGAAACACCAACATTGAGTCAAACGCTGAATTTTCCCACATGCATAAAAACCCTTGATGTGAATGAGTCAGTAGATACTTTAATTAAAGCAAACAAAGCATGAGACTAACCAGCCCAGTAGGTTAGCTAATGGATTTAATAATGTGTCCATGCTTGATTTACTCTTAACTTACATTTATTTGCCATATTGCTTTATTTTACTAAAGTCGCCCACCTAGGGGCAATTTGGAACAACCATTTAGGCTAATGTGTATGTCTCTGAACTGTGGGAGGAAACCTAGAAACGCCCTCATAGAAACCAGGACCTTCCCGCTGTGAGGTGGACGAGCTAAGCAATCCACCACCATGTTGCCCTTCCTAACTCACAGCTGTTACAACTGATGTGGGTGTGTCACTGTCTATTCAACCAAAAATCTGGAAATGTACCTTCAATCCTTTTCAGGAGTATCTCCAAAATTGACAAGGCCTCTGTCCGTATGGATGAGTAATTTCTATTTTCTGGAGAAAATAACAATAATGAGAAAACGTATTATCTCATGTTTCTCATAAATGATGATTATATGAGTGTATTACCCAGTGGTGATGTGAGGGATGTGCATGTTTCTGATACAAGCTCAGTCAGTACAGGGGAGTTTCGGTGGTCCTTTTCCAACAGCAGTAATCTAAACACAAAACAGAGAATATCATATGAACATACAGGCTGTAATATGGAGACTGCAGAGCCTGGTACATGTTACTCTAAGGTTAGATATTATTTTCTGGAAATAGAAGCTAGCTAGCCATCGCTCTCTTTCTATATACACTGCCCACTCCAATATTTTCATGGAGTGCATGTAGCCTTGATCACAGCATGTAATCTCCACGGCATTGTTGCTCCAGTTGGTCAGGTCGAGGCTCAGCAACATTAATATGGTAATAAAAATTAAGTCCATCATAACCTGCTCAATCAGTACTTTTTCTTCCCTGATGGCATGGATATAAAATGGGGACTCAATTAATGAGTGAGTGGTTCAGGGAACAAGAGGAAACATTTTCAAATATGTACTGGTACCCCAGAGTCCTGACCTTCATCCTATTGAAAGTGTTCAGGATGTGCTGGAGAAGACTTTATGGAGTGGTTCAGTTTCCCCCCATCAATTCAAGACGTTGGTGAGAAATGAACCCAACACTGGATGGAAATAAATGTTTTATTGCTTAAGTTTGTTGAAACACTTATGAAGATTATGTGGCGTTAGCAAGACTAAAGGCTCTAAAGACTAAAGTGTGTGCAACCTTTATTTTGGCCGGGCAGTGTATATCAGTGTACAATCAAAGTCATTAGCTAGGCCTAGTGCAAGTACGAGCTCCAGTGTGCTGCCCAGGTCTCTGGTTCAGTTGCTGGAACTACAACTGACCATGTTTCAAGAGTTACAATGTATTTACTCTCCATTTAATTGAATTTTGTTGCCACATCCTGAAACGTGCTGTATTTCTTACCGCTGATAAAAAGCCTTCATGCTCTGCAAGACACCCAGCTGAACTCTCCAGGTGCTCAGTTTCAGTCTGTCACACATTAACCCGCACACTTCTGCCTGGTACCGATCTACAACACACACCAACACACACTTATTCCTGTACACATGGTTTGATATTTATTTATCTGGATGTTTTAATATGTCTATGGTCAGACTGTGTTTTTTTTTTTTTTAATAAAATGCCTCATCTCAAACATTCTTACTCTGTGTGTCTAAGTTTTTGGGCCAGCCTTTTCCCAGCGCCTCAAATGCACACAGTAAAACTTCAGTGTTCAGCTCTCGTTCTTTCACATCTTCGTCATCTTCATCGTGCTTTGGTGACCCAGCATTCGCAGGTTGATTCTAAGCACCAAAAATAAACAAATATTTATACTATTTTTACACAAGCACTGTCCACTATCATGGAAACAGAGATGAGAGAGGGGGTAAACTCCTGAAATATTGGCACCCCATAAACCAAAATTCCCTCCATGCCATCTTTCATAGTGGTGCCAATAATTCTGGTGCTGACCCTAAATACATGCATTACATACCTACAAATCATATTAAATCAGTAATTTCTTTACCTTTCTGATGATCGGGAACAGAATACCAGACATTTCCTGAAAGCGGTCCTCTTTAGCCGCCTCCAAAATATTCGCTGCACTGCGCAGGGCGGCCATTTTGTACACAAGATTCTCCTTTTTGCATTCCTTCAGAACTGTGTCCAACACTTGATTAATGGTTGGCTGACCTGTTGCAGGCTTCTGCAGCTCCACACTATACACACACACAAAATATTAACGTATAAATGTATGTCCTTGTAATAGTTATGAGCAGAAAAGTGAAGAAAGCATTAGCTGGCTAACCTGCACTGTGACACCACAGACCCAACAGCCTTTAACAGCTCCTCCTGAAAGAATACAGGAAAATATTAAAAAGAAAAGCTACTACAAATAACAGAAATGTGTTTCATTTCTAAAGTGGGTACGCGCTTACCTTCCCAGCCCACGTGCGTCCGGCCAGTGCCTGCAGTAACGCACTTAGCACCATCCCCAAGTGAGGTGCCACAAGCGAGCCTGTCTGTTGCTTGGCAATAGTTGCCATGGCGGTTCCACCTTGAGCCTTCATCTTCCAAGACTGAGACTGCAAAGCTCTCTGGGTAATGGCTATAAGCTCAGTCATGTACAGTCTAATTCCACCAAAACTGCCTGATTGATAACGGTGGAGGAAGGGAAAGAACAAGGGGTTAGTTCTTGTTAAATCACAGATTTAATAAAACTTAAGATTTACACTGCTTGGAAAGACCAACGTAATTTTAAGATGGCTGTTTTTAAATGCATCAGTAAATACGATTAATTACTACTAATAAAAGCCATATCATTACTAATATACGCAATAATCAACTACTTATAGAAAGTATTGTGGTGATCTGCAGGGGCCCAGGCACCCTTCCTTTAAACTGTGCCCCAGTGGACAACGTGAGCCAAGTTACGTATAAAAATATGTAAGAGACCATAGATTAATATGCTGTTTAAAATGTAGCTCGGTGCTAACCTTGATGAAACCTGATTGGTTATTGCTAGCCATGTTTTTATGTAACCAAATCCTTGTTACAAACTCAATTGCAGATAGGAATACTAAAGCACAAAACTGCAGCTCGAATGGATTTCAACTTGACTTGACTCCAACCCTCTGGATAGCCACACCCTCAAACTATTGGGAATACTTTTCAGGTTTGTTTCTTTCATACGACTTTAAAAAAAATGTGCAGAATTTAACCAAAACGTTTCTGCGCATCCTTATAGTGCAGGCTATTGGCATGCAACTAGAGGGGCACTTATAGAGTGCAAGGTACCTCCACTAGGCACAAATAGATTATTATAACTTGGCGCAGTTATAATGAAATGTCTCCCCCTAGTGGGAGTCGGAGAAACATTTCTCCCATGTTAGAGAAAGGGATTTTCCCCCCCAATATGATCCCATACACGGATTGCCTCCAAAATTTTATGGGCTCTTTCCACACCCAGGTCCCCTCCCTCCACCAAGTTTGATGAAAATCAGCATAGTAGTTTTTGTGCACTCCCAATAAAAGAGAAAATCCTTTAATGCTTGTTAAAAAGCCTTTAATAAAATTCCTGTCTCCATATCTGCTCCAAAATGTTGCCAGGCTCATACCCCACCCCTCCACCAAGTTTGGTGAAAATCAGTTCAGTAGTTTTTGCGTAATCCTTCTAACAGACATACAAACACAAACAAACAGATGCTGGTGAATACATAGCCTCACCCGCCGGAGGTAATTAAAAAATTATCCACGTGGTGGTTGTTGTGCAGTCACAATAATGAAATATGGTGTAGACAACAGACTCGGCGGATCAGGGGGCTTCACTTTTGGCACGTGAATCCATACAGCTCATTTATTCACATGTGAGTGATAATAAAAAAATCATCATCATCATGATGAGAAGCAGAATCCTAGCAGTGCTTGGAGCCATAAATATAAGGTAAGACACATTTTAAACAGACAAACAAACAATAAATAAATAAATCAAGCACCACACAGGTTGCCATTGACTGTAATGATTTTGACTAAGTTTGCCCTGCTGTGAATGCTCCATTCTTCTCATTCAACCCAATCCCTCTTTACCAGGCACGTGTTCCTGCCAGACTTCAGCCCAGAGGTTAGCATCTGCACTGTCCCCTTGTTCGTCAGGCTGCTGGTGCATGCCCAGGAATGCCAGTGGCAAAGCCACACCGGCATGAGCCTTTAGCACGTCAGGACTGTAGTGACTGATGGCGTGGACGGTCAAACAGCACGACGACTTGTACACAGCATCTGGGGGAAGACGAGGATGAAAAGACTTAGTGTCAAAGCACAGGAGAGACAAAAGTGAGAACAAAAAGCGCCCCGTAAATTGAGCAATACCCCTCAGCCCATGCACCACATTATAAAAGGTATGCTCAGTCCCAAGATGGGCACCAAAAATTGTGATGATCAGTAATGGTATTTTTGAGAGAATGAGCGGAATGCAAAATCAAGATAGCAGCTACGGCAGCCAAAATGGATACTGGACTTGTGCAGTTACCCAGTCCAGACATCCACACCAAAAATGGTAATGACCGGTGATGCCGTTTTTGAATTCATGCGCGGAATGCAAACTCAAGATGGCAGCTGCGGCGGCCATACTGGATAGCAGGCAGCGATGAAAGTTGATGGGTTTGTGCGGTTGCACAGTTCCAACATCCAAACCAAAAATGGTGATCGTTGATTACTTTGCAGACAGACAGGCGGACGGACATGGTGTGTGATGACAGTACCCCTCCCACCCATTGTGAGAGAGCTGACAAAACCAATTCCTCTGAAACAAAAACCTTGCCTTCTTTCTCCAGGTACCAGGTGCTGAGTTTCTGAAGAAGCTTCTCCACACTGCTGTCCTTTGCTGACTGCAGGAAAGAACCATTCATCATTTCATCTGCATTCGAGTATTAATTATTATCTTATTATTATTATCAGCACCTGCTTGTACTTACTCTGACCAAATGACCGATAGCGAAGGCGAAAGATTTCTGCACCACAATGCTGCGGTCATGGATCCCATTTAGGAGTGCACTCATTAATTTACCTGTAAATTTCCACACCACACCACACCCACAATGAATTCATGTGTAAATAAGTGTTTAGATACAGTGGTGTGTGTTCATATTAAATGAATTACCTGAGTAAGGCGTGAGGTCTTGAGGACATTGTACTGTCAGTGACACAATCACACTGGCACAGCCACCCTGGAAACGGGAGTTGTTTTAATTTTTTTTAATTATGAGATTTTATTTTTATTTCACTTTTTATTAGTTTTAGCTAGTTATTCAAGTGCACGGGTAGTTCTATCTTTATTTTTGGGGAGTTGTTATAATTTGGTTTCCGATTTTACTTTACTGCCCATTGAATCAACCCGAAACGCTCTTATCTTCATCTTGTCAGTGGTACAGCGACAACAGTGCAAATTATGGGGAAAACAAAAATTATAATGAAGCCGAGTTACCTGCATTTCTATTTCTATTCTCATTTGCCGAACCACTTTATCCTTTTAGTGTCACAGGGAGGCTGGAGCCTATCTCAGCCAACACTGGGCAAAGGTGGGGTACCCCCTGAACAGCTCGCCAAACCATCATAGGGCCAACACACACACACACACACACAACCATTCACACTCACACCTAGGGGCAATCTGGAACAGCCAATTAGCCTAAATGTTTTTGGACTATGGGAGGAAACCCACACAAGCACGGGGAGAACATGCAAACTCCACACTGAAACGTCCTTGCCGGGCCCGGGACTTCTTGGTGTGAGGCAGACGTGCTATTGCCACTGTGCCACCCATCATTGCTCACTGTGATTTGTATTTCAGGTAATGAACTTCTTTTTAGACTGGTAGTTTCAGCTTTAGTCGGGGGTTTTGTTAACTATATTATCCCTTACGCACACACACGCTTAGATCACAACGTGTTTACATATTTACCTTGGTTCCAAGCCCGACTCCACTCTTTAGTAAATCACAAAGTTTAGGAACGAGTTCCCCGAGCACGGACACATCCAAATGCTGCAAACACTGTAACACACACAGACCTCTTTAACCATTAAGTAAAGAATAACATCACACTGCCACATGCTAATAAAGCACTGGAACTGGAGACTCCTTCCAAAAAACATATATTTAGCATCTGCCATACAGGTCCCTGTTTAAATACTAGAAAATAATAATAATGTACAAGAACGAGTAGATTATTCTGTATAAATCACACGTACGATCACTGAATATTAATCTGACCAATCAGAATCAAGAACCAAGCAGCGCTGCATCATATAATCTGTCAATAATCAGTCAAGCTGACAACAGGCGACTGTATGCACACCCACACACAAATTTAATGTAATACATAAAACTAATAAACATTTCAGATGACACACAATCTGTTGTTATAGCGACGCACACTCAATCAGGACAAAAGTGAAATTTTGCAGTGTGTTTTGTCCAGGTAACTCCGGCCTCGTTAGAAAAGGCCTGTAAGTGCTTTTAGCTTCCAAAGTGTATCCGGCAAAAAAGCCATTTACCGGCAGCCATAATGCATGCTTTGGCACGGCAACAGAGCACTAGTCTGGCACACGCCTCCTGAATTCATACCATGTTAATGGTCTCCATCATAGGTGAGGACTTTGCTGCACTCAGTCTGGCAGTATCCATTGCACTCTGAGGAGAGAAGAGGTTCAGATTACACTGGGAATAAGGTTCATTTTCACTTGATTGATTTCATACAAGCCTTTGCTTCTCTGATTGGTCATTCAAACATACTAGGGATGAATCAATACCACCTCTTTTTTTTTTACGCTCAGTACCAGTACATGAATTTTGGTACTCATCAATACCCATAAGAAATAGAGTTAACCTCTTTAGTGTTAATCGATCAGGGAGGTGAAAGGACGTCATTTAGGTCTCTTTATATTTCCTTGGATTACACAGTGGAGAAAAGTGCACGTGTTTGCTCATGCACTCAGGCTTCGAATCATTTATAACAGAAGCTAGTTGATTTGAAATGAAGTGCATTAGCTAGCTGAATCAGTCACTTTAGACTGGGTAGGGCTGCAGTCGAGAAGAGCAGGTACCGTGTTATTCAGAAAAGCCATTATGTACAGCTGTAAGTAAAGTACGGTTCGGGTTTCCTTACGTTCGACATCTTTGTTTTCAATAACAAAGTGTCCGACAGTTAAGAACAAAACACGCTGTTATCAACAATCACCTTAAGTTATCTCTAGACATCAGGTTACATTTTGCTGCACTAGATGCTGCTAGAAATAAACTACTGTCCTGGGTTAAATATGTTCACAGATGAGGACAGAATGCCCCCAAAGCATTTCTAAACATGCGAGGTTTATTTTGGATGCTTATATTATTTTATTTTGCACACAAACAAAATTACTTCACAAAACCCCAAAATTACCAGAGTCAATAATTAGCCCCCTTAAGAACTGACCTTTACA
>JAQMYF010000011.1:6622419-6633371 GCA_030014195.1 Neosilurus mollespiculum | reverse complement strand
TATATATATACACACTGTATATATACACTGTATATATATACACACATATACACACACACACACCTTTCCAACCATTTAAAAGTACAGTGTGTAAGATTAATGGTACAGTACAGTCTCATTAATATGTGCATGTCGGGGTTCAATGCACCTCAACGCATATTAAGTGAGACTGCATTTTAGCATTTTCATTCATTTCTGAAGCGCTTAATCCTAATTAGGGCATGTGAAAATGCTTATTCTAGTATATACTGTCATATACAAAGTATGTGACCTCAACTTGTATATCACATTATATACTAGAATAAGCATTTTCACATGCCCTAATTAGGATTAAGCGCTTCAGAAATGAATGAATGAATGGCTAGATTTTTTAGCTTTAGGCTAAAATGTGCAGTTTTATGGGTTTTTTGAGCTTCCAGTATACAAGTGTTAGATCTAAAAATGTGGATGTGAATGTGCTTGTGTGTGGGCGTGAACGCTGCCATGGATCAAAGCAAAATGGCACTATATTAAACAGTATGGTCAATTAAAAAAAAATGCATTTTTTGTCCATACCCATGTTGCAAATTTGGGGTCCAAGGGGTGGGCACATATTAAGCATTTAAAAGAAGCGCATATCAATGAGATTCTACTTTATCTAGCAGCACCTAGTGGTGAGGTTCCAGACTGCAACCAAATGAAATTCCTTTCCAGGCATTTTTTGTAATAGCACCCCCTTTAAAAAATATACATAATGTGTATGTGTTTTATAAAGCGCATTATAGGGTTAAGGGTGTATAGGGGTTTCAAAAGAAATGTTTAAGGTCTTATCCAAATTTGTTTGACTATGTAAAGCTGCTTTGCAAAAATGTCAATTGCAAAAAGTGCAAAACAAATAAAACTGAATTGACCTGAAATATAAAATACTTCATCAGAAAAGGAAAGGTACATACATGAGTATCTTTGGTGATCTTCATCAGTTTTTGGACAGCACTTCGGAGTTCATTGCCAGACATGGTGGAGACAACCACTGCATAGAGCTGAGCAGCAAGTTCCCGCATGTCTTCCTTATTGGTGTTCATCAGACCCTGATACAATTATATTAACTGTTAGTAATCTCGACTGATATACACATCGAAATTTTGGTTTTAATAATAATGCTTTCATATATTTTTATATATCTACTGAATACAAACACACACACACACACACACACACACACACACACACACACACACGTGTGAGCCCTTTAGAGTCCTTGTACAAATCTGATGATGTTTCGGGTCATATTTAATGCAGAAATATAGAACTTTGGCAGTGGTGACGCAGTGGATAAGGCTCCTATGAAAGTCGGTGGTTCAATAAGGGCATCTGATGTAAACTTTCTATTGAGGTCACAGACTTTCACACAGAAACATATATTTTCTCACACACAGACACATCATGAGCAAAATCAAAAACTCATGATGATAATGATGAAGAAAAAGAATGAACCACTCACTTTTATCCAATCAATTCTGTTGGTGAATCTGGGAGCGAGGTTCTGCGGACAAACTGAAACCACCTCTAACAAGCAATACATGACCGGAATACCTGTAGAGAAGATACACACCAGTCAGATTTATAATAAAACATGACCTAGCTTCATCATTCCTGCTGGTATTAGAACAAAACAAGTAGACAGCACTGTACAGTTCAATATTCCCTTGTTCATTTGAGTCCACAAAGTGTCCGAAGACAAAGGGGATAATTAAGAATATTAGCATGAGAGTTAACTAACAGAACGTTTTTATTTAGCGTTTCAGGAATTTTTTTGTTGGTTAGTTTAAAAATGCATAGGTAGTTTTAGTTTATTTTGAGGAACGCACCAGTTTCTGTTTCATTTTTCTTTACGACATTTTACTGCCACCTTCCGAAATTAGCATGTTACTGTCTCTTCATGTTTATCTTCAAGTAGCATAGCAACCACATTGCAAATCAAGGCTGCTTTTACTTGTAATTCTATTTTATTTTACTTCATGTTGCAATCATCATTGTAGTTACATCCGCCACAGTGGTTATGCTTTACCCTTGATTGGTTTTGAGTGTGCCTGTTAGCAAAATTATGCAAAAAGTTTTAAGGATCTTCATGACATTTCTACCAGGAAGGAGGTATTTTGAAAAGGAAAACTCCAACTGATTTTTGGGATGATCTGGATCAAATTCTGAATCCAGGAATTTTTTAAAAGATTATTTAACATTGTGAGAAAGGACAATTTTGGAAGTGTGCTATTACAGCAGGGGGTACTGTGTACTTTCATGGGTTTGTCGGCTTGGCAGAGGTTTGCACTCTTTGAGTGAACTTGTTTTTACACCAATTTTTTTTCTTTTTTAATTTTATTTTCCAGATTTGAGTTTAAATACATTTAACCCCAACCTCAGGTGATGACACCAAGTTAGTAAAATTTTTTAACTCTCCATCAAACCTTTATTTCTGATCGCCAAATTAATTACCTCCAAGAGCCGACAGCAGCTGTTGCAGCAGATCTATATAGACCTGAACAGGATTAGTCTCCCCTCCTTTAGGCGCAGAAGAGGGCGGAGCTTCATTTGTGAGCAAAGCCCGAATATACCGGCCAACAACAGGAGCGTCATCCTGCATGTCAATCAAACTCTGCGAAGTAGGCGTGGCTCCGGCACTGTGAGCCAAACACATCCTGAGATACAAAACAATCTAGAAAAAAAAGGGGGGGGAGGATTATGGATATCTTTTGCACGCCATTTATTAATAAACTCTTTCATTCAAAAACCGCTGCAAGTTAAGGCCCATATCCTCAGTGCATACAGCGAGTGATGGAGAGATATCGATTTTTTTTTTACCTCTTCAAACGTGGCAGGGTGAAAGGGAAGTGCTAAGGTTCCAGCATTATGCTTGTCCGGAGACTTCATTCTCTCTGCAGCCTGAAACACATCAGCATAAACAGGATATTAATACACTTACCAACCGAGTGAGTACGAGTTAAGTTCCACAGAGCTGTTACACCGACGTCTTGTTTATTACAGATGACCTGACCTTCTCCTGAATGTAGCTGGCCATCTCAGCAAAAGGCGGCATTGGCTTCAACTTTTCTTTCTCTACATTTTCAGACGGGAGAGATCTGAGTGCACGACGGGCTTCACCAGACACCTCCTCACGACTACACAGAAAAACACAATCATTTAAAAAAATTATTAATAAAAAGTTGAAGGAACAGAAGGATTAAATACAAGTCATAAGCTCTTATAGTGACTTACGGATCTCCTGCTGCTAGCAGAAGCAGGTATCTGGAGGGAACATGGTCCGGTGCAAACACCGTGGTGGCAAACTTGATTGCCACCTGACGCACCTGCACTTCTGGCTGAGGTATAAAAATGAACCGTAACTATAACATTTATTCATAAAGCTACACTTTGTCTTTTAGAAGGTACAGTGTGCAAGATTTTGAAGGATCTATGAGCAGAAATTAAATACATCACCAATAAGATAAATTTTCATAAAAAAAAGTTTCTGGAACCTCAGAATAATCTGTTTATATCTACATGGGGAGCAGATCCCCTCTTATGGAGGCCGCCATCTTGCACCACCATGTTTCTGCTGAAGCCCAGAACCATACAGGCTCTGAATGGGAGGGGACGGGAGTGAAATTTCAGTTGGTTGTCATCTGGAACCTCACCACTAGACACCGTTAAATCATACACACTGTACCTTTAATTATAAGGTTTTGAGGCACTCACTTGCCATATAAGAATGTGGCCGATCATGTATTGTCACAAAAACATGTGACATACCTTTTTTATGTATGCAGCCACCAGGGCTTCCATTAGGTTCAGTAGGGCCCCCTCAAGGTTGACATATGCACCCACCATCATGGACAAAGCTTCTTGTATAGCCAGTCGCACTTCAGTGTTTTCCTGTTCACACAAAGGTAGACAGAAAAAAAAACCCATCATAGTATTATATTTGGGTAAAATTAATCAAACTGTTAAAACCATTTTGGGGTTAAAAAGGGTTTCTTTCTGCATTCTCAGCAATATGTTTCAATAAACAAGTCATTCTGACACAATTCAGTCAGACTCACCTTGCACATGGATTCAAAGAACTGTTGGACCAGAGCTATGTCTTTAGTGAAGAGCTGCGGCATTCGGCTAAAAGGAAGCGCATCTCCTTAATGCTCAGTTGAAATAAAAATCCTTTAGGATAGACGGCTGAATAAAAATTGAGATTGGTCAATTACCTTGAAAGCTTTCCAACAGCTGTGTAGGCCATACACACACATTTAGGATCCTGAAGTGCAAAATTAATGTGATTATTTAGTATTACGTTTATTCATTCTGTGGTTAAATGGAAATAAAAAAAAAACACAAATGGTGAGAACAGATCTAATTACAGTATGTATGGAATAGATGTTCAACCACCTTGTTCTCATTTATAAACTTGGTAAGGCCATTTAGCAGCATCACCCCCAATGGCTTATTAGTGTCAGGACACCTGCAGATAGTTTCAAAATACTGAGCATTTATAACATTCTGGTTAAAATAGCTAACTAAAAGTTATAATGAACATTGGAAACACATACAGAAATACTAAGGTTAAATATATTTAACTAGAAATACACTCAGAGTGCAGACCTCCACCAAGGTGGTGCAATGTCTAAACTTCAATCAAGATTTTATTTGCAGCTGATGTGGAATTACAGTGTCCCCTTGTGGCATTGTTCTGCATTTATTTTTCAGCTCTGGATTTTTTTTCTCCCGGCACATAATGGGTGATTTCGTCAATGTTCCAAAATCATTCAAATCCCTCCTGGATCGGAATCCGGTTTTGGATCATGCCCAAAATTTAATCAGTTCTTTGTTGGCGCAAGACTCACATTTGTTGAAAATTTTGTAAAAATCCGACCATTAGGTTTTTAGTTATCGACGTCATAATGTCCCCACAGACCCCCCTGGTGGAGGTAAAAAAAAAAAAATTTCAGCATTTCTTTGCATTGGAGTGTACTCTAAGCTTAATCTCACTGTGGGTTTTGCTAGGACACTTCAACTAGCACCTTCTATAGCACTTAAAATCGTACACGATCTACAAAACTTACAAAGCACAGACATGATTCACAAACTGCAAAGTAAGAGACACGAGTTTCAAGCTGTAGTTTGCTCCAAACAGTCCATCATAGATGACCTAAAACACACAGAACAACCATTACAAGGTACGGTGCACAAAAATGTGTTTTGTGAGGTGCAAACTAAATAATATCTAATCATCATTTTGGGTTAATACTGACAACACTACTATTTGTTTCTAATTAAAATTGGCATTTTATGGGTTGAAAATTACTCAAAACACAATCCACTGCAACTCGACTGTTTGGTACTTCTCAACGTCATGAAATTTGTATTAGCAAAAAAAAAGGTTAAGCGCTCTAATCAGAGGTGGGCAGCCTACCACTCCCACCCATGTCTTAGCCATTATCTTACATTTAAGTTACAGTGTGTGATATCAAAAAATACGTTTTAATTAATCTGTAATCATTATACAAAAAAAGTGTTTGACTTTTTGAACCTTAGAATAAGCTGGTTATATCTAAATGGGCAGTGAGACCCCTTCTTATGGAGGCCACTATTTTTAACAGCAGCCCAGAACCATACAGCCTTCAGTCGGATGCAATCTGTAACCTCACCACTAGATACAGCTAAACTTTCACCTACATATCATAATTTATTATAGCAACTGGTCAAACATAACACTGCTGAACCCCATCAAGCTTGTATTTTAATTTTATAAAGTATTAATCATTTCCTTCATCACTGACCTGGATGTTTGCAGGAAAACACTCAGCAGCAAGTCTGGAACGAAGCAGATGAGGCAGAATCTTTATCTTAACCCTGGTACTGACTGGTTCATGCTTCAGTTCCTGCTTCATTGTGGCACCCTGGGAGTTGAAAAAAGAACAAATATGTAAAATAATAAATAAATCAACTAATCTGATCTAGCTGGTGTAAACAGAATTACTCCTGATTTAGAATTCTTTGGAGGATGTTAAAGAATAAGAATGAAACAGATCATCACAAAGACCATTGAGTTATCGGAGCAACTTCTGGAACAAGTTCTACTCATTACTTGTTTGCTGAACCGCTTGATCCTATTAGAGTTGTGGGGAGGCTGAAATTTATCTCAGTCAACACTGGGTGAAAGCGAGGTACACCCTGAACAGCTCACCAGTCTATTGCAGAGCCAGCACACACGCACACACAACCATTCACACTCATATCCATGCCTAGGAGCAATCTGGAACAGCCAGTTAGCCTAATGTGCATGTTTTTGGAGTGTGGGAGGAAACCAGAGTACCCAGCGGAAACCCACGCAAACACAGGGAGAAGAAGCCTGGGACTTGAACCTAGGACCTTCTTGCTGTGAGGCAGACGTGCTAGTCACTTCGCCACCACGCCGCCCAGAGCCAAGTTCTAGAAAAGGATAAATCAGGGTGCGGTGGTTTTAAAATCCATTTTATCGTTAGACCCAGAAGCAACCAAGAGCTCTCCATGATAAGTGTCTCACTGTAAGCATGTTGTTCCCCAGGTCGAGTAGTGTTGGGAAAATGGGTATCACTGGATAGTCTCAATATCATATCAAATACTCAAATCATGCAGAAGCTCAAATAAAACAAGAACCATACCTTCGATTTGAGTGGAATATCCCCCAAGTACACCTTAAACAGCTTGTTTATGATTAGTGGGTTGTTCCAATCAATAATACTGCAACACAAAACACACATACACACCACGGTTTAGGATTTTGATGACAGCAGTGAAACGTGTATCTGTCATCCTATAACAACATCCCCATACCTCTGCTTGCTTTTCAGTTCCAGGTCAGCCGCTGTTGCAACACTATGCCTAGTGTCACTAGAGGCAACAACCAGGTGGACAACTGTTTCCAATTCGGGTACCTGCTGCGCCTTAAGGAACTTCACAATCCCCATCTTGCACTACAGAGAGAACAGGTATACTAGAAATTAGTTCTGATGTGCGTGTGTTGGTTAGCTAATACATACAGTAGGTGCACAGTGATGCAGCTGCTATGTACACTATCCCCAGCAATGGGTGTCTTCAATCTGTTGAATAAATTTTAATAATAAAATGTGCATTTACATTTACACAAGTTCAGGGTAAAACAAACAAACAAATGACCTGCCACAGCTGTTCAGGACTCCACTGTGCTTCTCCGATAACCCTTTTAACTGCATACAGGCTCATCCCTGGAGGAAGCCGAGGAAGGTTCTGTGCATCTCCTGCTACAGAGCCCCCTTGTGGCGAAGAGGGAGCAAAACGATTTGGACGCTCTTCCAATACAAACCTGTTAAAAAGAAGCAGCAGGTTAAATCTTTCTTAGAAAATGTCAAATCTGTGGCAGTGACACATCTGGCTAGCATTTACAGCCATTTTATGTGACAAAGCTTCATTTATTCAAGCTCAAAGCTTCTTACCCTCTGTTACAAGACCGATAACGTGTAACTGACTAATGTCTTCTCAGCTTGGCATTTTAATCAAGGAGAAATAAAAAATAAATAACAATAAAATAAAATTATTTCACAAAAAGCAGACTTATAAATCTAATATACCCGATTTTTCTCATAGCCAATTCCATCTGTCAAGCACTGTGACTATCATCAACCAGAGGGGTCCAAACAAGCATGTGCTCCCTCCATGACACATGCGACCCGCATCTTTACACGCTGCTAAGCATGCACATTCAGGGGCAGCAGTAGACACTCGTCTAAAGTGATATCCGCCACTTCGTGTGCATAAGGTCAAAGCCGCCCTGATTGGCTGGCGATCAGCTTTAAGTGACAGGGGCGATGCATGTATGCCATCCAGCTTTTCCGCGAGAACTCAGCCAATCAGCTTGCATTGATTCCCGGCCGCATCAACGTGGATTTAAAGTAGTGATCCCCAGGATGATGGTCGCACTCCTTGTTCCTAGGCCACTCTGGAGCCATTTTTAAATAAAAATGTTAATGTAATTACTATTATACTTTAAATATGATCCCCTGGATTTGTATCATTATTTGAATTATTTCTTTTGGGCTTGTTCCCAATACTCAGGGGCATTTTCCTGGTTCAATCCAGTCTAATCAAATTCATATATAGGGATCGCAGGAAAATTGCAGGAAATCGCAGGCAAAAGGTTGCTAATTTGGTGCAAAAGTTCAACTTGGTCAATTAAAATTTTTATCTCTCATCAAGAGCTTTTGAAAGAATTTAACAAACTGAAATATCAAGCACACACACACACACACACACACACACCCGTAAGGCATCAGGAGGACGTCAAGCATGAACTCCAGAAGCTGTTGAACAGTCTTGGGCTTCTCTGTGAGGACAAATGGTGGTGCTGCAGAAGGCTCTGTCGGATAGTTCATGTGGTACAGAGTAGGAATCAGCAAATGCATCAGACTGCAAAACACAAACAGTCGGTAATATTTACAATCTACCAGAAAGAACTTTAGCACTTTTTTGTACTCTGTGACATCAGCAAACCTGCAACACAGAAACTGGGATGTCCTGACTCCTCATCATATTATATCTTACCCATTTTCTGATTCAATCCTGTGACATTTTTTGTGACTGAAATAACAAAAATCTCACTAGTGAACACTAGAGGTGGCCATAAGTACTTAGCCTCAAGTAGAGTTTAAGGTAAAGCAAAACAGATCTGTTTTTTTAACAGATAGCAAAGAATTGTAGTGTAACTTTAACTTTAAAACAAAAATAATATATAGATTTAGGCAGTGCCCAAAAGCGGACCTCCCAAATGATTTCCCTTACTTGACAAGTTTTTGCTGGGAACTCTCAAACCCCATACAGGTATCCTACATATCAAGATCAATTTATTTTAAGAATTTCTATAAAGAAGGGAATAAAATGGAGGGAACCAAACACGCAACGACAATCACACATTGTCCTGCGGAAGCATTTCTGTGAACTTCAGCGGGTCAAGTTGTGTCAGTGAGAAAGAGGCATTAGTCTCAACATGTCAAGTATACCATTTAGAAACTGTAGGTTTAGGGAACATTTCAAAAACACAAGAATACCATCAGGTGATCCGAGTAGAGGGTTCCAATGTGTACACGTATGCCAGAGGGACACACAGACGTACGCTATAGGTTTTTCTTGATGTTCCAACAGCAGCGCGATGGTTAGACGCTTTATGCTTATCAGTAATGCTTCGCTCGCACAGCACTCTGCTAATAATTATAATAATGAGCCTTTAAGGGAAGACTTTTGTTGCCTGCACTGCTTAGTTCCACTAGCACTGAAAAATCTTAACATTCATTCTTTTAACATTTCAGCAATTGGTAGACACCTTATCCAGAGCTACTTACATTTTTAGCAATTTATACAACTGAGTTGATGGTAAAAAAAAAAAAACCTTGCTCAAGGCCCCAACAGTGGCAGGAAACCCCAAAAAATTTATTTAACTGAAATACTTGATGGGCACTCATAGAGTGCAAGGTGCCTCCATCAGGCCCAAATGGATTATGGTGACAAGTGCATTGATTAACATGAAAGGTCTGCCCAAGACTGCAGGTCTGTATTATAAGTTGGCATTGTTTTTTATAATGAAATGTCTCCCCCTTGTGGGCGTCTGATGAATATTTGTTCAGATATTAATTTCCCTTATTGACCTTAATCGATTTTTTTAAAACAAGATCCTATGCATGGATCATCTCCAAAATGTAATGGTTTGTTACTTGTACCACACCAAACTCTGGGAAAACATTTTATCAAAATTTGTTTATAAATAAGTTACACTGAACAAAACAAACTAACAAACAAAGCAACACAGGTAAAAACATAACCTTGTGGCAAAGGTAATGAAGTAGGAAGTGTTCAATGTGTCCTATGTGTTGCTCTGGCTTTGCTGGCAGGCAACATAAAAAAGTGGGATCATGCTTACCAGCAGTTGTGAGTAACTACAATTAATGCAAACCCCTATATTTTACTTTCCTTCACAGCGTAAGCTCAGACTCACCTGTCCTGCTGAGGCTCTGGTTTGCCCTCCATGGCTGTGAGCAGAGTGGGCGCAACTTCACACTGTTTGGCCACATCCAGCCTGGGGTAACCCATCTTTATATAGATTATGGTAAAATTCTGCAAACATGTATACTTTCTTAGTAAACTTAAAAATATTCAGAACATGATGAGGAACACAGTTTACTCTATGCACTCAGATCTGGAAGCAATTTCATTTCAAAGACTCAAATTTAGATTACAAATGAGTAACAAAGTGCAGTTTGTGTGTATGTGAGTGTTTACATACTGTAACAAAAGAAACTGCTGCTGGGTCCTGGTACTGCACGAGGAGCGTCTCCACAGGCAGCTGAATTTTAGGACGACTTTTAATCCTTTTATTCAAATGAACCAGTAGTTCCATAACCTGGAAGGGGCAGAATCATGGCACTGGATGTAAATTCATTCCAGGTGTAATGTATCTGACTAGAGACAAATTGCAGTACATCAGCCTGCACAACTGCTCAGTTCATGCAGACATTACTATAACAAGTATGAATTATTCTATCCTAGATCAGCAGATATTAGCAATTCTGCACTGATTGGCTAATCTACTCCTATTATATCAGCTCATATACAGTGACCTCAGTGAAACCATGCGTGTGTGTGTGTGTGTGTGTGTGTGGTGGGGGGGGCTGCTAATGTATTTCATGATAAAAACTGATTTTATTTTCAAGAATTTGACATTTTTTACACCAAACTCAACTTTTTAACCAATGACGCCAGTTTTTTCAGTCAAGAATACAAAAAGTGACAAAATGCTAAATTTTAATATTTTATAGTAAGAACATTTCTTTTTTATTTTTAAGAATGTGACTTTGTTGGACTGCTAAAGGAACAGGCCTTAACCAGGTAGCTCTGTTCTAACCAGCTTTCCTGTGTGTGTG
>JAQMYF010000011.1:6593732-6615905 GCA_030014195.1 Neosilurus mollespiculum | reverse complement strand
GGATTTGCAGAATTGTACGTGTGAAATTTCAACAGGGTGTTTGTCCCACTGTGTAAAGTTTTGGTTTGTAAGTGGCCCCCAGACCTCACTACCGTACAGCAGCATCGGCTCTATTACTGATTGGTACAATTTGATCCAGATAGAAATTGGGATTTGAATACAAATTTGTTTTTTAATAGTGTAGAATGCACTGCGTGCTTTCTGTGTCAGCTCATTCACTGCTGGGGTAAAATTTCCGGTGGAGGTGATTTTTAGTCCCAGGTAATCGTACTGTTTACAGTTTTCTATTGTGTGAGTGCCTAAAGTGAAGTGTGGGGTCTCTCTCTCTCTCTCTCTCTCTCTCTCTCTCTCTCTCTCTCTCTCTCTTGTAGGTCTCTCCTCTTTTTATCTTACTTTGTAGACTATTTCTTTTTCTGTCTTTCCCTGCTCTCTCTTTCTCTCTCTCTCTCTCTCTCTCTCTCGCACCTTGTATTTTTCTCTGCCCCCTCTCGCTATATTTGTTGCCTACTATCTTTTTTCTTTCTTTTCTCTTACTCTCCATTCTCTCTGCCTCTGCGTCTCTGTTTCTTTCTATTTGTCTGTATTTGACTTTGCCTACCTTTCTGTCTCTTTATCTCACTCTATTAACTATCTTTTCATCTGTCTTCCTTCTTCCTTCTCTCTCTACCCCATCTGTCTGTCTGGCCCCCACTATCTTTCTTTTTCTGCCTTGTCTTGACCTCCCTTTTTGTCTCCCTATCTCAATTTGTAGACTATTTATCTGTCTGTCTTCCTCCTTCTTTCCTTCCTTTTTCCTCCCCTCTTTCTCTAAATCTGTTGAGTTCTTTCACACTCATATGATTTTTAAACTGTTTATTTTAGCGTGACACATTCAGAGGGCCCAGTTACACAAAGCATATACAGATCCAGTCAGCGTCCCCATATCATCATCTTTGAAAATGTTTGAACATTAAAGGAGCCCATTCACTTCCCAGGTATATTAAATAAAGATGAAATACAGTGTTAACTCTTGGAACTCAAATGAAATTGCCCACAGTGTCTTTCTAAAGCCATTTATTTACTCTTGCACACAAGTGTCAATGAAACCTGCACCAGGTGCCATGATATTAGTAAACATTGTACTTTTGATTTTTTTCTTGAAATCGTATGCATTCTTCTGTTTATAAACATAGAATTTCAGACTTTTCCACTTTCTATGAATCTGTGTTGCACTGCCAAGTTATTGTGCATGTGCAAGATCATCCAACGGCAAGTGGTTTTATTATTATTAATAGACACAAACCCAAAACAAGGTGGATAAGAGACACTAAGCCCACGGCTTCCAAGTGGTGCATCGACAAGGTGTGTGTCTATCAACCTGGAGATCACTGGTTCGAATCCAGATTGATGCCACAGCCATCCATGTCCGGGAGTCCATGGGAACTAAATGGCTGAGCTCTCAAGGGAGGGAGGGATGGCATATGCTCACTTCCCTGTCACTCACAGCGTTCACCAGCCAATCATGGGTGTTTATGAGCTCATTCGTACGAGGGAGCGGATAGTTGGTGGTGGAAGGTACTCGATGGGCAGGATATGGATATAACTAAAATCAGGGGAGAAAATGGGGGGAAAAAAGAAGAAAAAAATGAGAGATATTAAGTCCATGAGTTGGGATGGTTCACCAGGAAACCTTTGAATTCAGACAAAATGAACTCACTCGCTCTCACTATGGGCTGGGGCCAATCTTAGCCGACTTTGGGTGAAGGCAGGGTACACCCTGAACATCTTGCCAGACCATCGCAGGACAACACACAGAACCATTCACACTCACATCCACACCTAGGGCCAATCTGGAACAGCCAATTAGCCTAATGTGCATTTCTTTAGACTGTGGGAGAAAACCGGAGTACCTGGAGGAAACCCACACAAGCACGGGGAGAACATGCCAAAATGATCTGATAATGGAAGATAAAACACATCGATTATTTAGTGGTGCATGTACTGGGTGAAGGCGGGGAACACCTTGCACCTTTCACACTCACACTCAGAGTGAACAGCCTAACGTGCATATCTCTGGACTGGGAGGAAACTGGAGTACCCGGAGGAAACCCATGCAAGCACAATTTTAGAAAAATTTTGAGAAAATACAAACAAAATACTGTTGCATTAAAGAAGCTAAAGAAGGGGGAAATTCATTGTCTAAACAAAATATGCTTAATAATAGATTTATTTGGGGGTTTTTTTATGTTGGAAAGGGAAATAAATGCACGCTGGACTGAACTGACTCCGCCCCTTTGTTTGAGCGCAGCTAGGCCCCGCCCCCCGTTCTGTTTCCACGCCTTTAGAAAACGGGAGCAAAGCGCGAGGACAACAAGCTGCCTGTGATGTTTATCCCGGTGCCAGAAAATCAACATCCGGCTTGAAAAATGAAGCCGCGGTCGGCGGAGATATAACCGAAGGTATGTTTAACGCCACTACTGTCTGTTCATGCGATTTAATCCGATGTTTTCCGCGTCTTCTTGTCTTGGTGTCTCTTCCACTGCCGTAGCACGAAGCTGAAAAGTTGCACTGGAAGCTTCCTGCTGGGTTTTTTGGGCCATGGTAAACACATGGTGGTGCTTTCTGATCACGTGATGATGTGCATGCAGCTTTTGCTTCCGCAAGGATGTGTATTTATAGCTGTATGTGATGACCAGGCTGTAGTGCACAACATCAGATTGAACACCAAAACCCAATTTGACCCATATCTATCCATCAGTGTGAATGGTGTGTTTACTTTGATATCCTAGGTCTGTGTACAAACTTCCTGCTCTCCCATATGGACATGCATGTTTCTGTATTTCCAGGTCATGATCCAGGATATTCCCTAACCCCCGTGTCAGTGATGGAGGCATCCAGCCTGCCTGCAGAGCTGTGGCGCCTTATCCTGGCCTATCTACCCCTGGCTGACCTGGGCCGTTGTTGCCTGGTATGTCACGCCTGGCGGGAACTCGTGCTGAGCCTGGATAGCACCCGCTGGCGCCAGCTGTGCCTGGGACTCCCAGAGTGGCGGCATCCAAATTGGCCCCGCCGGCCACACCTGGCGCCACCGTCCTGGCGCGAAGCACTGCGCCAGCAAGCCCTGGCCAGCCGCACATGGACGCAGAACGGAACTGAACTCCACTCGTCTACATGCCTGCACCTGTTCCGACGCAGGAAGGACAGGAAAGTGTGGCATGTGGGCTCGGTGCCTGGGCATGGCTATGAGACGCTGAGGGGGGCGTTAGCAACTGCTGGGCCATATGATAGGCTGCTGCTTCACCCAGGCATCTATGAGGAGCAGGCAGAGGTGACTCTAAAAGTGCCTGTTGAGATCGTGGGGATGGGGAAGCTGGGTGATGTTGCTTTGCTGGTGAGTTTCGATCAGCAGTGCCCGACAGCCAGGCTGTGTAATTTGGTTTTGATGCCAGCCTGGTTTTCACCAGTGGTGTATAAGGTAAGCAAATAAACACACACACTTATGGGTTACTTTAAATACCTTGCGGACATTAAGCATCACCAAAAAACTCATAAGGTGGCAAAATTCCCATTAATATTGAAATAATAATTGTCTTGAAATATCTACATTTTTATTTTTCTGTTTTGCACTGGTTAGACATCTTCAGGTCACGTCCAGTTGGACAACTGCAACTTCGAGGGCTGTCAGTTGCATGTCAGAGGACCGGGCACCTGTCAGGCTCGCTTCTGTTCATTCGCCCAGGGCAGCTCTGCCCATTTTTTGGGTGTGGCCATCAGCCTAATGGACAGCTGTGAGTTTTCTGGTGCGGACTCTGCCTCGGTTACTGTGGAAGGCCCACCAGTTTCTGAGCGCAACTGGGCTTGTAAACACCTGGTTGCTTTGGCCAAAATGTTAACTGTCTCAACCATGTCCATGAGCAGTCGGGACACAAAGGATAACCTGGGTGGAGTCAGTCCCAGAGATTCAGCCCTAGAGGAATGGACTAAACAAGACATGGAATGGGAAACTGGTTGGACCAAATCGAAAGCCCATAATGGAAGTCAACTTTCAGGCCAAGAAGGCGTCATGATTGAGGATGACACCATGGACACATCAAGCGATTCTAGTGATGAAGAAAAAATAGAGGATTTAAATAATGTGGGTTACACACTCTCTTACGAGCAGCATGGTCTTGCGCATCTCTTGGAGCCGCAGAGGCCAGATTTTTCCATATTCTCTGTGCTGCTGAGCTTAAATGCAGAGCTGCAGAGGGATGCAGAGGCACAAGAGCTGGCGAATTCAGTGCAAGGGTGCTTACTCCGTCACTGCCTACTGCATGATGGGAAAGGGGGCGTTCATCTGTGTAACCAAGCCCAGGCTAGACTGGAAGCCAACGTGTTTTGTGGACTCAACTATGCAGTGCGCTGCATCCAGTATGCAAAGGTAAGCTGGAGAGGCTAATCTAAGGACAGAGCCTTTAAAGGCGCATTCATCGATTCTAATTCAGTACAATTTCTTTTTGTAATATTCAGAAAATTTCTATTTCTTATAGTTTAGTTCTAGGTGCATGCTGGTAAAGAAAACCAGTGTATCAAGTTATACGTCCCTGGGTTTGTAAACGGGAAACAAAAAATATGGCTGTGTGAGTCACGCAAGCCAAATTATTTCAGCCAATCAGCAACAGGGGGTGTTTGTGATCATGCATAGCACAGAGGCATCCTGTTGCTGATTGGCTATAGGGAGATGGGATGCAACTTTTGGTAATTTTGCCCTGGTAATGTGTGTGTGTTTTAATTTATGGGTGGGACGTGTAAAAGAATATTGAATGGAGGTTTGTGTGTATTTGTTTTTTGTTGTTGAGTTCAATTATCAACAGTCGTTGTGCAGGATCGATGAGTGCACCTTTATATACAACTGACCAATATTAGGAATTTGTAGTCTAGAATTCGTAGTTTATCAAGCAAGACATTGCACTCAAAGGAAACATTCCATCCTCTTTGATACAGTGCTTACAAATAAAGGTGACATACTGTAATAAATGACATGCAACTGATGTTTTGTAGTCATTTTCAGAATTGAAGTAACCAACAATGCTCCTGAGTGTCACATCAACAAGGTGCACGACTATCAACCTGGATCGCAAGTTCGAATCCAGGGTGATGCCGCACGCACCCACGGCCGGTTGTCCATGGATCCGATTGGCCGAGCTCTCACATAGGGGGGGATGGTATATGCTTAGTAATGTCACTTACAGTGATCACCCACCAATCATGGGCATATATGAGCTCATTTGTACAAGGGGTGGATAGTGTTTTCCCTACGAGTGTGTTAAGCCTCTCCTGAGTATGCATGCGCAGCAGTTCATAAAGATGCAGGTGGCAGCATCCCATGTCACAGGCCCCTCCCTGGTTTGTGGTGGCAAAGGATTGAAAAATGGACCAACAGGTGGGACTAAGACTAAAGTGGGGGGAAGAAAAAGTAAGTACACCCTTACATTTATGATACCTTCAAGTCCATAAAATTAGAATCAGGTGTTCCAGATTAGGTGCCATTAATTAAACCTCACTAAATAAACTCTATTTCTGATTCTGATTTCACTATGCTTGGGTATAAAAAGCCCCATTACTTGCAAGAAAACTGCATCATCATCATCATCATCATTATTATAATTATTATTGTTAGTATTTTTATTTTAATCATATTATTATTATTATCATAATATTATTATTTTCATATTATTATTATTATTATTATTATTATTATCATATTATAATCTAAAGTTACAGCATGCATGTCTGCATTTTTCTAACTCTGACACATCAACAATCAAGTCTCAGGATAGGAAGACAAAGGGCATTTATTTAGAGTGTAGGGTTATGCGGTCCCTCTAGGAATTTGAATGTGATTGTTTTCATTTACATGGATTCCACCACTCCTTGTGCATTCTGCACATCCTTGCAATATTACCTAATCACTACAACTGTTCCACAAATGTGGCCAATCATTGTAATACTGTATACTGTGAGCTTCACCAATCATAGCACTTCTAAACACAAACATAACACTCATACAACTGAGGGTTAAGGGCCTTGCTCAGGGGCCCAACAGTTGTAGCTTGGTAGTACTGATGCTTGAACCCAAAACTGTGGATCAGTAAGCCTGAGCCCTGTACAGCCAGCAACTACTCCTGCACTGAGCCATATGTCACTTTCTTGTTTATGCTTTTTTACGACATCAAGATGCGGACATGTGCACTATTTTTGCAATTTTCCCCTAATCCCACAATTTCATTGCAATAAACACAAATCTGCCACAACATTTGGCATTTTTGATTGCAACAATTCACAAAAAAACCCTGCGAAATCCTGGAGCATTGACTTCTTCTTTCGGTCGCTACCATTAGGGGTCGCTACAGCAGATCATCCTTCTCCCTCTCACTCTGTTCACTGCATCCCTCTCCATCACCCTCATGTCCTCTTTCACCACTTCCATGAAAATCTCCTCTCTGGCCTTCCTCTTCTCCTACCAGGCAATTCCATCCTCAACATTCTTCTACCAACATACCCTTCATCCCTCCTCTGCACATACCCAAACTATCTTAATCTCTTCTCTCTCACTTTGTCCTCTAACACTCCTACCTGTGCTGTCCTAACATATTCATTTCTTATTCTGTTCAATGTTGTCACTCCCAGAGAAGACTTCAGCATCTTCATCTCGGCCACTTTCAGCTCCATCTCCTGTCTTTTTGTCCAAACCGTACAGCATAATCTGTCCTCACTACTGTCTTATAAACCTTTCCCTTCATCGTTACAGATACCCTCCCAAAATAAAATGAGCATTTGTACATAAACAGTTAATGTTCTTTTTATAGTTTAAATAGTCTAGAAAAAAGATGGTATAGTGGTTAGCACGTCCTCCTCACAGCAAGAACATCCTGGGTTTGAGTCGCGGGCTTGGGCATTTCTTCGTGTATTTTACATGTTCTCCTCATGCTTGCATGGGTTTCCTCCAGGTACTCCGGTTTTCTCCCACAGTCCAAAGACTTGCACATTAGACTAATTGGCTGATGGTCTGTCAAGCTGTTCAGGGTGTACCGCCCCTTCGCTCAGTGTCGGCTGAGATCCAGCTTCCCCGTGACCTTAGTAAAAAAGTAATATTACCAAGCTGACAGTGCTCACACGCTCCATGTTGTCATGGTAATGTCAACACTAACACACACAGTAATATGATTTCTCTTCATGTGGTCAATCATTCCAGTACAGCATACTTCTTTTTTGTGATGCAGCACATTATGTTCATTATTATGTAACTTGTTCTTCATGCTTAGTTGATAAGTTGGGCCGCCACAAGTACATTCTGTGTTGGGAAACACTGTGACGATGAGAACTGTATTGATGTGGACAGTTGTAAGGTGTTTGTTTTATTACCTCTGCCAGGAGGTTATGGTTTTACCTGTGATGGTTTGGTTGTGTACAATATTACTCAAAGCGATTTTTGAATCCTTTTTCTAGAGTAGGGTGTGGTACAAGTAACAAACCATTACATTTTGAAGAGAATCCTTGTATGGGGATCATTAAAAAAATCCCTTACAATGGGACAAAATATTCATCAGATGTCCACTAGGGGGAGACATTTCATTATAATGATGCCAAGTTATAATAAAACCTGCAGTCAGGCAGATTTTCAGGATAATCAATGACCTTGACACCATAATCCATTTGTGCCTGGCAGTGGTGCCTTGCACTTTATCAGCCCCTCTAGTTTAAAATCAAATGGGTAAACAGTTTTTTCAAGCGATTATGAAAAATGCCTTTAAAAAATTCAATAATTGATTGTGTCTTATATGCAACAAACCTAATGTGACCTATGTAGCACTAGCTACAAAAAAAATTGTAAGGCTGTATGACCTGTCATACAAAAGAGAGTTGAAGGTTTATGCAGTTGCATCTCGGGAAGTCTAAGCATATTTTCTGAGGATGTCTCTTCCTGTGTGGTAAAGGTGGTGATGTTGCGCAATGAAGTGAGTGGGTGCAGAGCATCTGGTGTTTTCTTGCGACTCTCCGCTCAAGGCCTCATCGCTGAAAACAACATCCACTCAAACGGCGAAGCAGGATTAGACATACGGAAAGGAGCCAATCCCATCATCCTGGTAACTATTAGCTTCCCACCAAGTTGTCAGAGCTAATAGCTAATAAAAGTTACAGGCTAATAGAACTGAAATGTAGTAGTAGGAATAATAACAACAATAAAACAACAATAATAATAATAATAATAATATTGAAGAATAACAGAAGTTTATTATTTTGCATGTGACCTTTGATCCAACAAATCTGACACATTTATTAGGAAAATGATAATACAGTGGAAAATATTTATCATGTTATTTGTACCAGGTTCTCCCGGAGCATATCGACTCTCCCTTGCAGCTGATAAAACACACTTTTAGTTGTCTAAGAACGTTTGGGTCTCCTATTTTTTCATGTTTTTTTAATATCCTGCTTTTCTTTTTGTTTCATTCTTTTCACGCATTTAGTGTAACAGAATCCACAGTGGCCTACGTTCTGGGATCGTTGTACTGGGCAACGGGAAGGGTTCCATCCGCAGCAACCAGATCTACGGCAACAAAGAGGCTGGGGTCTACATTCTTTTCAACGGCAATCCTGTGGTCAGGTAATGAATCTCTCTCTCGCTCTCTCTTTCTCTCTCTCTCTCTCTCTCTCTCTCTCTGTCTCTGTGTGTGTCTGTGTGTGTATGTATGTTATACAACCCTTTATTTTACATTCAACTCCTTGGATACATGGAAAACCTATTAATGTTATTACTTAAACCAGATCTCTGTTAAATGCTTGAATCTGATTGGTCATAAGGTATTCATACATTTCAGGACTTGTAATCACTGTAAACAAAATCTAAACCACAGCCCTGCATGGATTTTCACCAAACTTGGTGGAGACATTACCCTACCCGAGTCGCAGAGTTGACTTGATTTTGGAATGACTTGGTCAAAGGTCAAGACCATTTCCCATGTTAAAGTGAAATTGCTTATATCTTAAAAACAAAGTGACTTAGACCCATAGAGGCAAAGAGGGAAAGATAAGAAACCATATAGACGCTTTCAAATCACACAATTATCTTTGACCTTGAGGTGTCAAAATCAAGGTCACAGGATATTGAGCGCAAAAAGTTTCCGACTGAGTACCAATAGACATGCCTTTACTATGTGACACTAATAGGGAACTATTTATGGACTTTTAACTAAATTAGTTTTGACCTTGAAAGGTAAAAATAAAGGTCATAGGCTTTTAAATGTTCATAACTTTTGAAAGGAGTGCTATTATTATGGCATACTAATAGGAAACCATTATAAGGTGCTCATAGAGTACAAGGTACCTCCACCATGCAGCATGGATAATGTGGAAAATAGGCCCTATATGAGTATTGGTTTTAATTACCCATGTGCTCATCCTACCATATATAAGTCCTTATATGGTTTCCTATTAGTTTTCCATAGTAACAGCATGTCTGTGAGCAATTCTTTCAAGGATATGAAAGTTTAAAAACCTATGACCTTTCAAGGTCACTCAAGGTCAAATGTAATTGTCTTAGTTAAAGGTCCATATGTGATGTCTGATTGTTTGGCTCAATATGTATATAATATGTATTTTTTTTTTATTTTTTATTTTATTTTATTTATTTATTTACACCAAACGCGACTTTATTAAATTGTTGCGAAAAGCATTCGATGTCAGTGATTGATTAGTTTGTAGAAGAATACCAAGAATTGGCTGGTGGCTTTCCACCAATCAGAAAGTAGGAAATACTTTGAATGAATAATAAGTACTATTGTTTTACTGTACAAATTACATCATGAAAACACATAACAGTTTAACAGGACTGACTGTTTCTTGCAGTTTGAACGATGAACTGAGTTGATTGATGGATTATATCTCAAACTACACTCACTGTCCACTTTATTAGGAACACTTGTGCATTCATGCATGTTGTTTGTTTTTCGCATCGTTCTGTGTAATGTCGTGTGCGAATCCCAGGAAATTTGTTTGGCTGTTAAAGGCACAGTGTGTAAAATTTTAAAGGATCTATTAACAGAAATTAGGAAATGTCATCAACAATTAAATTTTGTTTAAAAGTCGTTACATTTACAGCATTTAGCAGACGCCCTTATCCAGAGTGACTTGCAGTTATAAATTTATACAAAAGCTATTTTATTGAGGGTTAAGAGCCTTGCTTGAACCCCAACCTTCGGATCAGTAAGCCAGAACCCTGCCACCAGGCCACCACTGCTTTTTAGGTTACTAATCCAGAGCCTTAACCACTGATTCTTAACGTTAGAATAAGCTGTTTATGTCTACACAGAGACCTGGTCCCCTGTCATGGAGGCCGCCATTTTGCACAGCCATATTTCTACAGTAGCCCAGAACCATGCAGGCTCCGAAAGGGAGGGGTCAGGAATGAAATTTCAGTTGAGTGCGATTTGGAATCCCACCACTAGATGCCGCTAGATAGACACCACTAAATCTTACCTTTAAGTTCAAATATTAGGAATCTTTTTGCAGAATGGATGACTGACTCCCGCTTTAGCAGGTTCAAGGCTCTATCTTAAAATCTGACTTCCACATGCTCCTGAAGGCATTCCTCCCACAGATGTTTGAAGGGAAATAAAATAGAAATAAAACCATAGCACTGTGGTATAGTGAAGTGCACGTGACCAGTTCTGTGTGAAAGAGCTGTTGGTTGCACATCGCTGTCAAATCCCCACTCAGCTTAGTTCTGTGGATTTGGAGTTGACTGCAGGCTGTTTACTGGCCTGGATATTATGTCACTACTGGGATGAGAGATGGTCTACCAGCCAACAGCAGTGCTGTGATCAGAAACTGTTAGTGGTTCAAAAGAAAAAGTGTACAGTCTCCACAAATACACACTGAACACTCATTTACTCCATGTTTTTCTCTTTCGCCAGTGGGAATCACATATTCCAAGGTCTTGCTGCTGGAATAGCTGTTAATGAGAATGGAAGAGGACTGATTACTGGTTTGTATGATGATTAAGTATGTTTGATTGTATATGTTAGACTGCATACAGTATGTACAACACGATCGACATAATTGTGCAACATTACTGCCATTTTGTTTTGATGATGGGCGGCCCTATGGCTTATTGGTTAGCATGTCCGCCTCACAGCAGGAAGATCTGGGTTTTGAGTCCTGGCCTCGGCAAGGGCATTTCTGTGTGGAGTTTGCAGGTTCTTCCCATGGGTTTCCTCTGGGTGTTCTGGTTTCCTCCTACAGTCCAAAGACATGCACATTAAACTGATCATCAGTTCCAAATTAGGCGTGTGTGTGTGTGTGTTGGTCCTGCAATGGCCTGGTAAGCTGTTCAGGGTGTCCCATGCCGTTACACAGAGTTGGCTGAGATAGGCTCCAGCCTCCACATGGATGGAGTGAGTTTTTTTTTTTCTTTTGAAATGTAGTGAGTAAAAGTGAAAGTTATTTAGTAAGTACTTTAGCCTTTATTTATTTTTTTAGCTTTCAGCAGATGTAAACCCTAACTTTACTGACTATCCAGTGCATTTCTTAACAGAGAATGTGATCAGGCAGAATCAGTGGGGTGGTGCGGACATCCGTCGAGGAGGTGATCCAATCCTACGCAATAACTTTATCTGTCATGGCTACTCTGACGGAGTGGTGGTCGGGGAGAGAGGAAGGGGCCTCATTGAGGGCAACCATATCTATGGTAAGTACTTCCTTTCCCTTTAGGATGCCATGTTTTCCATCTGATGGTCTTTCTGGGTATTAATAATAGAAAGGAAATAAGCTTGACTTGTCCAAACACATCCATCGTTAATTGATCCTTACTGAATCAGGAGAACTTCCCAAGCTGTAGAGAATTCCGTCTTATATTGTACAGATAAGCACAGAGATTGAAATTTTACTTCAGATCTATGAATCTGCTGTATGAATAAACCATAGAGTAGTGATACAGAGCATATTTTTACATAAATCTCCATAAAAAGCACTATACTGGGTAATTTTATCCCGTGGATTACTAGCGGTGGGTTGAACCAATGTGCAGCAACCATTTTTCCCGGAAGTAACGTCAACTGGTTGGGCCAGGTTGTCCAGCGCAAGTAAACAAACAGCAAGCGACACGTTAGATGGTAAAACTCCTCTCATACTTAAGGCTCTTTTTACTGGTTCCTTTTGGCGAGGTGCTGCTTCCCTCCGTTGTCATCCTTTGACTTTTATGAAGGAATTCCATAGGAACAGCGTCCGGTTTTAGATGTGAAAGCTTGGGCTTTGTGCCAAGTAGTTCTGCCTGGAGGCCACGCTGATAGCAAGTGGCCTTTGCAGATTACTGAATTGCGTCCGAAAGGAAACGTTTTCAGAGTACGGCCTGTGCCTATGTTATGTTATATTTTCCGGGATTTCTGCGCTTGTTGTTTGTGCAGCCGTATGCTTTGCACTGCGCCATTATCCTGGCGACACAGCTCAGCACTGGCTGATAATGTGTTATCCTAGACTGGTGTCTGCTGCACGCAGCCCAGCCAGTAGGACAAAAACAACGAGTTCACGCCACTACCAGGACTGGAACAGCCAGTGAAGAAGGCAACATGTCGCTATGCGTGCCTAGTAGTAGTAGTAGTACTAGACTGACGTTGCCTGAAGAAACCGCTGATGTCATACGTGGTCGTTTTAAAGAGCTGGTAATACAAATTCACCACAAGTACCCTTTAATGTTGGAGTTTAAAAGATATTTAGATAAAACCATGGAACGTTACATAGAATTGTAACTGTATAAAGAATCTGGCATGATTTTTTTTTTTTCTCTTTTATTTATTCTGGAAGGCAACCGGGGCTGTGGTGTCTGGGTGATGTTATCCAGTCTTCCACAGCTGACTGGGAACTACATAACCCACAACCGTATGTATGGGCTAGCCGTGTTTTGCCGGAAAGACCCAGCATTTTCAGCAGGAAGTGAGAGAGGAGGAGGAGGAGAGAGGGAAAGAGGAGGAGGAGGAGAGAGGGAGAGAGGAGGCCAGGAGAACTTTCATGAAGAAGGCGAGCTGCTTGCATGGGAGAGTGACATGGACAGTGAGGACGAGCGATTCTCAAGCCGCCGCCCCATCACTGTGGCTTTAGTGGAGAATAACTGCATAAGCCAAAACGGAGGTGAGAAACATTGTAAATATGGTACGGACACTTTCATTCTTAACTTTATTTACACATGGAGTAGTAGTACCAAATTCAAAGAATGAATTGTAGCGGAGCTCCTGAGTGAAGCCCCATTCATGGTTAGTGCAAAAAACCCACCAAGCTCCTGTAGATGACCTGACTGCACACATTCACACTTTATGTAGAGTAGAGATATCATATTTTTCTACGTTAACCATTAAACAATTCAAATTTAAAGGTATTTCTTTTGGGTCTCTGACTGAAGAGGTGCATTCTGGGAGTATGGACATTTGAAAACTGATGGTATTTTGATTGGTTCTCTGTGTGATGACGTAATTAGCTTTTTGTGTTGGTTATCACCCACACCTCCGACACACACACCCATGCAGATGCACACAATCTTTGCGGAACATGAATACGTCAAACAGATAAATAAAGGCTGGATAAAACGGATGTCGTCGTGTAGTTTGTTGTAGCTCCTGTAAAAACAGAAAACTAGGGAGGGACTTTTTACAAATATTGATTGGCATTACAGCAGCCAATAGCATTAAACGTGTATTACATTACCCCCTCCCTTCCTCCCTCCTTCCGGGCCAAACAGAAGGTAGTTAGAGGCTTCGCATGAAAAATCATGAGGCTAGCTATAATAAAGTTCTAGTTCCAAGTGCAGAAACACAGAAGTGTGGCAGGTTTAGCAATGCATAGGCCAGCTAAAAGCTAATCAGTACAAGTCTAACACCACACAGGCCAGTAAGCAGACTAGGCAGCACAAGTCTATCCCAAGACAGATCAGCTAGCGACTAGGCTTACACCAGACAGGCTGACTAACGGTGTACAGTGGACAGCATGTGGTTTTCTGGCTGTATGGGATGCTTCATGGAAAGTTTGGCAAGTTTCAACATTGTCCTGACAGTTAAAACAATAGGACTATATTTTTTTCTGTAATCCATGTTTAAATAATTAGTCAAAGAAGCAATTATGTTATCAAGATAATGCTGAACACAATGCTTACACCACCATGCTTCACTGTATGAGCATTGTCAAATTTGACCTTTCTACTGGCTTATTGTTTAATGTCTTTGTTACACAGCAGTGGGTGTGTATGTGAAAAGCAGTGAGGCACTAAACGTGGTGGGCAACATGGTGGCCAGCAACCAGGCGGCAGGTGTGGCCATCGTTCAGAGTGCACAGCTGACACGACTTGTCAGTAACTGTGTCCATGGCAACGGCAAGACTGGAGTCACCGTAGACAGAGAATGCAGAGTGGAGCTCCGAGGCAATGGCATTTATGCTAACAGTTCCCATGGGGTGTGCTTCCGTGGTGACGGACAGATCATGGAAAATGACGTGGCTGGGAATGGGGCAATTGGAATACGGTTGATAGAAAGCGCAGACGTGAAAGTAAGAATTTCTCTGGCGGAAATGTTACAATAGTGTATATTGTGAATAATGTATACCCTTGTAAAAAAATGCAACTAGACACTAGTTCTAGTAAGTAGTTCTAGTAAGAATAAACAGTTCATTGCGTGTGCACTGGTTGCAGGTTCTGAGGAATCGTGTTCAGTCGTTGCGTGGTTGTGCTATCTCTGTAAGAGAAAGAGTCCGTGGTGTGATCCAGGAAAACTTGGTGTACCAGGGCTACCCTGACAACAACAAACCGCATGTGTACACCGATCCACTCAACCAAGATTGTGTCGTGCTCAGCAACACTCTGCTCACACACAGGTAAAGGAAACACAAGTGTTCTTTCTGTGTGGTTGGAAAAAGCGAGACCTTATTTTTAATTTTACTTCTCAGGCCGAACATAAGCTGGGCTCTGGAAAACCCACGTCCACGTCCTTTTGGCAGCAATCCACCAACGTCCGCCCCTTCGTCACGCCCTGCCCACCTCGCTATTAGTATGACAAGTAGGATCACAGCCACTGTAGAGAGTGGCTGTCATAACAGCGGCAGCATCTTCTGTTGCATTCTGTGAAGGACTGAATCTTTTTTTTTTTTTTTTGCATCTACAGAAATTATGCGCTGGATTAAAGCACTTAGGGACTCTGTCCTAATTAATTATTAGCTCAAGAAATTTTATCTTAGTAACCAACAATGTTGACATGAGTAAAAATGTCATGGATAAACTGTATGTTTGCCGGTCCAGGAAAATCCACTGAAGGTAAAGCCTTGCTAGCTAAACATAAGTTCCATACACCTTGTTTTGATTAAGTTTTCGGATATTTTTTCACCAGGCTACCAGCTTTATTTAAAAGACGCTGTTCTGATCAGTTAGTCTGCCAGATAAAACATGTCTACATCTCCAAAACATGGGCCACAGAAGGAGGACTTCACTTACTGAACCTGTCTAAAACATCTTTTGAGACAAAGCTCCCGCGTGGCGCATCAACTATCAACCTGGCGATCGCAAGTTCAAATCCAGGGCTGGGAGTCCATGGCAGCCAATTAGCTGAGGTCTCATCGTAGTGGGATGGCATACGCCCACCTTCCTGTCACGTATAGAGATCACCAGCCAATCATGAGTGCCTGAGCTTATGCATTCCTGGGGCGGATAGCTCTTTCCCTTCGAGTATATTAGTTGACAGCATCATCTCCGTGACACGTACTTGCTTGCAGCCCTTCCTGGTTGGTGGTAGTCGGTTGTTTGGTGGAATTGGCTGACTAATTTTTAAATCAAGGAAAAAAATAAAAACCTTTAGGATTACCAAAGGATTAAACCATGCATGCTGAACGCGCTCTCACCCCTGATCACTGAAGCAGGATTTTTTTTCACCATATGTGGATAGCCAATTGACTAAAAGAAATCCAAACTCTTTAAAACTGTTTAAAAAAAAGTGCAAAAGAAACCTAATGCAACGTAATGTGA
The DNA here is from genome assembly GCA_030014195.1 of Neosilurus mollespiculum. Taxonomy (NCBI): domain Eukaryota; kingdom Metazoa; phylum Chordata; class Actinopteri; order Siluriformes; family Plotosidae; genus Neosilurus; species Neosilurus mollespiculum. The sequence goes on along the minus strand of JAQMYF010000011.1, from coordinate 6,599,893 downwards.
TTTTGGTGTTACCATGGACACATCCATATATCTGCTGAAAAGTCATATGTTCATGATGTTATACATTCCTACTCTTTAAAGGTACAGTGTGTAAGATTTAGAGGTATCTAGAGGTGAGGTTCCAGATTACAACCAACTGAAATTTCATTCCCAAGCCCTCCCCTTCAAAGCCTGTATAGTTCTGGGCTACAGTAGCAACATGGCAGTGCAAGATAGCGGCCTCCATGAGAGGGGACCCACTCCACACAGATATAAACAGCTTATTCTCATTCATTCATTTTCTGAAGCGCTTAATCATAATTAGGGTCGCGTGAAGGCTAGTGCCCATCTCAGCTACCTCTGGGTGAGGGCAGACTACACCCTGGACAGCTCACCAGGCCGTTGCAGGTCAGAAACACGCTGAAGGCTATGCAGCCTACTCTTGACGAAAATCAGCAATGGTTCCTTTACATGCCTCTCACCATAGACAGTGAGAGACATGGCCGGCCTTTGATAACCCAGTTAACACCTTATTCTAAGGTTATGAAAACTCAACCACGTTCTAATGATTATAGATGAATTAAAACTATTCAGTGACACTATACTTATTGTCTTATAATAGATCCTTTAAAATGTTACATACTGTACCTTTAATGGTATTTTTTTATCAGTTACCTTAGAACCAGTGATGAGGTTCCTAGTCAAAACAAGAAAGTTACAGATTGATACACAGGAGGTAGTTTCTTCCCCCATCTGTTCTGAGTGACAGATTTGGCCAGTAAGTATTGGTTTGTAAGCAGGTGAGGTGCACTGTGGGAATTCGAATTATGCTCTTTCCTGCGGCAGCTCTCCAGCCCGATCGACTGACTCAGCATTGGAATAACATGCTACACCATAGCATTAGGTGATGTTATTCAACCTCAACATGGCCCTGTGAGATTTATGATTCCCGGCCCCATCCTGAAACCTGGCAACCCCTGAGTAAATAAGTGGTAGGCTCAGTGGTTCAGGTGTCTAAGCTGTCTCAAGTGTAAAGCTTTCTGAATAAAATCTTCTGCCAAATGTAGAAAGGCAAGCAAACCTTTGTAGTGACAGTCTACATTTTTAAAAAATGATCTCCTAGGTTTGAAAGGTAACCAAATCAAAAGTCGGAACATGTCAAGATTTTCTCTGCAATATTAATTTACCACTGAAACAAAAGTCTTTTTTTTTTATTTTGTGGGGTTTTCCACCCTTTATTTTAAATAGTGCAATATGTGATGTCAAAAATGTGCCTATTTTTACTGTATGCCTTTATTTTTTTATACATGTTGTACAGTCTGAATGATAAATATGTTAATATCAAGCATTCCTTGTCTTACTTCTGTTTGCTAATGACATATTTCTGAATACATACTTGCAAAGATGGATCAAGAGAGAATTTAGGGCATTGAAATAAGTTTGATCAAGCTCTTTATATACATTGGGAATAAACATTATGTTCTTACTCAATAATTAAAGGTACAGTGTGTAAGACTGAGCATTACCTAGTGGTGAGGCTCCAAATTGCAACCAACTGAAATTTCATTCCAGACCCCCCCCTTAGAAGCCTCTGGTTCTGAGCTACCATACACAGAAACATGGCAGTGCAAGACGGACCTGCCCCCACTGAAATTTATTTTTTTTTGTACTTATTTTTATTTACTGTATTAATTCCACAAGGGAAATTTTGACTTCTGCATTTAACCCATCCAAAGTGAGCACACACACTGGGAGCAGTGGGCTGCCACACATTGCGGTGCCTGAAGAGCAGTTGGGGGTTAGGTGCCTTGCTCAAGGGCACTTAACCATGAATTGCACTGCACATTTTTCCTGCGGGCCGGAAATCGAACTAACGACCTTTTGGTCACAAAGTGGCTTCTCTAACCATTAGGACACCGCTGCCCCCCCCAAAAAAAAAATTAAACGTGAGAGTGCGGACGTAGTCCCCCACTACAAGAAATCATGCAGTCGAGATTCCCACATTTGGGGAATTTGCAACAGTCAGTACAGCCCAAGTGCAATGGCTGAGCCTCGATCTCTTCAAACCATGGTATCGCCCCTGCCAAGATATAAACAGCTTATATATAAAGCAAGATATAAATAGCTTATAGCCTTATAGCTAAGGTTCTGGAAACTCAACAACTTTACTTTATACATTAATGAAAACCATATTTATTGATGATATACTTAATTTCTGCTTATAAATCCTCCGAAATGTTACACACTTTACCTTTAAAGTATGTCATATAATTTTACAAAGACATTAAAGGTACAGTGTGTAAGATTTATGGTATCTAGAGGTGAGGTTCCAGATTGCGACCAAATGAATTTTCATCCCCTTCGAAGCTGGTATGGTTCTAGGCAACTTTGCGAGGGGACCCGCCCCCCGTGTAGATATAAACAGCTTATTGTAAAGATCCAAAACATCAGTGACTTTTCTGTTAATTATTACAAATGAATGAAAATGTACAAATTTTCTGCTAATAGATCGTCCAAAATGTTACACGCAGTACCTTTAATACCTACATTAACTAATACCGCTCCAGTAGTCCAGAACTGAGAGTGAATGAACAAAGTACTACAGCTGTAATCCAAATAATTCCACTAAATACAGCTTGCACATCTGCAAGTTCAAGCAGAATGGCATGGCATGAATAACTGAATCTGGTCATTATTTTTCTATGAACATATGCTGCACAGTTTTATCAGGTAACAAGCTTCAAGTTGACATCTGGGTCGTTTTGATGAATCACACATAATAAGGGTGGATCGACTGCCTTTCTGTCACTCCTGTGGTGCACACATGAAATGTGCTCATTACAGGAAAATGACTCATTTTTATTCACAACATGGACCTTCATTGCAACCAAGCTGACATGGAATGGAAGTCATCACAAAACAGCTTTTGAAGAAGATATTCAATATTTTGATAGTCATATTCTTTCACTTGGAATCAAGTAATACTGTGTAAAATCTTGAGTTCCTGTGAACTGAAAGAGAAACACGCTGGTATCTTTATGCTAGGGTAAATTTTTTTTTTCTCTCGAAAAGGAACACAGAGGACTGGATTTGGGCTGAGTTTGACATAACCACTACTTGGCAAGAAATTAACAATTCATTCCACTCATTTCATTTTCTTGCGTTTTCTGCTCTCCATGCGCCGCTCGTAGCGTACAAGTGGGAGCTCCAGTGAGGCCATCCTGTGGTCATCCTGGAGCCCTGACTCCTCCAAACTGTGGAGGGACTGGCGGGAAAGCGTGAGCCCCATGGCCTTTGCCACCTCCAGCATCCTGAAAACAAATAATTGTCTGTTTGGACTTCAGAATGCACAAACCTTCATTAAAAACCCACAAAAGAACTATAGCACTTGTGGTAGAGCAGCTATACACAGTCATTCCCTCACTAACACCTCTTTTTTCAGCTCTGGCAACCACTGAAGGTGACTGGAGTGGGAACTGTAGAAATAGGTTCTGTCCGTCCGTACGAATTGTAAGTGCGATAACTTTGAAAGGAAAAGACATAGGATCACCAAATTTGGTTTATGGGTCCCCCATAGGGGCAAATATAGTGGGATTGCATATGGTTTACCTTGACCTTGTTTCAAGGTCATAAGGTAACATTTTATATATTAGAATTGTCAAATGGTCCTACCAACAGGAGCATCTGGACCCCTGTGGTCTATTTTTTTTTCTTTTGAAGCTTGTGTTCACTAAGACACACCTTATACTTTATGTTGCTACTAAAGAAATGACAAAATATTAGAATGAGCACATTACTATAAATCTGTGATTTATCCCCCAGCCACTGAAACTACAGTATAGAAAAATAATCAAAATAGATCTGAGATGTACATAAAATACATACACATTGAACATCACAATAAAATGAAATATTCTTAGTGAGGTGAGAGACTGACTTGGTTTCGCTGATAGACAGGTCTCTGTGCAAGAGGGTGAGGTCTACTTGCTGGTCTCCGATATGAAGCAGCAAAGCAAGACAGTGGGACGCGATCTTAATGACTGTAGATGTGGTCACGGTACTCTTCAGTCTGGGAGGAAGAAAGCAAGAGAAATTGAGAAAAAAGTATTATACAGGCAATGAGTTTAACACTGAATAGTCCCTGATATCCACCAAACCTGAGGCGAATAATTGTTTTAGTATGTACTACATGTTGTGTAGTACTACATGGGTGTTATCCACTGAGGCCAAATGACAACCCCATAACCGAATGATTCTTTATATTATACTTCACCTCATTCAATAATTTCCTATTATCTTAAGATGGCGGTTCTGTTTCCATGTACAGTATATATTCTAAACAGAAATATACACGATATACATTCTATACACACACAAAGAGAAATTTTTTTTTTTATAATTTATAATTATTTAGAACAATGAATATAATACTCTAAATTACAATACATTGTAAGAATTTTTACAAAATATAAAATAGTATATTTGTTAATAGTAGAATATAATAGTGGTAATAATTTCATATTTTGTAATTAATTTGAAATTAAACATTTGAACCTCACACTACAAAAAAGTATACTTATTTGTAACAATATACACACAATATACACACAAAACAATAATTACACAAAAATCTCTCTCTCTCAGTGTGATCCACAATGTTGCTGGTATTGTTTACATGCATTGTGCAACCCTCTAGGTTGATAAAGCATCTATGCTTACAATAGCATACCAAGGTTTATAGAATTGTGAATGGTTAAGAACTCATTCCCTGTTGGTTTGAATAGCGGTATCAAGGGACCAACTGAAAAATCCCTTTGAAATGCTGAGCCTAACAAAGATTTATAAAGAATAACTTGCACAAACCTTCCTTTATCAAAACTCTCCACTGTGAAGGTCTTCTGCACTTTCCGGAAGACGACGTTTGGACATTCATCCTCACCAACTTCCAGAAACGGAAACACAAAAAAAAACATTAACCAAAACCTCTTTGAACTACAGGGTAGCTCATCTTTCAACCTGTGTTTCTTTATGTTCAGCAGTTCGATGTTTTGTTTTTTATTTTACCGATTTTTTGATATCAGGTCTGTAACATGATTAGCTATAAAAGGGATGTCTTAGAGAGGCAGAGTTTCTCAGGAGTAAAGATGGGCACAGGCTCTCCAATCTGTGAAAGAGTGCGTAAAAAAGATTGTGGGGCCAGGAATACTTCCAGAAACCACTGTCGGTAAACACTATTCGCCGTGTCATCTGCAGACGCTAATTAAAGCTGTATCATGCTAAAAGGAAGCCATATTTGAACATGGTCCAGAAGCGCTGTCGTGTCCTGTGCACCAAGACTCTAAAATGAACTGTTTCAAAGTAGGACAGTGTTCTATGGTCAGACGAGTCCAAACCTGACATTCTTGTTGGCAATCATATATATAAATATAGGTATGGGGGTGCATAAGGGCATATGCTATGGACATCTTGCATGTTTTGCAAGGAACTATGAATGCTGAAAGGTATATAAAGGTTTTAGAGCAACATATGCTCCCCTCCAGATGATGTCTATTTCATTGAAGGCCTTGTCTATTTTAGCAGGACAATTCAAAACCACATCCTGCAGCTATTACAACATCATGGCTTCGTCAGAAAACAGTCCGGATGCTGAACTGGCCTGCCTGCAGTCCAGATCTTTCACCTATAAAGAACATTTTGCGCATCATTAAACAAAAAATACATCAAAGACAGCCATGAACTCTTCAGCAGCTGAAAACCTATATCAGGCCAGAATGGGACCAAAATCCAACCCCAAAACTCCAGAAACTCATAACCTTAATGCCAAGACTTTTTCAAACTGTTTTAAAAAGAACACCATAGTAAACATGCCCCAACTATTTTGAGACCTGCAGCAGGCATCAAATTTGAAATGAGCTCATTTAGTGCATCAAACTATAAAATTTCTCCATTTAAACAGTTTTTTTTTTTCTTTTCTTTTTGGATTTTCCCCCCATTTTTCTCCCTAATTTAGTCGTTTCCAATTCCCACTCATCAACTTTTTTTTGCCTTCCCTATCACACAACCACCACCGACCAGGGAGGGGCGCAAGCAAGCACATACCCCCTCCGTGACATGCGATGCTACTGCCCGCCTCTTTTCGAACTGCTGCGCATGCGTATTTGGGGGCGGCCTAACACACTCGG
>JAQMYF010000011.1:6543292-6565571 GCA_030014195.1 Neosilurus mollespiculum | reverse complement strand
GGTTGCTTTCAGCCTACAACAAATAACGTTGTTGTTGTTGCAAATATATACTACTGACATTGACTCCAGACTATATTTCAGTCCAAGTTAGGGGGTTCAAACATTAAATAGTGTTGATTTATATTTGGAGTCATGTTTTTGTAAAGTACTGGTATAAAATCGTCTCTTGATCTCATGTCGACTTTATAACGTCTGATCTGGTTGTTTTTACTCGTTCTGATTAATGGGGAAAATTCTCTGCAGACAATGTTTTTAAAAAGAAACTACATTTTATTTCATAAGAATAATAAAACATTTGAAGTGCATATAACTTACATATAAACACATTTCATGCTATTTACAATGATTAGGTGTTCAGTGGTTTGACACAGAGTTCGTGTTTAACTTGTGATCCAGTCAGTGATCATTTGTTTAGATCTCGCCCTCTCACTCACACACACACACACACACATACACACACAAACTCCACATCCATATACATTTCCATTTGTACAATGTTTAAGCCAACAGCTCACGAATGTTGACACACGATCTCTAGAGATCCTTTATAATAATATTTGGTGTAGTCTAGCTGACTGAAAACTTTTTTTTACTGCATAGCTGTGTGTCGTCCTCTCCGCTGGAAGAGTACTTGGACTTTAGTTTGCCTTGAAGTACATGATGTCTTATCCAGCACTCTAGCTGCTTTGACACAATGCATACGCTCATCCTTCGTCATTTTTTCTGGACAGCCCGAGATAACCTTTAAAAAAAAAAGAAAAGAACATAATTGCTTCAATGTGTACTGTCTTAGCTCCGATGTCATCTTTTCTGTAACCCTGTACTCTTTGCATTTGTTCTTCACGTGTGTTTTGTTAACTCCGGACCGGCTCTGGCTCATTGTGTGGGGGTCAAAGAGGATGGGTGAAAGGTGACGACCTCTCCAAAGTGTCTGAAAACAGTAGGCGGCTCCGCTAGGCTGGCGCACCGAGTGTGTGTTCTCACAGATACAGTGTCGCTTCTCGCGCACACCCGTTTCGACATTAACACCTACCCGACACACACGTCCTTAAAGGGACTGTATACCAAGTAGTGTTTTCAAATTTAGCTTGTATGTTGTATGTTAGTGCCCCACTGCTGGTTAAATTACCTGGCGCTGATTAATGGTTCAGCAGGAAGTAACACACAGGGCTATAGTGTAATCCCAGGCCAGGTATTATAGAACTAAAGGGTCGTGTAGTCCACAGGTACATTTATGCATCTTGGGAATATTGTGTAACATTTTTATCGGACTTTCTACATACCGTTTCATTACTCTAGTCAACTTTATTAATTACAATACTAGAGATTCTGTATTTATACAAAAAAATTGAGGAAATTCCCATTGACCATGGAATTATAGTTTTAGTATCTCAAAACTGTATGCACTTAGGTTTCCAAAGTGTTTTTTTTTTCTTTCTAGAAATTACAAGTTCTACATGTGTAATTTGTCGGGAAACAAAGGCCTTTTGTCACAAAGTTCACACTTTCACAAATATGTGAACTTAGACACATATTATTCTTAAAAAAATAAATAAATACACTTATTATTTATTTATTCATTTATTTAGGATTTGTGAAGTATGCATACACCCCGACATAAGACTAAGATTTACCTGTAAACATCTCAGCTCTGAGAGACTGTAAAACTCAGACACTATAGTTTAGACCAGGCATAATTTGGCACGAGAGATTTTGTCCAGTAAATAAGTGTTGGTCTCTATACACATGGTGTCACTGTGGTCAAATTTGTTTGGATGGTTTAGCCAATGCCACCCGTGCTTATCTGTGTGTGGCAAATAGATATAGGGGTAGGTCTATTTTTAAGCGTGTGTGTGTGGTGTATGGTGTATTTCTGTTCACTGGTATATTTGGGTTAGCTGACTCTTTTGTGATCTTTGCGACTGTGTGCTTTGTTTGCTTCTCTCAGTCTAAGAGAAAGTCCTAAACCATGAGGGATGTCACAATTGCGCTGTCGTTTAGTTCAGAACTGTTTACACACACTGTGTGTGTGTGTGTGTGTGTGTGTGTGAGAAACAGAGGGAGAGCGTGGTCTTTCTAAACGATGGCCTTCCCCATTTCTACCTTAATTACAGTTCTGTTAATTAACTGGTTTGTTGTCCTTAGAGGCGGCACAGTGGTGTAGTGCGTACCACGCCCGCCTCACAGCAAGAAGGTTGTGGGTTCGGCGAGGGTGTTTGAGTGCGGAGTTTGCATGTTCTCCCTGTGCTTGTGTGGGTTTCCTCCGGGAACTCCGGTTTCCTCACACAGTCCATAGAAATGCACATTAGGCTAACTGGCTGTTCAAAATCGCCCCTAAGTGCAAGTGTGTATGTGTTGGCCCTGCAATGGTCTGGTGAGCTGTACCCAATCTTTGCCAGTGTTGGCTGAAACAGGCGTCAGTCTCCTGTGGCCCCTAGTAGGATTAATCGGTTCAGCAAATGAATGAATGAGTCTTTTCCTTGTAACACACACGCAGTGATCAACTCTTCAATGAAGCACAGTGCACGAGCAGGATTTGACGGGTTGCTGTGGCCTCTGTCTAGCTATTTAAAATATGCAGCAAATATTTGTTGGTAGTTTTTTTAAACTAAAAGAATGCCAGTCATTCATACGGTCTGCCCGGGCTATTTAAGGGGAAGGCAGGCTAGACTTACCTATTTATCTATTTCATCTCACAGTGCTTTCGATGTGCACACTGTATATCCCAGTGCTCAGTTTTTATTCACAGGTGTTTACATTTCTATCTAAAGGTTTGTGTATATAATTGTGTTTAAATCCTGCTCCTGGTGGTGTTAATGGCAGTTTATTGCCTTGATTATACCTTATTTAAAAAAAAAAAAAAAAGCTGAGAGTCTCATCCAAAATTTTGTTATTTATGAACATAATGGCAATGAAGAATCTTGAATCTGGAGGTCGAACCCTGTAATCCACTGAGCATCACTGACCACATGAGGATGAAAATGTGAGGGTGTGAATTTACCTCAGGGAAAGGGGACTCTGGAGTGTAAAGGCAGGCACCGCTTGTGTATACAGTGATGTCTCCTGTATTTTCTCCTCAAATTCAGAAAATCTAAAACACAAGTGAGTGGAACAGAAGAGCACTTTAAATACAAGTTAAGAGTGACTGGAGCTCAGAATTAGCATGTAGCTTGGAGGTGGAAAAACTGACATTATAACTTTAATTTATATTAAAAAAACAATCAAACATGTACAAAATCAGGCTTTATTAACTTCATCTTGTGGTAAAGATTAGTATTTTCCCATTTTCTTTGATGTGAATGTGTAAAATGTTGTTTATATATGATTATGTAAAAGTTATGCTAATTCGGCTAGTCTGTGAGGATTCATGCTAACTTATGGGGGGGTGCCATGGCCCACCGGGGCGTTACCTGAAAATACAATCACTTCACACGAGTTACAGTCTATTGGACCAATATATCAATCAAGCGTCGATTTGTTAACAAGCAAAGGTAGCCTACATGAGGCCGTATAGACCGACCTTCATCCCCCTCTCTATTCTTTTATTTCTTTCTCCTTCCCCTCCATGCTAGCCGTATGCTAATATCTATCGCCTATTATGTTCAGCCGCATGATTAACAATAGAGCACCGGAGCTCGAGCGCCCGCGGGTACGAGCTTAATTGCGCGTAGCCGCCGCTGGCATTGGAATTTATAAGTTGTACTGATTTAATCCTCACGTGCTGCAGCAACAACCCCCAGAATGGGACTCAGCAACAGCAATAAAAAGATCTGGGACTTTTATTGATTAAAGAAAGAACTATGCATAGGCTATTAACAACATTCTTTAGACGATTTCTATTTTAAAACATTTATTTATTAATATTTTTTAAAACATAAACATTTATAAATGTTTTATTTAAAAACTTTATTTAAATTTTTAAAAAACATTTGAAAATGTTATTTTAATATCTGAAAACATTTATTTATCAAGATTATTTTTTTCAATATAGATATATATTATATATATATTTTATTTAAAACATTGGAAAAAAAAGAATTTCTATTTTAAAGCATTTATTTATTAATATTTTTAAAAATGTAAACAGTTATATTTATTCATTTTATTTTAAACAAAAATGTATATTTTATATTTTAAAACATTTGTTTTATATGTTATTTTTTATATGAATGTTTATATATTTATTCATTTTATTTAAAACAAAGTAATATATTTTGTTATTTTAAAACATTTATTTGTTTTATGTTATTTTTTATATAAATGTTTATTCATTTTATTTAAAACATTTTTTAAAAATTCTATTTAAAAACATTTAAGCATTTATTCACTTTATTTTAAACATTTAAAAAAAATTTAATTTAACTCTCTTTAGGTCTCTTTGGTTTCCTCTTGGAGTCCAGAGGTCCTAAAAGTCACTTAAATAGGCACTAAAAACCAGTGACCCCAAACCAAAGTCATTGAACCCTGGCTTAGGCTGCTTTCCAAACTGCATACTACTGCACATGGATAGTACGCTGTGTGTAGTTGGCCATTTAGCTACAGATAGGCCAATACAGCCTATATTCTGGTACATTTTATACACAAATAGCCTGTAGGATGTGATAAAAATGTCACTCTGGATGTTGAGTAATATATTTTAGTTTCCCAAAACTGGAAATGTGTAATGGCTTGGCAGTGTGTAAAATCCCAAGGCATAAACCTTTAGTGAAATGTCAGAATTCAGACTGATTCTGGGAATCTGCTATGAATCACTGGTTCCTGCCCGGCTTTTTGATTTCCTAATTTCATTTCACAAATTACTGGCAAGTGCACAGCACAGAGGATCAGATGACTTCTACCAGAATAGTGTTGATTCAAGTTCACTGTTAAAGAGCTGAATTAAGTGCATCAGCCACAGAGTTAATAAATCTTTCTCAACTGTTGTTTTCATGTCTCTGAATATTAACAGTACCGTCCATGCATTAACGATGTCATCATAGTTTAGTAAAGACCATGCACAGGCCTAGTGCAGACCGTGCGGGTTAATTCTGCTCACACAGCATTTAGGAAAAAAAGCGTGTAAATAGGCATATCTTCCGTTTAACACACACATGTACATTTTTGCATATGTGCATGAGTTCCATACCTGGTTTCTGTGCGCTGGCCAGCATCAGCACAGTGAGTAGGAGCAACAGGATGAAGAGCGGATGGAAGAATCTCATGTTGATGCCACTACTTTCCTCAATCACCACTGATCAAGCCACTGAGGATATCCAGTTACAGTCTCTTCCAAGGACGCTCTCTCTCTCTTTCTCTCTCTGGAGGGAATGAATGACTTGTAGATGTTCAATTTGAACAATGTGAACTATCCCCCTTCTTTTTAAACAGACAAGACAAAGAGGAGGGGGGGGGGGTAAGGGGTGGAGAAAGAAGTGCAGAATAAGGGTTGGGCATGGAATCCACCCTAAGACTGGGTGGGGACAAAAAAGACAGCCCTCACTCACAAACACACTCACACACACACACACACACACACACACACACACTTTGCATTGCACATATTGACCCCACATGTAGAGGGTAATAGAGCTGGGAGGAAGGCCCCCACCCCAACTAGAAAGTAAGAGTTGGGGGTTTGGGAGATTTGGTGTTTGAGTAGCTAAAGGAGATCTGGTGTGAGTTGGGATCTACATTATGGTGAAATGTTATGAGTAGCAAGCCAGTGACTAAATGCCGAACAAAAGTGTGTTTACGCTTATGATTAACTGCATGATAAACTGAGTGTTAACTTATAAGGAAGTGGAAGTCTGTTTTGGGTTATACATTACTGCACCACAGGTGTGTGTGTGTGTGTGTGTGTGTGTGTGTGTGTGTACGTGCGTGCAGGTATGTGGTGTGTGTGTGTGCGTGAACGAGCCGAAAACATTGCTCGAAGCTGTTGGATCCATGAGCTCACACTCTACTAATGAGCTGCTATTGACCTCCACTACACTCCCGAGAACAAAAAGTCACACCAGGAGTCCTAGCCTGACACACATAACACACACACACACACACACACACACACACATACACACCTCAGATACGCAAGTGGACATATTAGTTCTGAGCAGCTGCTGACCATTAGGGCCACAAAACATAACTTCTGCCGCACTGCATAAATCAGGTTCATTTATATTTATTAGGGTATCAAAAGTATAACTCAAACAGAATATATTAAAAGGGCAAAGTGTGACTCTCCGGTAGACTCAATGTGACTCAAATACAGTCAAGTTTACACACTGTTGATGTGTGTGAAGGATATATATATGTATATGTATGGCAATGTAATACCTTTCACACGTTTCAAGTTCTTTAACACAAATAATGCCATTCCAAGTGCAATGAATGTAATGATTTAAATTCCATGCAATCACCCATATGCTAGCATGCACGCAATATTTTCGCTAATGTACACCATCTGCCACCTCACTGAATCTGTTTAACTTCTTCACTTTAACCCTCAAGTATAGATGTAATAAATGCTGCAAATACAATAAATCAATAAATATTGATCTATTGACATAAGTACAGTGTGCGTTTTTATGCTAATTAGGTTTGTTCATCCAATAACAGTGTTCATTAAGGCAGACGGGGTGTGTAAACTTTCGACTAGTCTCCTTTTGTGTGTCCATTACGACTGGGCACTGTGATGCTAAATTGGACAGATACTAAACTTTGGGTGTATTATTGGTGCAATATGGTAATAGTATTAGTCTCTCTCTCTCTCTCTCTCTCTCTCTCTCTCTCTCTCTCGCTCGCTCGCTCGCTCTCTCTTACTCTGTGTGTGTGTGTGTGTGTGTGGTTTAATGAGCCAAAGTCGTTAATGGCTTCACCATTGTGTGGAAGATGGGTAGGACTAGCATGATATGCAAACGATGTTTCAGCCCCATTAAGCAGATAAATGGCAGCAAATATCAGACAGTTTGTTTCTGCATAAATGTGTATGAGATCTCTTAGTAGCAGAAATGTGTAAGAGTGTGTCTATGTGTGTGTGTGTGATGAGAGAGAGAGAGAGAGAGATATTTTGTTAGCGTTAGTGTGGGTCCTTATTGGACTCGGTGTGTGTGTTTGTGTTCATAATCGCACACATGTGTGCAGAGGATCAGTGCCACATGTTAGCCAAGTTAACCTGGGCGGGTGTGAGTGTGTGTGTGTGGTGTGCACTTCTGTGTTCATCTAACATTTCGCATCACCTCAAAAAAAGTTTTATTGCTATAATTGATTTGCTGAAAGTTACTAGCTATTTATAATGGTGTGTGTCTGTGTGTGCGTGTGTGTGTTTTATGCCTATAGACCTAGTAATAGTTGATAGATGCAGTAGATCATGAGCTACCACATTTAACATCTACATTGCTGTGTGTGTGTGTGTGTGAGAGAGAGAGAGAGAGAGAGAGAGAGAGAGAGAGAGAGAGACTACACATTCTCCAAGCTTTTTTCATGCCAATTAGGATTAGAACTCAGCATGATGCTAATGGATGAGGTAGAGAGACGGACCAAACGGCCCAACACTTTGACACTAAAGCCAGCCTTTAACCCCCACCGGAGCGGTGTGTGTCCATGTGTATGTGAAGGAGGGAGTGAATGAACACCCGCTCATCCCTGAGGAGGTAATCTACTGCTTTATGATGTTTGCAAAAATGCTCATCCTTGATGTCATGCCATACCGATGCATTGTGCATTGTGTGTGTGTGTGTGTGTGTGTGTGAGAGAGAGAGAGAGTCGGTCAGTCTCATAGGATTTGAAATTCTTGATGCCAGCACACATTGTCCTCCTGCTTCATTTACATATGCTAAAGAGGTTGCATTGTTATTCCTAAACACCTGGTATTCCTGGACACAAGTAACCTTCAGTACTAGACTTAAGTGTGTGTGTGTGTGTGTGTGTGTGTGTGTATGTGTGTGTGTGTGTGTGTGTGTGTGTGAAGAGAAACTGTAACCAAATGATAAAGAGATACAACACAATACAAATATCTAACATATAATTAATAATATAATAATTCTGGAATTAATATAAGCATTAAAATATTACTTCATTAGAAAACTACTAGGGTAACTAATTATGTTTGTGTGTGTGTGTGTGTGTGTGTGTGTGTGTCTAGTGAGAGACAGGTGCAGTCATTGTGTCTGGCACATGTATGTGTGTCGGTCAGTCTGTCTGTCTCAGTCAGTTCGTCTGTCTTGTCTGTTTCTGAGTCTGTGTTGAAATGTTTACTTTGTTAGGGATTAGATGTCATTACCAGGATTAACCTGCCTCTTTAAATAGTCCCTCTGCTGAGAGGCATAGGTTACTGATTTCAATGACACACACACTCATTAGAAAGGTATTATGTAAGATGTTTAATCCATAATAAGTGTCCTAAACTAAATGGCCTAAACGTTATCTGGGTGGTTCTGTGATGAAGTAACTATTTACTGATTGTGACCTTTAGAAAAAGGAATTTGTATGTATATATATATATATAAATATAAAAAATGTCACTTATTCATCTGAAATCATCTAAGTGCCTAGTATCCATGCTAAGGGCATAGGGATTCTAAGGACATTTGAATAATTTTTATAATTATTAATTAATCATTTATATGTAATTTTTAATTTGTGTAACGGAGCTGGACTTCAGCAATGGGGCCGGTGGTGTGGTGGTCAGGGTGCTGGGCTCATGGTCGTGAGGTCGTAGGTTTGAGTCCCTGTTAGACCCCCATCCTGCTAAGACCCATGGGTAAGGTCTTAACCGTAAGTGTGCCTTCGTCCACCCAGCAGAATAAATGGGTACCAGTAAAAAAATACTGGGAAGGTAACCTGTGATGGACTACCCTCCCATCAAGGAGGAATTAAACTCCTAGTGGCTTCATGCTATGGAAACTGGAAAAATATAAGCACCAGCCTCAGGTGTAAAAGCCCAACAGACTTTACCTTTACCCTAAACGCAGGACGGGTTAATAATATTATTAATAATAAAAAAAAGCACTGTGGATTTAATTTTAAAATAAATATTTACCAAGATAGGACACACCCTGTGTCTAAAATTGCTCGCTACTTACTATATAGTGCACTCAATGTGTCCCATAATGCACCATGAAAAGTAGTGTACAACTGATGGGAACTAACCAAACAATATATACCATCATGCATTGCATTCTTCCTTATAATAGTAGACACAAGACAACTTCATAAATTTTAGCATGTAAATAACAGCATGCAAAATGGATGCTGTTGATTAAAAGACAAATTTAAAAAGGTCACAATTTTTTTTTTAATAAATACTATTTTTTGGAGTTGTTTCCTCACAGGTACCATTTGGGAATCAAAGTAAATATGCAAGACAAGGTGTTTCACAAAAATGATTGCTGTTGCAAAACCATTCATGATTTAATTGCGTTTAAACGGGTTCGGCACGGTGGTGTAGTGGTTAGCACGTCCGCCTCACAGCAAGAAGTTTGATTCCTGGGCTCTGACTTTTGTGTGTGGAGTTTGTATGTTCTACCTGTGCTTGCAAGAGTTTCCTCCAGGTTCTCTGTTTTCCTCCAACAGTCCAAAGACATGCATGTTAGGCTAATTGGCTGTTCCAAAATGACCCTGGGTGTGAGTGTTAGTGTGAATGGATGTGTGTGTGTGTGTGTGTGTGTGTTGGCCCGGCAATGGCATGGCGAGCTCTTGAGTGAGTGAGAAAAATGGTTAGAATCTGCAAGTAACGTGAGCAAACACGATGGGTAAAGCACAAAACCTCGAATGAGCTAAAAAATCCGAAAGTCAGAATTAGAAAAAAAAACCACTTTCACCACTTTTGCCCTCGTTCTCATTAAAAATTCATTAACTTTGGGATGGCTCACAGCAGGCAGCATGGAGGAGCAGTGGTTAGCACTTTCGCCTCACAGCAAGAATTTGCTCCAGATTTGGTTCGGAGTGTTTCTGTGTGGAGTTTGCATGTTCTCTCTGTGCTTGCATGGGTTTCATCCGGGTACTCCAGTTCCTCCCACAGTCCAAAAACATGAATAGTAGGCTGATCACCGGTTCACCAAATTGCCTCTAGGTGTGAGAGTGTGAATAATTGTGTCTGTGTTGGCCCTGCAATGGTCTGGCGAGCTGTCCAGGGTGCCCACCTTTGCCTGGAGTCGGCTGAGATGGGCACCAGGCTCCCTGAGACCCTAATAAGGATTAAGTGGCTTAAAAAAATGAGTGAATGAACGACTCACAGCAAGTTTTTACTATTTATTTATTTGTTTGTTTGTTTTTTACATTTATCTAAGATAAGGTACATCCTTGGGATACACATGTCTAAAAACTTATTTTTATTATTGGGTTTAAAGTATTGAGAAAGTACCAAATACCAAAATAAACCCAGTTTCATGGAAAGACCCAAATAGGAAAATAATAAAAAAATGAATGACACTTTCCCCCTTCATGTGATTCTCCAGAAATTCAGGTGATGTAATTACAGATTGTACATGTGACTTGTGGAATAGTTTGACTCTCAAAGGGAGGAATGTATTAAAGATAACAGGGTTTCCTGCATGTTGTGGGAACTAAAATGTACTCATAAGGAATGACTTCATATGTGCATATTTCAGGTTATAGCTGAAGTGCTGAAAGACTGCTGTAGAGGTTTTATTACAGTTTATGGAAAATATATATATGTTGTTGAATGTAAAACATTATAATCTGGGTTGAAAGTGTATGTTACCATTACATTTTGTACAGGTTTTGTGTAAATCTACTCACTTTCTAAAATAATAGTTAATTCACAAGGAGTTGTACAGTAGACACATAATTCATACATTCATTCATTTGCTAAATCGCTTAATCCTACTAGGCTGGAGCCTATCTCAGCCGTCTCTGGGGTACACCCTGTACAACTCACCAGTCCATTACAGGGCCAATACATACAGCCATTCACACTCACACCTAGAGGTAATTTAGAGCACTCAACTAGTCTAATGTGAATGTCTTTGGACTGTGGAAGGAAACCGGAGTACCCAGAGGAAAGCTCAGGGAGAACATGCAAACTCCACACAGAAATGTCTTACCGAGCCCAGGACCCAGGGCCTTCTTACTTTGAGGCGGACACCACCAGTTTCAAATAACGTAAGCTATTAAATGGTTTAAAACATTGCAAAACCACTAATAAATTATAAATCATTGTCAGGAGTTGTTTATGTAGCATTTATGGAAGGAGCATCCAGTTCCAGTGGTATTTAACAGTTGTATTAAAATGCACTTTGTGTGTTTGTTGTGTGTGTTTCATGAAAATAGGTGGCTTTCCATTGCAGTTTTAAAATGGTCTGGGTTTTGTGCTGTAAAGTAAATGGGAAAAATGTGTTTCCATTTAAATTGTGAGAAATACGTGTCAATTAGTCTGGGGGAAAAAATACTACTACTATTTTTTTTTTTTTTTAGATTGCAATTTTAAACTTGGTTAATGGAGACCTGACTAATATCACAATAGTTTTTCTTTTAAAACAAAACAAACAAAACTTCACCTTCCATAACATTAATAGTGAATATAAACTAGTATTTGTTATGTTTAAGAATAAAACTCTCGGGGAAGTTCTTTTACAGGAAAATAATTAACTTGGGATGGGGACAGTACCTCGGGTTTAGATCGGGCTTCACTAAACCATTCTGTTCTTATTTATTTTCCCATAACAGAATCCCCCAAAGTGTTCTATTCCTGTTTTAAGACATTGATGACAAACAAAATCCCTGATATCCCACTAATGAATTTCCTACATCATCGAGAAGCTGTAAAGGTTAGTGTTCACTACATGACAAAGTTTCCTCAGAGGCAACCTCCAATACAAACAGTACTTTTGTTCAATGGCAAGCTCAAGCTGGTTAATCCTTAGGTATCATCTTACTGTTCCTCGTCACATGTTTCAGGTTTCTGTGTCATGTCGTTCTCTTAGGGCTAGAGTATAAACTCGGGTCGACTGATGAAGGCTCAAATTGTTTATCTAAATCCCTTTCAAACTGAGATTTACAGACTGAGAATTCTGCTCCAGGGCAGCATAGGGGCGTAGTGGTTAGCATGTCCACCTCATAGCAAGAAGGTCCTGGGATTGAGGCCATTTGTGTGTTTAGTTTGCCCTGTGTTTCCATGGGTTTCCTCCGGGTACATCGGTTTCCTCCCACAGTCCAAAGACATGCACATTACGTTAGTTGGCTGTTCAAAATTGACCCTAGGTGTGAGTGTGAATGGTTTTATGGGTGTGTTGGCCCTGTGATGGTTTGGTGAGCTGCTCAGGGTGCACCCTGCCTTTGCCCAGAGTCATCTTAGATAGGCTCCAGCCTCCTCGTCACCCTAGTAGGATTAAGCAGTTTGGCAAATGAATGAATGAATGAATGAAAACCTATTTTAGCTCTGCTTTATCTCATACACCACTTTGTCCAAATCAGGTCTAGAACAAAAGACCCTCAGCAAAACTTCATGCTTCTTTCTTTTGGTTCTTTCCAATGTGGTCAATAATAGGGGGTTTGCTTGATTTGTGGCCAGGGTGTGCCAAAAATGTATTCCCCACACCATTATACCACTACCACCAGCTTGAACTTGTGACACAAGGTAGGTTGGGTCTATGGATACATGCTGTTGAATAAATGTTGTTGTGGAAAAAAAGTGTCCAGTTCACGACTCAAGAGTTCCAAATTATTTTTCAGATGTTTATTTAGCCTTCAGGAAAAAAGTAGCAGACAGTATTCACACGAAAGAAGTTCCAAGCGAAAAACCTCGGACCCCGTCTACCAGCTTTGCATTGGCTCATATAGTGCCCATTCCACTCTGATTGGAGTACCATCCTCTAGCTTTAGACTCTGAGTGGCCCCTCTGACTCTGTTTCCAAGAAGTGACAGATTGACATCATTGACAATCAACATTTTGTCCGTTTTAAAGGTTCAACATTTTGCTCCAATGTTCCATGTTCAAGGTCAGCCGAGCAATACACATACAGAGTGGAATGGATGAAATAAAATAACCTCACACTTACTTCAGTAAATAAACTCCTCATACAATAGTCGCATAAATCATCCAATAATCAAACAGTGCAGTAAATCATACAATTGCTCTTCTATAGGTATAATCATTAGCAATTTAAATATATATTTCATTAGAAATGACTTCATTAGACAGTTCTCCATTTCAGGAAATATGATCACTCATTTCAAAGATATTACAATTTCTGTATTCATGTTGATGCTGTTAATGATCAGTACTTACTTCCAGTGCATGATAGGGAAGTCCAGCAATTTGCATAAGATTTATGAAGGATCAAATATATAACATCATGACATTTCAGACTGGCAGGCCATAGGCCTTCCATAGTTCATGGGTCCAAAACCACACAGCGTCCCCCGACCCCCGACTTCTCCTTCACAATGTCTACAACTTAAATCAAAATCCTTGATGTTATATGCATAGGCATATTGACACATTCTCTCTCTTTCTCTTTCTCTCTCGCGCACTCTTATCCCAAAAGAGCAAATACACATGACATAATAGAGGCTACACCCACACGCAAACACTTTTTTCTGTGGTTTGCATGAGTGTGAGTTCAAAGCAAGATTGTTATTGTTAGTGTTGAGTGTGTTCATTCATACAGTCAGTCTGTGAGTAGTCAACAGGAAGTTTTATCAGTATTTAACTTTATTGATTGTTCCTAGAGAAGATAACAGTGGACATCCTCTCATAACCTCCTTCCTTCTTAACCTTCAATTAAACCACCTCCTCTTCAAGTTTACAACACCCACCCACCCACACACACACACACACACACACACACACACACACACACACACAGTAGACTTTACAATACCTATATAGTTACTACCAGGAAACAAGCTCTCAAACCACACCCCCTTCTTCCTCTTTTACACACACACACACACACACACACACACACACAAATCAATGCTCTTCAGCAGCATGGATATATAAGGAACATTGGTTAGGACCCCTCCCTGTCTTGGTGACTGTGGGGGCCGCTCGGGGACATTGAGCTCACTGTCATGTTCAAGCGACCAGCTTAAGATGACTTGTGCACTGTAGCAGGGTGCAGTAGCTGTCAGAAGATGGGAAAGGATGCATGTGGTCAGCAACATTATTTGATGCTCAATTGGTGCCCAATGAATGCCAGAAAAACATTCCCCACATCATTACACCGCCACCGTCACCATCAGCTTAAATTGCTGACACAAGGCAAGTCAGGTGAATGTACTCTGGGCTGCTGACGCCATTCTAACCATCTGCACACTGCAGCAGAAACTATGATGCATGGCATGTTATAGTGTTCTGAATTTTGGTTTTGACTAAGAGGAGTGATCTTCTGTTGATGTATCTAAACTGCTTTGGGCTTTTGTCCTACTGTATGTTTTGAGATGCTTTTCTGCTTAGCATGGATGTAAAAAGTCTTTTCACTTAGGTGACTTTAGACTCTGTTATACAGTTTGGAGCTCAGTAAATTCTTTTAATGTACCATTCTGTGTAAAGTCTCAATAATGAGATACATCTGAAATACATGCACATCATTAAATGCACATGGATTCAACTAACACACACACTGGACAGCTGGCCAGGCCATCGCAGGGCAGAAACACGCTGACGGCAATGCAGCCTACTCTTGACGAAAGTCAGCAATGGTTCTTTATCATTCCTCTCACCACAGACAGTGAGAGATATGGCCTACATGACTTGCTTAAATGAGTGCCAGACAGCAGAGGGCAGTATATTCACGGTGTTAATTTAGTGACGACACATCTGAATAGAAATATATACATTATAGATTTAAAAAAATCTCCTTGATAAAATGAGTGTAGATTAAAATGGGAGGGACCAAAAAAAAAACAACAACAACACTTTTTATGTCCAGAGTTTCCTTGTGACTGGAATATAACATGGCCGAGGGCACTAGTACAGGACCGAACAATGTTTTATTTTGTTATTCATAAGGCAGTAATCTGCGTCTGCCCCATACAGTCTGTCATATGTATGACACAGCAGATATTTATACAGTAATTTTTTTTTTACTTGGTTGTAGTATGACACAATTCCAAGATTCTGTATTACTGCATTTGAATGAAATGCTCTAGTTTCATACAGCATTATCATAATATGCTTTTTGTACTGAATTAATTTTATACTCGTTATTAAACTTGGGTGGCGTGATGGCGTATTGGTTAGCACGTCCACCTCACAGCAAGAGGGTCCTGAGTTTGCATGTTCTCCGCATGCTTACATGCGTTTCTTCTGGGTACTCCGATTTCCTCCCACAGTCCAAAGACATGCACACTAGGCTAATTAGCTGTCCCAAATTGCCCCTCGTATGAGTGTAAAAGGCTGCGTGTGTCAGCCCTGTGATGGCCTGGCGAGCTGTTTAGGGTGTATCCAACTTTCACCCAGTGTCTGAAATAGGCTCTAGGATCCCCTGACTCTAGTAAGATTAAGAGGTTTGGTGAATGAGTTATTTAACCCTAAACCCTAACTCTCTTATAACTCAATGAAATGGTGCTTTCGAAACAAGTCTATTTGTTTCTCTACCTCTTGTATTAAAGAAAACGTGTCAGTAACATCAAATCTAACTTTCTCCTCCATCGTCCGGATCTTGCGACATGATGTGGTTTTTGCTGAATTTAAAATACAGTATGGTGTCGTATGCCTAGTCACTCTGAGATAACATTGGTGGGATATAACCAAAACACACCTCACTGCATATTCTTCCTTTTATTCTTTATTTATTCCTAACTTCTGCTTTTATACAATTGATTTTTTCTTGACCACTTGGCTATTCCCCCATTTATCAGTGGGAACAGACCACCATGGGACCACCATTTCGCTGAGGTTTCTGGGGTGATGGAACACTGTGATGGCTTAATAAAGTGTGTGGTGTTAATATGAGTGTTGTGTAGTAGCAGCAACTTTATTGTACAAAACTACCTCAATACTATCTTGTAGCTATTAACCAGTGTTGTACTTTCTGACCACAGGACGCCATTATGTTTGGTTCTCAACCAAGCAGTGACGTTTAAAAAGATCTCCAAATGTCTAGACATCTTCAACCTAATTCAGTAACCATGTCATTCCTTAGCTCCCTAAATTCCAAGGAGTCGGAAGTTTCTGAAAATGTTTACAAAATCTCCAGGATTATTTTTTTGATGGTTGAAGTTCCTGTTTCCTTTTTAGTCGGCTCTTATGATGGGGTTGGTTCAGCTCCATCAAAATAATTTCACCTGTAATAGACGCACAGAAGCAAGCAGGTGATTAACAGAAAAAAAATACAAACAAATAATTGTGTGCATAATTATGTACAGTATGTGTGTGTGCACATAAGCTTTATTGTATGGGTAATGTTTAAACACGAGTACCTTGGTTGTCTGAGTGCTTACTGCGTGTATAGATAGTAGCCAGGCCAAGGATACAGAACACGGTGAAGGCCAAGACGATGAAGAACAGCTCAAAGCCTGAGAATGGGATCTCCATAACACTGTATGCAGACAACATATACACATTCATGCTTACAACACAAATAATATCAACAACAGAGCAGTGTTAACTACTTCAGTGTCTCCATCCAGTTAAAGAATTCATATGGTATACTGAGTTACTGAAATGTAATGTGTGTATGGGGTCCACGCCGAACAGATCATCTCGTACAGGGCTAAGACACAACCATTCACACTTAACTGCACATCTAGCATCTAGAGGCAACTTAGAATTGCCAATAAGCCTAATGTGCATGTCTTTGACCTCACAGCAAGAAGGTCCAGGGTTTAATTCCCAGGCTTGGGCATTTCTGTGTGTAGTTTGCATGTTCCCCCCGTGCTTGCATAATTATTTATATATATATATATTTAAATAAATAAAGCTGGTTTTATACAATGTTTTTAAGATTCCTTTACTGGGCCGTAGTTCCATATATATTTACTCTCTACGATCAAGTGAAATGTTTAAATTTTTCATTCATCTTGATGACTCATCCGTCACTTGACCTGCCGTCACTTTAAACCTATTTAACATTAATGAGCTATGAAATGTGAAACAGCATGCCCAAGCTGGCTTTATCAGCCTTGCAAGCAAGCTATACTTTACTTCCAAGAGCACCAGTGTGAGTGTAGATGATGCTTCCTCCTTGCATATGTCACACATTTGAATTTGCAGTAATTAAGTAGGCAGCCTGATGGCATTGTGGTTAGCACGTCCACCTCACGGCAAATTAGGGTCCTGGGTTCGAACCTGGCTTGCGTGTTTTCTTTGTGGACTTTGCATGTTGTCCCCGTGCTTGCATGGCTTGAAAGTTAATCACAATCAGACCAAATCACAATCAAGAGCCCATGACCAGAGGTACGATCTTGCACATGTGTGATATCTTGGCAGTGCAACACTGATATAGAAAATGGAAAAGTCTGAGATGAAGTGTTAAGAAACAGAAAAAGGCATACAATTTCAGGGGAAAAAAAAAGCGATGGCTGTGTTTACTAATATCATGGCACCCGGTAAAGGGGCCATAAATACTCACGTACAGGAGAAAGCAAATGGTTTCAGAAAGATATTGTATCCGATTCCATTTTATTTCCAAGAGATAACACTGTATTTCATGTTTATTTAATATATCTGGTTAGTAAATGGGCCACTTTAACATGGAGGAGAATGACTTTAAACCTAATTTCTTTCAGTATTTCGGGTGTTTGTGCTGAAATTATAGTAACCCTGGTGCACATATACAGTAGTTTCCCACTGCACAGGAAATGATGTCCAAAACACATATCTGTCAATAAACAGCATGAATGTACAAAATCCTATACATGTACACGTTAACTTGTGTACTGATGACATCATCATTCTGAGACACGGTTTTCAAATAATTGTCCATAAAATTGTTAAAACCGAAGCTATTGGCCTCAGATTCTGCACACAGAAAGAAATTAATCGAGTGTATAGACTGTGTAATAATTCACACATGTAGGAAATTGTACTTTTAATAAGGCCTTATCTGATTCACTTTTAAAGTTTAACATCATTTCATATTATAATTAAGACAAAGTATTAATCAAAAAAGTATTAAAGTATTATTTAATATATACAAATCTAAAAACAGCACAAAGAAAACTAATGTCTTTTACCTTCAGAGTGAAAAATCTTCATTCATGTCTGATGGTTCACGTACGGTACAAACATACAGAGGTTACACACTTCTTCTTCTAAGAGAATATGAGGTTCGAAGAGCAGTTAAACGACCACGTCAGCACGTTACATTCACACACCTTTTCAGACTTGCCCTTTAGACAAATACAGCCACACACTCACTATCAGCCTCTCTATCAGTGACAGTTATAAGGTACAGTACGTGATTCTGGATCCAGCCTCCAAACACTAGCATTTTGTATATGCTATAAAAAAAAATCCAACAAGTTCCAGCACATGGGTTCGGCTCTCCTGGATCGCAGTAGAGTTTTAAAACTGCGTATATCCAAAAACTCTGTGTAGTGTGGCTCTCATTCCGAATAAGTCCAAAGCTCAGACTATGAGAACGTCTTGATATTCTTCTCCGACTTTAGCTAGAGAGAGAGAGAGTGAGAGAGAGACAGAGAGAGAGAGAGAGAGAGAGAGAGAGAGAGAAAGTTATGTAATGTCAATCTGGAATTCCTGTAAAACTAGTTTGGCTTGCCCCTTTTATTAACTCTTGCCATTGCTCTTTCCTACATACAGGGTGTCCCAAAGATCACTATACACTTCCTTTTTTCTATTTCGTTTCTGGTTTCAGGCTTTGCAGTATTTGTAAGTGAATCATTCCCTTGCCCATGGCTTGCCAACGGACATTGGAGCAGCGTTGAAAAATTGCCACCCGCGAAGAAGTTTTTCAGTCCTTGACTGCAGTTCAGTGCGAGTTTGAGAAGCTTTAAGGCTTTATTTGTATTTATTTGAAGGGGTGACCTTGCTAATGTGTTTTTCCGACAAGACAGTCCCCCTCCCCACTTTGCCCAGGTTTATTAGCAATATCTCCTGTATCTCTCTCTCTCTCTCTCTCTCTCTCTCTCTCTCTGTATATATACCCCCAGTGCAGCTAATCAATGCAGGGTTATCAAATGCTGGCCATGTCTCTTTACTGTCTGTGGTGAGAGTCATGTAAAAGAACCATTGCTGATTTTCGTCAAGAGTAGGCTGCATAGCCGTCAGCGTGATTCTACACTGCGATGGCCTGGCGAGCTGTCCTGGGTGTAGTTTGCCCTCGCCCAGAGTCGGCTGAGATGGGCGCCAGCCTCCCCGCAACCCTATATAGGATCAAGCGGTTCAGAAAATGAATGTATATATATATATATATATATATAAGAATCATGCATCTTCTTGTAGGAACATTGTTAGTGCGCATTCAAGTCATGTGCTAGTTTATCTTGTGTGTCTCAAGGACAGAGAGGACTCTCTGTTCTGAATATAATGTGGTCAACCTGTTTTTAGGAATTAGTCACACACACTGACAACTTGTATCAATGTGTATTGTGCACTGAGTTATTGTCAAAGTTTTCCAGGACACAGATTAGTGAGAGATTTTCTGAACATCAAGTTTCCTGATCGATGGATCGGTCGATGGGGTCCCCTGCAATGGGCTCTGCACTCCCCTGACCTCATATCTTGTGACTTTTTCCTGTGGGGCTACATCAAAAGCAAGGTGTATGCCACTAAGCCCCATGAGCTGTCACAGCTTGAGAAAAGAATCCGCACTGCCTGTGGTGAGGTTGGGAAGTGTTGCTGCAAAACGTCGGAGAGGCCTGCGTCCGAAGGTGGCTGAAGGTTGTTGAAAATGGAAGCGCTCATGTGGAGGTATACAGCTCGTCATCAAGGCGTTGGAACGTGATGGCAAATCTAGCAAGTAAAACTGCAATGACTCCTTTATTGATATTTATTTTTTATTTATTTATTGGTATGATTTATTTAAAGTGTATAGTGACTTTTTGGACACCCTGTACATATACATTTGCCGTGGTGGTATGGTGACGTTGTGGTTAGCACGTCCATCTTACAGCAAGAATGTCCTAGGTTCGAGTTCCAGGCTGTTTCTGTGTGGAGTTTGCATGCTGTCCCTGTGCTTGCATTGGTTCTCTCCAGGTACACTGATTTCATCCCACAATCCAAAGACAATTCAAAGCCCCTATGTGAGAGTGTTAATAGTTGTGTGTGTGTGTTGGCCCCATGATGGACTGGAAAGCTACTTGGGGTGTACCCTGCTTTCAGCTAGATTCGGCTCTGGCCTTCCCTTGACCCTAGTAGGATTGGGGTTGTTCAGAAAATGAAAGAATGAATAAATGGTCAGGTGTCAATAAACATCATATTGTGTTTGGTACTAGCTGTATTTGTGTGAGTTTGTATAGGTCCATTAATAATAAAGCTATTTAGTTCATCTTTCCCATCAGTTCATTTCTGAAATGAGGTGACTGAATAGATTGTAGCCTCATCCTATTACAGTTCAGTTAATCCAGCATTTAAAGCACAAAATAAGGATCACCATTCCTGTTTTGACCCCTCAGCCCAGTGTGCGTGTGGGGTATTGTCATCACGCGCAATGTCTGACCATTTGTCTGTCTGTCCACAGCTGCATTCCATGCACTAACTCAGAAACGCCATGACCAATCACCAATATGTTTAGTTTTGGATTTTGGGACTGGGTAACCTCACAAACCTAATGATTTCTGTCATGGTCAGAAATCTAATATGGCCGCCACAGCTGCCATCTTGAACTTGGATTCTACGTACTAACTCAAAAGTGCCATCACCGATCATTAACATTTTTGGTGTGGATGTTGGAATTGTGTAACCTAGGTGCCTAGGTGAAGTGCTGGACCTTGGCAATGGGAGAAGGGGGTGGGCCTAGCAAATGATTGGGCAAACCTGACTTTGATGCTAATTTGTATTGTGCAGACTCTCGCTCTGAATTTGACAACACCGTAAAAGAATTCTAGATTCGTTAGTAAAGCCATGCTGTCCAGTTTTTTTTTTGTTTTCTGTCATTAGCTGACACTATATGAAGGTACAAGCAGTACTGTTTTGTAACTGTTTTGCAAAAAGTGATGCAGGGATTTATTCAAGTTTTTTAGCAATTCATTTATCACAGAATGTTTACTATTAGAAGGATTACGCAAAAACTACTGATCCGATTATCATCAAACTTGGTGGAAGAGTGGAGACTAAGAGAGGTGTTCCATGCATGGGATCGTATTGAAAAAAAATCCCAGAATCCCAAGAAATCTTTAGCATGAGGCAAAATGTTCATCCGATGCCCACTAGGGGGAGACATTTCATTATAACTATGCCAAATTATAATAATTGACTTGTTCCTGGCATAGACACCTTGCACTCATTGACTGCCCCTCTTGTTTACATCTGCCTATTGTTTATATAGTCTATCTATTCTATATCTATGATGTCCGCAATGCCAGACGCTATGGTTTTAACCACCCAGTTCCTCTGTTATTTCAGTTATTATTTGTATAGCACTTTTATGGTCCCGAGATTAGACTGATCATGAGATTGCACACTATAGACTGTAAATGTGTTCATACCTGTTGAAGATGTACATCGCTCATGTACTATGCCATGCAGCGTAAACAAACTGAAGACTAGCAGAGAGAAAAGAATGATGTAGCATTCCAGCTCAGTGAAGGGAGAGGCCATCTACCACACACACACACACACACACACACACATACACACAAATATTGTAGTACTTTTAACTGTAAAATAAATAAATAAACAAAGCCAATTCTTAGGTCAAGTTATCAGTGTAAAAAAATATATACATGACTATTTATAATGTTAATTAAACAAAGAGCCAAACCAGCAATGAATAAATCACTAACCAAACTGGACATTTGGTCTAAAGACAAACAACACTAGTGCGACATCAAACTAAGGCAGTACTGCACACGATACACTCCAGACCACATGTACACCGAACACACAATTCTTACTGTTCTGTCACAACTTCAGTAGGAATCCACACTTTAAACACTTTAGGATGCTCTCTGAGTGATGGTTAATGGTATCTGTAGCTGACTGTGTGTGTGTGTGTGTGTGTACACAGTAAGGTAATATGATGAGGAGGTAAAGCCGGTGCCTGGCTCATATTGCCAGCTGAGTTAAGCTAATGAATGGTCTGCCTTAGATACCTGCCGACACACAAACACACACACAAATTTGAGCTGAATAATTATTCAATCAAACCCCAGGCTAACTCTAAATGTGTTGTTAGCACAATAAGTATGGGTTCAAATGTGTATGTGTATTCAT
>JAQMYF010000011.1:6529961-6541165 GCA_030014195.1 Neosilurus mollespiculum | reverse complement strand
TGTGTGCGTTTGCATACATCTTTGCATGCATCTTCTATTCCAGCTAAACACCTGCTGTCTTTGGCAGCCCTGCTGTTTATTTGTAGAAATGTAAAGATATACTTGAATAACTCTTTAGTGATTTTGTTTGTTTTTAATTACATTCATTACATTTTTTAGTTTGTTGTTTTTGCTCTTGTTCCCTTTAATATTTCTAATCCCTACTCCATTCATAATGCGTGTTTGTGTTGCAGCCCGTCCTGACATCATCTTAAAAATATCCATTCATTCACTCATTTGCTGAACCGCTTAGTCCTACTTGGGGCACGGGGAGGCTGGAGCCTATCTCAGCCGATACTGGGCTAAGGCCAGAACACACACACACACACACACACACACACACACACACACACACACACACACACACACACACACTACCATTCACACTCACATTGACCTAGGGGCAGATTGGAACAATCAATTAGCCTAATGTGCATGTCTTTGGATTGTTGGAGATAACTGGAGTATTCGGAGAAAACGTAGAAACATCCAAGCCAAGCCCTTCCCAAACGTCAAACCCAGGACCTCACTGTGAGGCGGAGGTGCTAATCACTATGCGACTCTGACACCCATTTTAAAACAGATTTCTTTAAC
This sequence comes from Neosilurus mollespiculum, assembly GCA_030014195.1. Classification (NCBI taxonomy): domain Eukaryota; kingdom Metazoa; phylum Chordata; class Actinopteri; order Siluriformes; family Plotosidae; genus Neosilurus; species Neosilurus mollespiculum. Next base: position 6,540,532 of record JAQMYF010000011.1, on the reverse strand, counting down.
ATGTCACGCTAACATGTCAAGCTATATAGCTTTTTTTTTGTACAGATATTATTAACATTTGTACACCAATAGATTTATTCATCTATTTATTATTGTCATTTTTGTACCATTTTCTTTTCAGTTGTCATCTGGCAGTTGAAGGATTCTGTAGATCTCAGCACTGCTGGAAATGTAAATAGTAGAGTAGTACTGATAACTTTAATTCCTGCAACAATCCATTGTGCTGTGATCACAGTTCTGAGCAAAATGTCCAGACTCAAATCATCTTTTTTAAAAATTATTATTATATTGAAATGAAACTAATTGTATGCACTCACTCACTCACTCATTGCTGAGCTGCTTAATCCTACCACTAGGGTCGCGGGGAGGCTGGAGCCTATCTCAGCCGACACTGCGTGAAGGCGGGGTACACCCTAAACAGCTTGCCAGACCATCGCAGAGCAAAACACACACCCAACCATTCACAGTTACACCATTTTGGAACAGCCATTTCGCCTAATGTGCATGTCTTTGGACTGTTGTAGGAAACCAGAGTATCCGGATTAAACTGGATAAAATAGTTATTATTATTATTATTATTACTGTATTTTTTTTGCCTATTAAAGCTAACACCAGAATCTTTGCTAGCTAACAGTATTTCTAAGTTAGTTTTCAGCTAACAATATATATAAGTACAAAAACAAATCCTAATCATAATTACGTTATCTAAAAAAAATATTATAAAACCCTGTGGTTTGCTCATCTAGGTATTAAAATTCTTTGGAAACATGAATTAAATGTAGACTTACTAACCTGTTTAACAACTTACTAGCTCAGTCCATTCCCGTACTGTCCTCTATGAGATGGAAATCTCATAGAGGACAGAAAAACGCAAATCCATGCTTGTTTGTGTGTATCAGGTGATCAAAGAGTTTTCTTTCTTCCCGTTGACTTTTTGAACTCTAAAGACTAAACACTAAATCAAACCTCATGCACCGACTTCACAGATTTTGCTCTACTTAAACTAATGGGAGGCGTAGTGTTTAGCACGTCCACCTCACAGCAAGAAGGTCCTGGGTTCGAGTCCCGGGCTTGGGTGTTTCTGTGTGGGTTTGCATGGTTTCCCTGTGCTTGCATGGGTTTCCTCCGGGTACTCCGGTTTCCTCCCCCAATCCAAAGACAGGCACATTAGGCTAATTGGCTGTTCCACATTGCCCCTGAGGCGTGAGTGGCAGTGTGTTGCCCAGCGATGATCTGTTGAGTTGTTCAGGGTGTACCTCATCTTCATCCAGTGTCGGCTGATGTAGGCTCAGTCTTCCCGCGACTCTATTAGTAGGATTAAGTGGTTCGGCAAGTGAGTGAGTGAGTGAACTATCATGTGCTAGGTTGATGTCTGGCTTCCACATTTTCACACTCAGCTACATGCTAAATGTGGTTTTCCCAAGAGCCAACCAAGCATTACGTGCATGCAAACAATGTCTGTGGCATAGCTTATATGTGCCGCATGAGGGCCACACCTATCTGTTCTCCTTTGGGCTAAAAGTCGGAAGTCAGTGGTGAAGCCATCATGAGGCCATTTTCACTCACATTCACAGCTAAGGGCAGTTTAGAACAGCTGTGACGGACTGGCACGAGCTCCAGAAGTATTCTTAACAAACCAGGCCAGGCAAAGAGTTGGTTTAGCGATTTATTATGAGTGAGCCAATAAATGTAACAATTAAGAATAAATTAGTAGAAGATGGGAGGCGAAGATTGGGGACAGCTAGCCATGAGTAGAATCTTGGGTCTTGTAGCAATATGAGAAGAAGAGGATCAGGAAGGTGATGATAATGGTGCTGAGGTGAGTAACAGAAGCAGAACATAACCAGATACTAATATGATATCTTAAAAAAGTGGAATCTGTACAGTCCTGTTCCTGATTTGATCATTGGGGTCACATCAGTAGCTTTGAAAAGGTGTCCCTCTAGTGTGCATCAAGAGAGGTGCACCATATTATTGTCCATGTATCTCACAAATTCTACACTTTTAAATGAACCCCAAAGGTGCTTGCTGAAAATTATTCTTCAAGTTAGCTTTAAATGTCTATTTAAAGGAAAACTCCGCCCAAAAACACTAGTATATCAACCTGTATAATTAATACTACCAACACCATCACACTAATGCTAGGGCCGAGTTTTGGCGCAAGTGGATAAGCGCTATACTGATACATTAAAGATTCTTTTGTGAATTTCCCTCTGGGAATAATAAAGTATCTATCTATCCTTCTATCTAGTCATTGTGTAGATTGCTAATTATCCCGAGCCAGTCTGTGCTGAAACAACACGTGTATTATTCATTCATTTATTCATTGCGTGGAGGCTGGCGCCCATCTCAGCCGACTCTGGGCGAGGGCAGGGTACACCCTGGATAGCTTGCCAGGCCATTGCAGGGCCAACACTCAAACGACCATTCATACTTGCAGTCACACCTAAGGGTAATTTGGAACAGCCAGTTAGTCTACTGTGCATGTTTTTGGACTGTGGGAGGAAACCGGAGTACCTGGAGGAAACCCACGCAAGCATGGGGAGAAAATGCAAACTCCACACAGAAATGCCCAGAGCCCAGTAATCGAACCCAGGCCTCACAACACATGTATTAGTGCTTGAAAATGCAACCAAAATTACATATAAATACACTAATCAGCCATACCAATAAAAACATTATGAGCACTAACATATGAACCAACTAACACTGATTACAGTGACTTATTGCAGTGGCACCTACCAAGCAGTGGGATGTATTAGGCAGACAGTAAATAGTCAGCTCTCGAAGTTGATGTGTTGAAAGCAGGAAAAATGGGCAAGCGTAAAGATCTAAGTGATTTTGACAAGGGCCGCATTGTGATGGTTAAACCACTGGGTATTTCATCTCCAAAAACACAGGTCTTGCAGGGTGTTCCTGGTATGTGCACCAGGTATTTTGATATACTGTATTAACCCTACAAAGGAAATTTTGGCTCTGCATTTAACCCATCCGAAGTGAGCACACACACGTACACGGTGAGCGCACACACACACATTCGGAGCGCCTGGAGAGCAGTTGGGGGTTAGGTGCCTTGCATTTCAGCCATGAACCAGTGACCTTTAGGTCCCAAACCCACATCTCGAATCATTAGGCCATGGAAGAAGGTGGTAGAAGGAAGGACAACCAGTGATACAGCAAGAGTGTCCTTGATGTACATTGGGAGTGAAGGCAAGTACATCTGGTCTGCTTCGACAGAAGAGCTACTGTAGTACAAACTGCTGAAACCGTCGTGATAGAAAGGAGTCAGAACACACAGTGTACGGGACTGCCTAGCTTCTGAACAGTCAGGTGGTATTAATGTTAATCTGATCAGTGTAAATCACACCAGTATTTAATACCAATGTAACTTCACAATAAACAGGTTAGGCAATGCATATGTGTTAAATTATATTACTGTGACTTACTAAGGCCGTGTGTGTGTGTGTGTGTGCGTCTGAAAGCGGATGAGTCCCTGTATGGAGGTCCTATGATTCTAAGTTGATTAGCTTCTCCAGGGCCATAGGGGAGGAGATTTCAGGATAAAACAACCACTAAGTCCTTATAACCACGTGTTCAGTGACCAGTCTAATACCATTAGTGTGATATTCTCTCTTTCTCTCTCACGCAGATGGACTGAGAGCCAGAGTAAGGCCTCACTATCTTTCTAGATTTTTACTATACCTTGTAGACCAGATTTCAAGGATTTGTGTTTGGGAATGTGTATGAATAGGAACCATATGGATGGGCTAGTTTGCACCCGTTGAAGGACTAAGTGAGGAGAAGTATCCCACGCTCCAGTGCACCATCAAAAAATGCCTGTGCATCAGATATCCGTCCTGCCAGTTAGTATGGACTCCACGTTTAATGAACAGGGCAGTATCAGAACTACAAATAAGAGTCAGGAAAACGAGGTGAGATCATGCTTATATATAACCTTTATAGGTTTCATAATATATATTTCCTTGTAGTAATAGTAGTATCATGTTTACCCCATTTATAAAAAAGTTGGAATATCACCCCCCCCCCCCCCCCAAAAAAAGTGAATTGTTAATTCACATTTACTTTTACTTACAAAATATTTTAATTTTAAAAATACTTTAATTGTATATTTTTTTAAACTAAGTTAGAATTTGATTCCTGTAACACACTCAACACAAGTTGGGATGTAGTTAAAATAAGGTTAAACATTTACAGAATAATTAGGTAACAATAGTAAAGTAATTTACTACAGGTGAGATCGCATAATTGGGTATAAAAGTAACAACCACCAAAGACAGTCTTTGGAAGCAAGGATGTACCATGGTTCATCACTTTGTGCCAAAATATCTGAGATAATTGGAAGAGAAAAGAGGTCTATAGTCTGTAATATTGTGCTAAGATTCCGGGAATTTTTACACATCTCAGTGTGTTAAGGGCAAGGTTAAAAACCACTGTTGGAAGTGTGTGACCACCGAACCCTCAGGCGGCAATGCCTAAAAATCACTCATGCTACTGTGACAAATATAGTCACATGGGCTCAGATGTACTTTAGAAAACTGTTGTCACAACAGTTTCATCCTGCATCCTGAAATTCAACTTGAAACTGTATTCTGCAAGGTGGGATAGAGCTGATAGGATAGGTAATCAGTACTGATTTCCTGAATTGATCTGATTGCGATTCACAATGTCCTGATTCGAGTTGGATATTTCAGTTACACAAACAATTATAACTGGATTTGAGAGGTTTTCATAAATCTGATCAGATGCTATACAACGTACAAAGAACCTGCTAACTAGATGCATTATTAAAAATATTAATATTTAGATAAAGAATTGACCAAAAAAAGAAGTTACTTTAATGTACCTTTTTTCCCGTCCATCTGTCTGTCCGTCACACTTTAGTTTCCGAACCTTTACTTAATGCGCGATGAAGCTGGGGCTTTCAAACTTGGTATGCTGGATCACTACTATGAGTGCTAGAATGAGTTTGTGTGTGAGTGACCTTGACGTACTTTTCAAGGTCACAGAGACAAAACTGTATATTAGGTTTCCCGACATTTACTTGCCGCATGCTGAAGCTGGGGCTTTAATACTTGCTATGCTTGTTAAATATTGGTATATTATGAAACGGTCCTTTGGACGGGAGCATCTGGACCCCTGTGGTCTATTTCTTTTTATTTTACACGGCCTACAAATCCAACATACCATGTTTTTACATATCAACTTTCAGTATATTATAAATAACTTCAGATTTTTAAGGAAAACACATGGTAACCCAAGTGTAAATATCACTAATACCGAAGAAACACATTCCTGAGTGATGCCTCATTAAATGCTTTTGGAGCTTTGTCGTATTCTCCCAAAATTTTATCTCCATGTCACTTTTTTGTCCAACTCTTCACCGTTTTGCAATTTTTAAATGCAATATGAATCCAAAAATCCCTTTACTGATGTAGTTCCCATAACACAAATATAAACACCATCCATTTTCTTCCGCTTATATGAGGTCAGCTCGTGAATGCAACAGGTCTAGGAGGGAAATCCAGGAAACCCTCTCCCCAGCGACACTCTTATGCTCCTCCTGGGTGGCTCTGAGGCATTGAGGCCAGATGGGACATTATTCCTAATTAGATTTGTGGGGAGGCTGGCCCATCTCATCTGACTCTGGGCGAGGGTGGGGTACACCTTGAACAGCTCGCCAAAAATCCATTTCAGCATTTCAAATGAAAATCTTTTTGAATTTGAAAATGTATTTTTTTTTAAATCCAGCCTTACGGAGGAGCTGTTGCCAAGTTCTCTGGGCCCAAGCTCATTACAAACAAACAGAAGGACAGAGGAATCATGTGCGGTGGTCACATGAGTCCAGATTTCAGCTGATTTTCAGCAAATATTGATCCTGTTTTCTCCATGCCAAAGAGGAAAACAACCTCCCCTTCCATGGAAATGGTGAAGGAAACTGCAGAGCATATTTAGATTTTTTTTTCCTATCAAAAAACAAATTTATTTCATTAAAATATTGTTGATGTAGATGTGTTAGGAGCACCCAAGCCTTAGAAAAACACTCAAGGTATCCTTTTCATTCAAATTATCAATTGAATCACCAGAAGTTTGTGGAATTTTGTGACCGACAAGAAATTACATGATTTTTTATTGTATTTTTTTTTTCCATTTAAAAAAAGATTCATTTGGTATTTAATTGCATTTGTGGTTTGTAAATGAAGTTCGTCATTTCCATAGTTACAGCTTATTTACACAGACTTAAACAGTGCAATCATCTGTAATAGACAGAGGTAATGTCACTCTCTAATGTTTTCCACCAGAGGAGAATCTTCACAACAGACGACAGTGCAGTTTGTTTATGATAAATTAGAATGGATCTCATTGTATTACAGAGAAGGATTGAAATGTTTAGACACATCAATATGATGGATGAAGAGTAAGATAAGAAAAATAAATAAGGCTTCCAAACCGGATTTGGGTCTGGGACTGGATGATAGACAGATGTTGAGACTTGATTTAAGGATACAGGCCAAGGAAGAGGTATAATCAGTGCTAGAGATGCAGAACAAAGCTGGGGCAGGATTTAAGATCTGAAGTTATGCTTTAACAAGGGTCAGGAATGGATAGAGATTCATACACATTAACAGATGGGCAGCACATTGGCGTACTAATTGGCATGTCCACTTCACAGCAAAAAGGTTCTGGGCTCGAGTGCCGAGCGCGGACATTTCTGTGTGGACTTTTAGTGAAGAGAAAAGTCTTAGAAGAAAAAGGTCATTCTACTGCTGTTACAGAGGGAAAAGCCAGAGTATATGATGAATATTTAATAAGATGTCAACAGAAGCTTTAAGGATTAGTCTGTTTTAACATCACTTGTGATTGGACTGATAAGATACATCGGCCACCAGTCAGCCAATCAGGAATTAATTTACGTACTACAAGGCTTTGGCAGTCAAGCAACTGCTTATTGGTGTATATCTGAAAATGTATATCACCATTTGCTTATGTAATAAGCCATGTCAGGCCTAAGTGGTAAAAGGTTTATCACAGGAGCTGGCAGTGCAGCAGCAGAGCATAAGGGTGAAGTTCATGGTACGTTCAGGTGGGTAACAACTACCATAAGCTGCGCCCACCATGCAGCAGCTGGCTCGCCCCGTAAAACCCCACTTAATTGAAAAAAATTCTGTAAGCAATGGATTTTTTCTAGTCAATCCTCCACAAATCCATTATGAGTATGTATTATGAGAGAACATTTTCCCCACACATTTAGTCAATCTGTGAATTGAATAAACAATTAGGTTATTGTTTGTTCTGGATTTGTGTTCCTGGAAATCACAAAAATTAATTTGTTTAATATGAATGTGTTGTATATGAAAACGTCTTCACCATGCTGATAGCACTCATGTTCCCATGCACAAAACAGGTTTTTTTTTAACCCCAGCTTGAGCTCATGTAATAGGATTAGTTTGTCTTAGTGCCTTTGGTAACATTTAAAATATATATATTACTTCAGCCCTGCGAGAAAAGCATTTACTGTTTTCACCTTTAGAATTTTTTTTAAAGCAAGTTAATAGAAATTGATGAAAAAGTTGTGAAGACTGTTCTGGGTTCATTCAATCACTAATTTATAATATCTCTCAATCTATTTATGCTGAGAGCCAACAGATATTCAAGCTATACTCTTTTCTAGAGAAAAAGATTTCCCATTCATAAAGGCAGCTACTCACTGAAGCGACATTCTGGACAACACTGCAGTTAGGATTGTCTGTAAAGGTGATGCTATCATTTCCGATGAAAAGTTTGACAAACAGGATTGACAATTAGTGGATAAAACTGTTGCTGCATACATTATTTGTGTTCATGAAATGCCAGAATTTGTTCTGTGGTTAAATTAAAGATACAGTGTGTAACGTTATGGAGGACCTTTTATAAGAAATTAAGTATGTATATCATCAACAAATACATTTTCATTCAAACATTTAAAAAATAGTTGAGTTTTTAGAACCTTAGAATAGGTTGGTTATGTCTACATGGGGAGCGAATCCCCTCTCATGAAGGCCACCATCTTGCACCACAATGTTTCTACAGAAGGCCACAACCACACAGGCATCGAAGGGGAGGGGGCAGGAATAAAAGTTCAGTTGGTTGCAATATAGAACTTCACCACTACATGCTGATAGATACTGCTAAATCTTACACACTGCACCTTTAGGGGATGATCACACTAGAATTGAACTAGAAAAGCAACTGACACGAATGGCAATTCACGGCTGTCACTTTTCATTCTCAAAATGTTCTCAAATTTGTCTCGCGACATTCGCAGTATTGCATTTTGGTCACCTGGTTTGTATACTCATCGAAAAAATTCAAACATGTTTGAAATTTCCACAAATGTCGCAAAATGAGGCTCTGACATGGAGCCAAGGAAAAGCTACAAGTTGGAGACTTCCACGTGGAAAGTTTGAGAAAAGTTTGAGACTTGCTACCATCTGCCATAATCGGTGTATTTTGTCATCATTCGTAATTTATTCGTATTTTGTTTGCACTAATAACGAATGAATAAAAAGCGAATGGTTTGAGAACAAAAAGTGAACAATGTGACTGATTTATGACAGGAGATTCGCCTTTTTCGCCAAACATATACGCAAACCAATCGCAAATTACTCGCAAATCAGTGGAAGATTGTTGCGCAACTTTAATGCAGTATACATAGTTAAGGTGCAAAATGTTCGTTTGCAAGTGAAATTGCAAAGCATCTTGATGTGAATTTTTTTTTAAATTGCAAAAAATCTATTTGTGGGCCCTGTGATGACCTGACGAGCTGTCAGGGGTGAACCACGCCCTCGCCCAGAGTTGGCTGAGATGGGTGTTCCCTCCCGTGAATCAAATTAGGATTAAATCAATCAGTTTGTGTCAGCTGGTTTTCTATCGCACCTCTAGTGTGATCACCCCCTTAACTACATAGCATAACACATCCCTGCAGCTTTTATAACTACCTTCTAGCTGTTCAGCCAACAGTAGTCATGTTTTTTGCATTTTGGGTAAAAAGCTGCCAGGTGAATGATAAGATTACGATGGAAGCTTTTTTCAGAATGGAAAACAGTTGGTGTTCTTTACTGTTTCCATGGCTCCAGATAACCCTTTCACAAATCTGTGTTGTTTTAGGCACAGGTGACATCCCAGCATTTTGCCACACAGGAAACATGCAGGTGGGTGGAGTTAATCCTATTGTGCTATGATGCTGAGCTCTTCATATACTTTCTAGAATGGAAGTCCTATAAGTTTGGGAAAAAACAGAACAAAATAAGATCACCATCTCTTTTGCTCTGTGTGTGTTCAGCACTGGAGACTTGTTCAAATCTGGAAATCTCGGCCCAGATCATACCACAGGCATCATTTCTGTAAACCACACCCCCATGACCAAGCAACAGGTGAAGCATCGATTCCGGAGACAACGAAAGAGCAGTAGCTGCATTGCGGAGTGTGTCGACCAGTCAAAGGATGCACACGCCTGTAATGAATCATCATCTGGAGACGAAAAGTACCACAGGGCAGCTCGATCCTGGAGTCGTGAGAAAGCCCGTCGCAGACGACGCCCACGCATGCTCACATGCTCCTATGAGAATGAATCCCAGCAACAGGACCTCAAGACTTCTCATTGGACATCCTTAAAAATGGAGGAGCTAGACAGCGAGTCAGCAAATCATGTCAGAGAGAGTGAGCATGTCAATGGAAAGGATGGCGAGGAGGATAGGCCAGTCACGGAAAGGTATGAGGAGCAAGGATCAGAAGACACAGATACGTCCATCCCAACAGCTCAGAACACGGAGGCATCCATTCAAAATGGGACACCTCAACAAGTGAGCTCTGATGATGAACCAGAGGTGTGCAGGTGAGACAAAAGAGAGAAACCATAGAAAAAACATATTGAATGACATGCTATAATAGGTTTGTTGTTTGTGTAGGATCTGCCACAGTGAAGGTGATGAGGAGTGTCCTCTCATCACGCCGTGTAGGTGCACAGGGAGTCTACGCTTTGTTCACCACGCCTGCCTCCGCCAGTGGATCAAAAGCTCAGACACACGCTGCTGTGAACTGTGTAAATACAACTTCATCATGGAGATGCACCTCAAACCCTTGCGCAAGGTCTGTTTCTTAAATACACAACATATACAACACTCTGTCTCTCACACACACAAACAACTTCATTATGGAGACATGTCTAAGCATTACATGTCTCCATAATCTATTCTCTATTTCTGTAGAAGAAAAATTAGTTCTTGTTTCATTTGAGAAATGAGATACGTTCATCTGCTGCAATATCCAGGAGTGAGCTGCACCTTCCCTTCCTCCACCTTTATGACTGAAGTGCCCTTGAGCAAGGCACCTAACTGCTCTCCAGGCACCCCCAATGTGTAGCAGCCCACTGCTCCGAGTGTGTGTGCTCACTTAGGATGGGTTAAATGCAGAGGCAATAACTTCCCTTGCGGGATTATTACAGTGTATATATATATATATATATATATATATATATATATATATATATATATATATATATATATAAACATACA
>JAQMYF010000011.1:6486268-6513688 GCA_030014195.1 Neosilurus mollespiculum | reverse complement strand
CAGTGACTGAAACAGGTGGAAGGTGTGGCTACTGCTTGGTTGAGGTGAAAACCTGCACCCACACCAGCCCTTTGCGGACAAGACTGGACAGTGTGAGGTAATATTTGTTTTAGTACGGAAACAAGCAGTTTCAATGTAACTGAGACTTCAGGACTGCAAGTATGTAGGGACATGCAGGATGTAGAAACAGTAAACAGATTCATTTTTAGTATAACTGTGAAATGAAACCCACCTCTTTCTCCACCTGCTCTGGTTTCTGTACCGACAGTAGCAGCCTCTTTTGAAGAAAAAAGCATTCAGTCTGTCTGGCTACGTCGAGAAACCTCTGAATGCACTGATCAACTCCTTTAAAACAAAACACACAGATGGTTTGTAAATACACACCACACAGTTCCTTTCGCATGTGACTCTTAATCAGGTGGGCGGTACGGTGGTGTACTGGGAAGCACATTTGCCTGAGAGCTGGAAGGTCTGGTTTGAATCCCAGATTTGAAGAGGGCATTTCTGTATGGAGTTTGCATATTCTCGTAATGTGGGTTTCCTTGATGTACGTTCCATGAACACTAGGCTAACTGGTAGGTCCAAAGTACCCCTAGTTGTGAGTGGGCGGCATGGTGGCGTAGCGGTTAGCTCGTCTGCCTCACAACAAGAAGGTCCTGCGCTCAAGTCCCGGGCTCGATGGAAAACGTTTCTGTGTGGAGTTTGCATGTTATCCCTGTGCTAGCATGGGTTTCCTCAGGCACTCCGGTTTCCTCCAACAGTCCAAAGATATGCACATTAGGCTAACTGGTTGTTTCAAAATTGCCCCTAGGTGTGTGAGTGTTGCCCTGTGATAGAATGGCTGTTCAGAGTGTACCCCGTTTTTACCCGGTGTCGAATGAGAAAGACTCCAGCCTCGCCGTGACCCTAATAAGATTCAGTGGTTTCTCCCAAAGTTGGCTGAGATAGGCTCCAACCTCCCCACGACCCTCGTAGGAATAAGCGGTTCGCAAATGAATGAATGTTAATCAGGTTCGTGGGAAAACACTGGGGATTAGTACGAGAGGAAAATAACCGTCTGGATGGTTTACCTGTTCTGATTTCCTCTTGGTCGGTCCCATTCACATAGTCTTGGCTGACTAAAGATGCAAAACATGCCTGTGGGGGTGGGGGGCACAAACACAGGACCATATATTCACAGATAACACATTCATTTTAATAGTTTCCACTTTATTCAGAATCAATTTGTGTGCTTAAATCCCCTATTAAACAAATAGAGTGCACAGGTTAGGCTGCAGATACCACCAAAATAAAGAATATATATATATGGAGGAAAGATGAATCTATAAAAATGTATATTGAGAAGAGATTGAGAATAAGAGTATATTGCTTTTTCTTATTACTTCTTATTATTGTGTTTATGTTGTGCTAGCTGGCTGGTGCCAGCTACAAGCTAACTCTACATAACCACATTTCCTAGAAGTGTTCTTACTTCGAAAGAAGCTTCCAGGTCATCGACTAAAGTGTTACCCGGTACCCTGCTTCCCGCAGCACCAGGACCGGGAGGAAGTGGATGAGCACCCGGAGGAGGCTGAGGCGGTGGCTGCTGCTGCTGCTGCTGCTGCTGTCCCGGGAACATTCCACTCATGGACGACGCCATCTTGGACTTCTGTTTATCTGCTGTTTGTTGTTAATCCTTTGCGCATCTGCCATCTAGCGGCCATCTAGCGAATTGACGCAAAAAGTGTACTCTACTGCCTCTAGCGGATAGAATGTGTACTGACACCTAAAAAAATATCCTAACTTATCAAGAGTACAATTTTTGGTTAAAACAAACAAACAGCAAAGCAGAATATTTTTGCCTGCAATTTTTTTTTGGCAACAACCACTGGAAGACATGAAGGAATTGCCACACTTAGAGAAAGTTCACCCAGCTTTTTATTCCTTCTAAGTTGAAACAAATTAATAAACAATATCCACGATTGTAGAAAGTCGTATGAATGAGAAAAAAAAAAGAAAAAGAAAAAAAAAACCCCAGAAAAGAAAGACCAACACTAACACCACATACTGTGGAAGACCCAGGGAAACCATGGTAACAGGGAATATGGTGCGTTTAGACCTCTCAACCAGCAGAGGGCGATATTGCAGCGTGAACATTAACAATGACCAGGTTAAAATTCCAAATTAGTCTCTTTTAAAATACACAACACATTTAAAAAGGCAGGGGTTGGGTTTGGGAAGCAACAACAAAAACAAGAGCAACAATATTACAGTCTAGTTGAAAATTCTCTGGGGGGTGGGTGGGGGAGATCTATCACATGATTTATCTTTAAAGGTACCTATTGCTTTACCAGGTATATCAAATATTTATTAAATATAATGTTTTATCTTAGAAATAAAATTATATCTGCCCCCAATTTGTCCTGAAGGCATTTGATTACATCTGTATGCAAGTGTTAATGAGCCATGCACCGGGTACTGTCAGCCCAAGAATGTAAACATAGTGCACATGTCATCTAGTGGTAAAAGTGCAGAACTATCATCTATCAGATGGTGAGCAACACAGACACGAGCAAAGTGAGCGGTGAAAAATCTGTCATTTTTATCGAATCAGACATTGTTCTGTGATTAGTGGCATGATGACTTGGTTGCTAAAGGGCTAAAAAGAAATTTTTGGAAAATAAAAAGTTACAAGTTATGACATATGCGCAAGATCGTTGCTCCAGTCACACAGAAACACAGAACCAAAACGCGAAACACGAAACGCAGGTGAATAAAATATACTCAACCCGTGAGCTGGGGTGGTTTAGCCAGCAATGTTTTTGTGTTCAGGCAAAATGAACTGATAATGGAAGATAAAACGCATATATTGGCTTGTAAATACCACCAGAAACCAGAGAAACAAAATGGTGGCTGTCCGATCAAGCATGCCATGCAATAATTCAGTGTGTCATGCAGAAAAATTAGTTATTAGAGCGGCATGATGGGGCAGCATCGCTGCCTCACTGCACAGTCCCTGGTCAGATTTTGATTCTGTTGGCTTTTCTCCTGGTTCTCTGCTTCCCTCCTACTAAAGTGTCCATAGTTATAAATGTGTGCAAGGAGATGCCCTGTGACGGACTAGAATACTGTACATAGTGTGTTTCTGTTTCACATCCAGTGATCCTCGCCATCTGATCCAGGATAAAGCAGTTTAAACAGGAAAAAAGAATTTAAAGGGATTTCTTTAAGAGATAAATCATTATAACTATATTCTAACTACAGTTACGTACCATGGGTGGCACTGTGCATAGTGATTACCACATCTGTCTCACTGCAAGAAGGGTGTGGGGGTTCGAGTCCCGGACCTTGTGAGGTTTTTCTGTGTGGAGTTTGCATGTTCTTCATCCAGGTTTTACTCCATGGGTTTCCTCCAGGTAATCCGGTTTCCTCCTACAGTCCAAAGACTAATTGGTTGCTCCAATATCGCTCGTAGGTGTGGGTGTGAGTGTGAATGGTTGTATGAGTTGGCCCTGTGATGGACTGGCAAGGTGTTCAGGGTGTACCCCACCTTCAGCTTGAGATATGCTCCAGCCTCCCTGTGAACGGCGTCGGATTAAACGGTTCAGCAGATGAATGAATGAATGAAGGTATGTGTTGTGAGGTTGCTGGATTTGACATGAAGGTTTAAATTAAGCATTATGTAATATTTTGGATTTCGTCCAACATCTGTTGTACCATTTGGTCATCTACTGTCCTCATTACACGCTTGGTACAATGTCTACATTCAAAAACATGTGAAGCATGTCTAGCATGACACAAATCTATATAATTACCATCAGTTTCCATAATGAAGTGATAAAAGGTGACGTAATCGATTCCTGTTCAACTTCCCCTGGGAGTATTCGCTTTCTAACTTTACAGTGAACGTTTATTACTTTGCAAATATGTGTATATTGTTTTGTTCAATGACAAACGTAGGCTTAGCAGATGTTGGTTACATCTTTATACACACACACACACACACACACACACACACACAGCCATGTTTCAAGTAATTATTTAACTCAGAGTATGCCTCATAAAGCACCTACGTTATTAACGCTGACCTTGGATCAGTGAATCAAAAGGCGTGTCGTCAGGCACACAGGAAGTGACAGTTCACACTGTTTTTATCCGCAAGTTCACTGACATTTAGTGTTGTCCAAATGTCTATTGACCCCTTTTTTATGATGGGAAATCCATACACTCTCTTTCATGACAGATTTCTGGCAAGCAGCTGTAGGTACCCTGGAGAGCACAGGAGTGTATGCCTGGGTGTGTGAGAGTAGGGGAGTGTAAGCATGGGGGTGTCATTCTGGTAATGCGTCCTTGCTGACATGATGGCTGTGGGTGCAGTGGGGGTAGGCCAGCTAAACAGAAGGCTTGACACATTATTACACACTAGTGTTCCTCCCAAAAAATCCTTGTGTTTATAGCCCAAAGGGGAAACTTAAACATGCGCTAACCTCGTTATATGACACTCTGGTGTTGTGTAATTATAGGCTGTAGGCAATTCAACACAATATGAATGGCATAAAGATGGAAAAGCATAATATCTCCCCTTTAAATGTACTGTGGTCCTTCTGGTATAATTACAAAACTGAAATCATTTTTAAGGTAAAAGGCATGTACTAAAGGAAGAAAAGATGTGCCTTCGATGCTACCAGCCCAGTCAGAAGGAAAATTTAAGTTAGCAATTGCCTCTTTATTAAGTGTACCTCTGTAGACATAGTAATTTATGTAAGTGTCCAATCACATGGCAGCAGAACAGTGTTTAAAATCTCAAAGAGACATGTCAAAAGTTTCAGCTAACGCTTTCCATCAAACATCAGAATGGCGGAAATGTGATGTCAGTAACTTTGATAGTGAAATGGTGTCAGACTGGTTAAACTGAGTAGATCAGAAAATGGGGATCTTAAAAACAGTGGGCTCTTGAGATTGCACAGAAGGGTATTTAAAAAAAAACAATACAGTATGCAGCAGTTATGTGTGTGGAAAAGCTATGTGGTTGAAAAAAGGTCAGAGGAGAATGGCCATACTGGTTCGAGTTGACAGGAACAACACATCAAACCCTGAGGCGGATGAGCGACAAGAGCAGACGACCACACCAGGTTCCACTCCTGTCAGCCAAGAGCAGGACTCCGAGGCTACAGTGAACATGGATACATCGAAACTGAAAGGAAAAGATAGATTAAAAATACACTATCTGAACGCACAGGTGTACATCCTACATTAATAGAGAAGCACGGTGCACCATGGACAGGTTGCCAGGTTTAGACAGAAAGACAGCCAGATATAATCACACCTGGAATCAGTATATACAGGGACTTGAACTTTCATCGTTCCTGGGTAGGAGGCATACTGGTTACGCAGTGGTTAGCACGTCCGCCTCATAGCAAGAAGGCCCGGGATCGATTCCCATTTCTGTGTGGAGATT
The DNA here is from genome assembly GCA_030014195.1 of Neosilurus mollespiculum. Taxonomy (NCBI): domain Eukaryota; kingdom Metazoa; phylum Chordata; class Actinopteri; order Siluriformes; family Plotosidae; genus Neosilurus; species Neosilurus mollespiculum. The sequence continues at coordinate 6,508,251 of JAQMYF010000011.1, read as the reverse complement.
GCATGTTTTCCCGTGCTTGCGTGTGTTTCCTCCGGGTACTCCGGTTTCCTCCCACAGACCAAAAACATGCACAGTAGGCTAAATGGCTGTTCCAAGTCACCTCAGGGTGTACCCCGCCCTCACTCAGAGTCGACTGAGATGGGCGCCTGCCTCCTAATTAGGATTAAGTGACTTAGAAAATGAATGAATGAATGAATGAATGAATATTCCTGGGTGATGATGTTTGTCTTGCTATCGGTTTAGCTCACGTGACACTCTGGGACGCGCTCTGGTGAACACGTAATGCTGGAAATGACAGCAGTGCGCATGTGCATTTTTTTTTTTAGCTACATGCATCTCTAAAACATTGCAACACTCCATTACTACAAACGACACCAGAAATAAACACTGCTCTACTAGTTCAAGTCGGGCTGTGGTGACTCAGTGGGTAACTCTCTGGGTTACTGATCCAAAGGTCAGGGGTTCACTCCCCAGTACCACCATGCTGCCACTGTTGGGTCCCTGGGCAAAGCCCTTAACCCTCAGCTGATCAGTTATATAAAAATGATAAATGTATGCAACTCTGGATATGAATACTATGAATTTAAATGTAAGCCTTATGGAGGTTAACATCATAGACATGAATAAAAGGTCCAGATATCAGAGCATACCCTGTCCTCTCTCTGTGCTTGCAGTATCTACATTCACCAGGCAGCACGGTGGAGTAGTGGTTAGCATGTCCACCTCACAGCAAGAAGGTCCTGGGTTCGAGTCCCAGGCTCGGCGAGGGTATTTCTGTGTGGAGTTTGATAGGCAAATTCGTCTGATTGCATCTCCATATCAGTCCTAGATGTGAGTGTGAATAGTAGTGTGTGTGTTGGTTGCTCTGCAATGAACTGGAGAGGCGTTCAGGGCGTACCCCAGAGTCGGCTGAGATAGGCTCTAGCCTCCATGTGACCCTAGAAGGAATAAGTGGCTCGTTGCTTGTTAGGTCTTCATGATGAGGCCGGTGGTGTAGTGGGTAGGGTGCTGGGCTCATGATTGCGAGGTCGTGGGTTTGAATCCCTGATAGCCCCCACCGTGCTAAGGCAAGGGCTTCACCACAAGTGTGCCTGTCCACCCAGCAGTATAAATGGGTACCAGTAAAAATGCTGGGAAGGTAATCCTGCAATGGACTGACGTCCCAGTCAAACAGGAGGAGGGGATAATCTTTGGCTCTGATGATGGCATGTCCTCGTTACTAATACATACACTCCCAGTGCATTCTGGAATGATCATTTTAAAGTGGAGGCTGACTGGATCCAGCACATGCACCAAGGAATTTGTTTTTTTTCCCCTGGAAAAATGAGGACATCCATTTGTCCATGCAGGCACTTGGGACGCATCCTCTGCCTTGCATCCAGCGCTCACTTTGGTTTTGCCACTGTGGCATGCACGCCTCACCAGTCTGTCCCAGCTTCGACCTCATCTGCCCTGTCAAACACACGCACGCATGGACGCACAGACACACGGGCGACCCATACTTCCTTCCAGGGGCACGCGCATGAGCGCAGACGGAGCGACATGACCCTGTCGTGCCTTTGAAGAGGATGCTTTGAGCGTGGCGTCTCCGTGACCGCGCGCGCGCTCGTGCGTGCGCTCGCGCGTGCGTGCGTGCGTGTCACCCTGACCGTGTGTGTGTGTGTGTGTGTGTGTGTGTGTGTGTGTGGGTTGCTGTATCCTGGAGAAAGTGTTGCCACCAGTGTGAGAGCTGTCAGACTGCAGCGGGTGCATGAAAGCGCAGGTAAGTCCCTCGAAAATTCTTTTAAATGCATTTATTGAAAAAAAAAAACTCTCTCCAGCCTCCTGTTTTCTTATTGCAATGATCAAGAGCTGAAGTATGACACTGAAAGCCCAAATGCGTCCGCACATCCGATACACACCGACTGGGATAATCCCCTTGTATTATTATAAGCGCCGTACCCTTGAGCGCGCGCATTATTTGATAGGTTTTTTTTTTAAATGCTCACTTGAAACTGTTGCAGGAAAACCCTCAGGATGTATAAGGACAGGAATTGTAGCAAGTTGTGTTGTGCACCGCACCGGCTGTACTTTGACCTGTTTGTGCGTGGACGCGTTAAAAAAAAAAAAAAAGGGCGCACCTGTGGAAGGGATCACCAAGTGTTCCATACACACTCATATAGAAAATCACTGTGTGATCTGTGTGACACTTAAAGTGCAAAAGATGTTCCTGTAAGCATCTATCCGAAGCACACCAGAAATTTTTCATGAAATCATCCTGTCTCCTTTCAGGGACTTCTTTTTCTTACTGGGAAATAAGAAAGAAGGGGGGGGGGGTGCATCCTGACATGGTTTTGCATCCAGACATAATAATAGAGGATAATTTGCAGCTGTAATTGCACCAAATGTTGACTATGGAAGGGGTGAATACACATGCAATAAATAAATGCCACCTCCTCCTCCTCCTTCTTCTTCTTTGTATCTTACATCATGTAACTTAAATTTAGTAAAAATCATAAATACATAGATTTAAGCACTACCTAAAATCAGAGCTCCTCAAAGATGCCTTTATTAATAGGTGTCTAAGCCTGGGTTTGCTTTTCAGTGCCTTTCCTTTCACTTGCTCATTTCTGCTTTTATTCGTATCACCTGTCTTGTTAGTTAAAGGTAAGGTAAGGGAAGGGAAGGTGAGTCTGTTGGGCTTTTACCCCCGAGCCTAATGACTCATCAGGCCGGTGCTTGTCCCCGGTCTCCGTAGCGTGAAGCGACTAGGAGTTCAACTCCTCCTAGATGGGATGCCAGTCCATTGCAGGTTACCTTCCCAGTATTTTTACTGGTACACATTTATACTGCTAGGTGGACAGAGGCACAGTAGTGGTTAAGACTGCGCCCAGGTTCTTAGCACGGTGTGGGTCTAAGTATCTGTTTAATCAGTGCATGGTCTGTCAAGCTTCTGATTTCGGCATTTGCTCCATGAACATTTATTTTCCCGAGAGTGTATTTTTTATTCCGCTGAGTCTGAGTGGTGGTGTATGAGTCTCTTTATTTTTTGGTGTATTATAGTTTGGTTATTAATTGAAATTTTATTTTTTTTATTTCTATCCGTTATCATGCAAGTCAGTGATACATAACAGCCAATCAACATGAACTCAGTAATGCAGCAGCCTTATTGAGTTTCCTGTGATGAGCACAGGCAGACACTGGATGGACACGGGACAACCACTCATCAATCTCACTCACTCGCTAGGGTTGCGGGGAGGCTGGAGCATGTCTCAGCTGACACCGGGTAACCTTCTATGACTATAGTGCTTCGCTATTAATGACTTTTTGAATTAAATGAGTCAGTCCAGGAAAAGGGAGTAAATATTTATGCAGGGTGCATAAATACGGCATGCTCATTTGGCTACCTGACTGTTCCAAATTGCCCCTAGGTGTGAGTATAAGTGTGAATAGTTGTGTGTTGGCCCTGTGATGGACTGGCACCAGACATCTGGTTTGAGTCTTCTAGCTGATCTTTTACTCACAAAAGTTTATATATTTTATATATTCATCATTCATTAATTTTCTGAGCCATTTAATCCTATTTAGGGTCGTGGGGAGGCTGGCGCCCATCTCAGCCGACTCTGGGTGAAGGAAGAGTACACCCTGGACAGCTTGCCAGGCCATTGCAGGGCAGAAACATGCTGACAGCAACTCAATGGCCTACTCTCTGAACGTCAGCAATGGTTCTTTTACATGCCTCTCACCACAGACAGTGAGAGACATGGCTGGCCTTTGATAACCCAGTTAGCTGAACAGGTGTTACAAATAAAGTGGCCGGTGAGTGTATAAACATACAAACATGAAATAAACAACAGTTATTATCTCTGATGCTTGGAGGGAGAGGTTATGAATTCACCAGCATCTGATTGTTTGTTTGGCTGTCAGCAGGATTAGGCAAGAACTACTGACCCTATTTTCACCAAACTTAGTGGTGGGATGGGGTATGGGCCTGGCAAGAACCCTTAACATTTTTTAGCAGACCTGGATCACAGTCCGGATCCAGGAATTTATGAACTACTTTTTAACAAGCATTTATTAAGGGATTTTTCTGTTAGCATGATTACACAAAAACTACTGATCTGATGTTCATCAAAATTCAATGGAGGGGTGGGGCCTGGACCTGGAATAAATTAAATTTTGGAGCATTGGATAATGTGGGGAAAAAAATCTCAAATTCCTGAAAAATCCTGTCTTTGATTAATATGGGGCATCTGATGTCCACTAGGTGGAGACATTTTATTATAACTATGTCAAATTATAATAATCCATTTGTGACGATGCCAATGTACCCTGCACTCTATGAGTGCCCCTCTAGTTCTCTATGTATTTACCTAAAAGATGATATATTTAAACTTTTCACATTTCAGATGTTGTAGCTCATGCTGGTATGAGCCACACTAGATTTTACACCGGTGAAGCTGAAATGGCCGACACCTTCAGGATATTTACGACTATTATGGCAAAAAGAAAAATGAGTTTTTTTGTTAACCGGCCCATTAGGACCTGTGCTTATTGTGGCCTATAAACATCTTGGTGGGTGTTGAAAATCTGAAAGTTAATTTTGTTAAGGGGAGGAATGGTCCTGCTTTTGTGGAGCTTATGAAGAGAGAGAGAGAGAGAGAGAGAGAGAGAGAGAGAGAATACATATTATTGTAAATCACTAGGCTTGAATATTGCCCTAAGATGGCTTCTCTAAGAAATACTGGGTGATGGAGACACACACACACACACACACACACACACACACACACACACACACACACACACACACACACACGCACGCACAAACGAAGCACAGTGTGATTATAGATAAGCCAGGAAAAATCCATAGCTTCTAAGCACACAGTGCCCTTGCAGCTAAAAGTGAGGCTTCGAGAGCGACCTCCTGTATTTGCACTAGCATCAGCACGGTGTAGCTCCTTCCATAACTCACCACAGCCAATCATCTGTTTTCTCTCTCATTCATTCTGTCCCTCTTCCCTTTTCTCTCTTATTCTTGCCTGTATTCATTATCCCAGTTTTACCCTTTCATCCTTTCTTCCTGAAACGCTTTTGTCTCTAATCAATGACTCAGAGATTGCTGGTGTGTCACGATCTTCAGTGTTTTATTGTCTGGCTTCTCTGCACTTTCTGACCTAGCACAAAATATCTTCCTTTATACCGTTTGATATACATCTGACTTTATACGGCCATAAGCAATCCGGCCGTCCGTATGAGTTGTTAGCACAATACCTTTGGAAGGACATGACATAGGATCACCAAATTTGGTGTATGGGTCCCCCTCAGGGTTGCAAAGGATGGGATTTTATATGGGTCACCTTGACCTTGTTTCACGGTCACAAGGTCACTTTTTATATATTGGACTTGTCAAAATTGTCCTACTAGCAGGAGTGTCTGGACCCCTGTGGTCAATTTTTTATACAGGTAATTGGTAGCCTTACTGTTGGACATTGTCTTTGTCAAGGGCATGAAAATTATCTTCAATAAAGGGTACACTATTGAATTTATACCATTAAATTAAAAATAGCTTGTTTCTGCAAAGCAGCCAGTGACTCTATTACCCTGTTGGTGTTATGATTGGATAGTGTAAATATAACAGTATTTGACAAAACTAAAAGGATCATCAAATATAAATGTTCACCCAGATTTTCCCCCCTAAAACAAATAAACAGCTCATAGAGAGGATTCAAATAAATTTTTGTAAAATTTTTGTTAAATGCATATTATAGCTGCATGAAAGAAAAATAGTTAATGGCGTATTTTGGGAGGTACGGTGGCGTACTGGTTAGCACATCTGCCTCACAGCAAGAAGGTCCTGGGTATAAGTACCGCTGTATGAATTTGCATGCTTTCCCTTTGCTTGTGTGGGTTTCCTCCAGGGACTCTGGTTTCCTCCAACAGTCCAAAGACATACACAATAGACTAATTGGCTGTTTCAAATTGCCCCTAGGTGTGAGTGTGAGTGTGACTGGCTGTGTGTGTTGGCCCACTGATGCACTGGTGAGCTGTTCAGGGTGTACCCCGCCATCACCCAAAGTCGGCTTAGATAGGCTCCAGCCTCCCTGCAAACCTAATAGGATGAATGAATGGCATAAATTAATGAGTGTCATATTTATTTACAGATCATGTTGAGAGGGAAAAAAGGACTTAGCATGTAATTCTAGGTGTAATTCTAAGTCAGCAGGTGCTTACAGTCTTTAACAAGATGGTGTATTAGTGAATTAAAAGGAAACATGGGTGCAACAAGAGAGTTCAACTGAAATAATGGAAAGGATTAGTAAAAAAAAATTAAAAAGTCAAGAATAGAATCCAACACAGAGTGTGGCAAAAAATGGTGATTGTTCCCAATCTGCTGTGTCTAAAATGTAGTGTGAGTTTAAGTAAAATGGGAAGTTACTTAACTGTATTCCTTCCAGGTTCTGTTGACAGAAGGTCCAACTATGAGATGAATAACAGGATTATAGCGGAGCTCATGCTGTCACCGTCGGCTCTGAGTGCACTTGCACTTCACTGGTTATTTTATGTATACGTGTTCCTGTGAACTTAAACATGCAGGCATTTTTGGAGCGCCGCTTTTAGGCAGTGCTGAAATGTTTATAGTATTTATGTGCTTGTTCTGTTATATTATGATTTCTACAGTCACAACATACACACGGAAGTGTTGATGCGGTGTGAATGGATTTCATTTCACATGTATGCAGAAAGATTTTAAATTAGGAAGGAGTCTCCAGTGTCAGTACTTTTTAAGATTCAGAGGTAAGTTGCATGTTTTCTGCCACAGAAAAGGCTTCAGGTCAAACGATTTTGCATTTTCTTCAACAGACTGAAATACGACAGGCTGGTGATGTAATGACTGTTTATTGTTACTAAATAATAAAACTACAAGTGATAAATTAAACAAATTTTAATTAAAAAAATTTTTTTTTAAAAAGAAAAAGTTAGCATTGGCAAATTGCTGTGATATAGCAGAATAAAATTATAGTTAATAATATATTATGTATGCAAAATTTTGGGCACCGCTAATAATTTAGAATTTGAATTACAAAGAAGAAAATAAATCATCTGCAGAAATTATTATCTGTGTTATATTAATACACAGTTAGTTTATATATCTAGAACCTATCCATTCATCCATCCATCTGTTGAACTGCTTAATCTTATTTCGGTTACAGGGAGGCTGAAGGCTATCTCAGCCAACTCTGGGCGAAGGCAGGGTACACCCTGAACAGCTCAACAATCCATAACAGAGCAACACACACACAATCATTCACACTTGCACCCAAGAGGAATTTGGACTGTTGGAGGAAAGCGGAGTACCCAGAGGAAACCCATACAAGCACAGGGATAACATAAACGCCCTTGCACTTGAACCCAGGACCTTTTTGCTGTGGGGTGGATATGCTAACCACTACACCACCATGCCGCCCCTTGAGGAACCTAAAAAAGTATTGGTGGGATGTGCAACAGTTTGGACACGTGGCTATATCAAGAAGTAGTAACACCTCCATCAATTGCTGCTCTTTTTTCTCTAAACATTGGTTTTGTGATCGAGCACCATTTTTCCATCAGTCCATTTCTTTCCATCAGCCTTTAGCTAATTGATCAGCATACAAATTGTAATTTCCCAATTGCAGCTATCATTAATTGCAATGAGATCACAGATGAGGTTTTATTCTGATGACTCTTCCATGCAGATCATGTTTAATTCATTTGGGTTTTTATTTTTGCCTTTCTGGTGATCTTGCATCTAAAAGTGTTCCTTGTCTTCCAGATCTAACTCTGACTTTAACAATTCTAATTAACTGCTACTTTAATTTCCTAATGACATTTCAAGCAATGGAAATTGCAGCCTGGAAGTATCTTTGATGTCCTTTTTATAGCCTTCCTCTTCTTTGTAGGCATAAATTAGATTAATTTTCAGATCATCACTCGGCTGCTTACAGGAGCCCATGGTTGTTAAGTGTTAAGTTTGAAGAGTTAGAAAATTTATTTTGCTGTGGCGATGTCACCAGCTGCCGATTCCTAATGATAATTCTTGATCTGTAACAAGTAACAAGTCCGAAGACATGCACATTAGACTAATTGGCTGTTCTAAATCATCCCTAGGTGTGAGTGTGAATGGTTGTGTGTGTGTTGGCCCTGCAATGGCCACCCAGAGTCAGCTGAGATAGGCTGCATCCTCCTTGCAACCCTAGTAGGATTCAGTGGTTCGTGGTTAGCACTGTCTCACAATGAGAAGTTTCTTGGTTTAAATCTTAAATATGGACATTCTATTGGGAGTTTGCGAGTTTGCAAGTTCTACCCATTGCTGCATGGGTTTCCTCCTTTTGCTCTGGTTTTCTCAGTCCAAAAACATGCAACTGGCCACTTTATTTTGCCCATAGCTGTGACAATGGGCTCACCTAATCTCGAAACCCTTATTTATCGATTCATCACTCCTTAATCCACGTTTGACCCAGACGGTTTTCTGGTCCGTCATCTTTGCCGGCCCTCCCAAATCACTTTACGGAGTGAGGATCAAGGAGTGATGATCGGGGAGTGATAAGTGAGATTACATGAGAGCAGCCTTCCCAGAAGAGCTACATGCATGCATATCGCCCGTCACTTATGTGACATCAGACACCTTTTTGATGCCGCAGATCAGCTGTTCCCCCATCAACAGTGGACATCACTCCACGTGACAATGCATTGGAAACACACTTTGCCTTAAAACACACTTACAAGCTCCTCACATCATTTCCTCACAACCATGTTTCTTCACTGGGAGGGACTAAATTGCAAGGATTAGACATATGTAACGAAAATGAAAGTGCCATTTAAGGATTTTGAGAAGCATCCTGTGAGTGTGAATGGTTGGTTACCTCTGCAGCTTAGTGGGGAAGGTTATGTATTCACCAGAGTCTGTTTGTCTTTTAGCAAGATTACACAAAAGCAACTGAATGGATTTGGGGGTATGGGCTTGGCAAGATCCTGTAACATTTTGGAGCAGATCCTGAAAAGAACCCATTAAATTTTGTAGGTGATCTGAAAAAAATATCATGGAATCCCAAAAACCTGGGGGAAAATGTGGGCAGTGGCCCGGTGGTAGGGTGCTGGCTTACTGATTTGAAGGTCAGGGGTTCAAGACCCACTATCACCGAGTTGTCACTGCTGTCCCTCCAGTGCAGCTAACTGGGTTATCAAAGGAAGCAATGTCTCTCATTTGTGGTGAGAGACATATAAAAGAACCATTGATGTCGATCGTAAAGAGTAGGCCACTGGGTTGCCATCAGCGTGTTTCTGTCCTGCGATGGCCTGGCAAGCTGTCTAGGGTGTACTCTGCCCTTGCCCAGAGTCACATGATGGGTGCCAGCCTCCCTGCGACCCTAATTAGGACTGAGCAGTTTAGAAGGAATGAATGGGGAAAAATGTTTATCCGATGCCCACTAGGGGGAGACATTTCATTATAAGTATGCCAAGTTATAATAATCCATTTGTGCCTGGTGGAGGTACCTTGCACTCTATGAGTGCCCTCTAGTTGTGTCTGTGTTAGTCTTGTAATAGACTGATGACCTGTTCAGGGTGTTCACCACCTCTCTCCCAAACTCAGCAGGGATTGGCTCCAGCTTCCCCTGATGGATAGATAAATAATAGAAAGGATGGATGTTTGTTGGAGTGGCTGTATTAATGCCTTTTCATTTCAAAAATTAACTAAATGTATGATTTGACCAGGGGCATCCAAACGTTGGCATACAACAGCATTGTACTGTACAGTATATCATAGTTGCATTTCAGTAGTGCTTACTCTGTGGATTCCAAGCCATTCATGTCTCTTTTTTATCTCAGACATTGTCAGTGCAATGGCATTCAATAAATAAAGAAGTATATATTATATCAACTAAGTGTAATATATTATATTATATTACATACAATATTTGCCTGAATGATCCGAGGCAGTTTTCCCAGATAGTTATTAGATGTCACATGTTATCAGACAGGTTGCACTTGGAGGTGCTTTTAATGTTAACAGCACTGCTGTGTGTGAACCAGTAGCCTTGCTGGAAGCCAGCTCCATGATGATTCATGATGAGAAAAAGAGTGCTTAAGAGAGGAAGGATCAAGCGGGTCACATCAGTGAAATTTCCTTGCTTGGAAGACAACAGCAAACTATTTTTGGGTCTGAGTGTTATTCTGGGAGATGGGTCATGCCTTTATTTGATCCACTTATGTTGTATGCATTGAAATTGCATTGAGTCACAGATCGGAGAAGAAATCATTTTAGTATAACTGAAATAAACGCAGTCTTCAAAAGACACGAGGCGTACATTAGAAAACGGAAGCAAAGTTGGCGCTGCTTTCATAATAATTCAAAGTGTGCACAGCTCCATATTCAGCGTGATAATGTGAGTTATGCAGGACTTTGCAAAGTTGTATATGATCAGACTGGATGATATTAGACAAACTTTATCAATCCCCAGTGGGGAAACTCCATCATACAGTTCATACTGTACATACAACAAAACAACTGGGCAACAATATGCTGAATAAGTAAATAAATAATACATTGGGGGCGGCACGGTGGCGTAGTGGTTAGCACATCCACTTCACAGCAAGAAGGCCTTGGGCTTAAGTCCCAGGCATTTTTTTAATGTGGAGTTTACATGTTCTCCCTGTGGTTGTGTGGGTTTCCTTAGGGTACTCCGGTTTCCTCCTACAGTCCAAAGACATGCTCATTAGGCTAATTGGCTTTTGAAAAATTTCCCCAGGTGTGAATGTGAGTGTGCAATGGTCCTGCAATGGTCCTGCTTTCGCCCAGAATCGGTTGATATAGGCGCCAGCCTCCCTGTGAACCTAAGAGGATTAAGCAGTTCTGTAAGTGCATGAGTGATAAACATCAAACACTGAGGAATGGGACAAGAAATTAAAGAAAGGCCTTACAATATTTCAGCTTCGAAGTGTCATAAACAGTCAAATGCAGCAAATACTGGCACAAAAGAATGTAGTGCAGTCCCCGTCTCATTCCTAGTCTATGTTGGTGTGTGTGCCCCTCTCTGTCTCACACTCCTGCACCTACACAAACACAGACGATTGGCACCAACATGTTGGTGGTGATTCAGGATGGGGTTATTCAAGTTCATCCAAACAGTCAAAAATCATTTCAGTATTCCAGTTGACATCTTTAAGACTCATTCTAACATGACACTTAATGGACTTTGCATGAAAGAGCTTTCAATTACCTTAATAGCTCGCTACTGTTAAGGTCATTTTGTAGATCAATATTATCTCGGGAACAGCCGTTGAGAAGAGTGCAGTCCGCCTGCCTTTTTAACTATGCTAATGGCAGGCTTGTATGCAAGAAAATAGTCCTGTTAGGTTCACCATCTCCGGAACGAATCTTTGTGAAATGCAGGAGCATCCGTGAAATGGGAGTGAAAGAGAGAAATCGAGAAGAGATGGAACCACAGAGTTGTCTTGTCACTGTGTTATCATAACATTAATCATGTTCTGATTTAGCGGCACGGTGGCATAGTGGTTAACACACCCGATCCACAGCAAGAAGGTCCTGTGTTCCAGGCAAGGGCGTTTCTGTGTGGGGTTTGCATGTTCTCACTGTGCTTGCGTGGGTTTCTTCTGGATACTCCAGTTTCCGACAGTCATGCACATTTGGCTAACTGGCTGTTCTAAATTGGTGTGGATGTAAGTGTTAATGGTTGTGTGTGTTGCCCTAAAAAAGGATTGGCAAGATGTTCAGGGTGTACCCTGCCTTTGTCTGAAGTCGGCTGAGATAGGCTCCAACCTCCCCGCGACCCTAGTAGGATTAAGCATTTCAGCAAATGAGTGAGTGAGTGTTCTGACTTGACTTAAATTACATCAGCAAGTCTGAGTAATTAGGAAAATGTGAAATGAAATAAAATCTTATAATTACCTGCAGCCCACACTATATCTACTCTTCCCGAATATGCCACTCCCAGTTACAAGAGTGGGAGCTTAATGTTATTAAAAAAAAATTCTACAGGTCCAAAGGAGCAGTTCAGGGCTGCTGTCTATCACACTGTTGATTATTTCACAAAATTAAAAAAATTTAAAATTCATGTTTGTCTCCTGAGTGGCGGGTCATCCAGATACGCATTGACAAGACACAAGACTATCAACCTGGAGATCACAGGTTCAACTTGGTTGATGCATGGAGTCTGTTGGAGTTGATTGGCTGAGCTTTCAAGGGAGGGATGGCAGACATTCACCTCCCTGTCACTCAAAGCGATTACCTGCCAAGCATGGGCGTCTGTGAGTGCCTGCATAAAAGGAAACGGATAGAGCTTACCATCTGTGAATTAGGCTTCCCCTGAATATGCATGAGCAACAGTTAATAAATCACATGTTATGGAGAGGGCATGTGCTTGCTTACACCTCTTCCTGGTTGATGGTGATTGTGTGATAGGAAGGTAATACTTGACAGGTGCGAATTGGCTATGGCTAAAATAGGGGAGAAAAAATAAAGGTGATTACTCCAAGGATAATGCCAGAATAATGTTTGCCCCATCTTACAAGAAAGTATGTAGCCCTTTGATTCTATAGAAAACATCTGTTCCCCAGAAAGCTATTCATCCTTCCATCTATCATTTATCTGGGTTGTGGGGAAGCTGGATCCAATCCCAGCAGAATTTGGTTAAGAGGCGGGGTTACACCATGGACAGGTTGTCAGTCTATTGCAGGGCCAAAACAGACACAAGCACCCATTCACACATATGGACAGTTTAGAATTACCAGTTGACCTAATGTGCATGGCTTTGGACTGTTGGAGGAAACTGGACCACCTAGAGGAAACCCACACAAGTATGAAAGGACATGCACACTCCAAACAGAAAGGCCCTTAACCGAGATTTAAACTGAGAACCCTCTTGCTGTGAATAGACCGAGCGAACCACTGAGGCACCATGCCGCCTAAGTCAAGTAGCTGTTTCAAAATCAATACTAATATTCTGATTAATCAGTTAATTAGTAGTGCTCTCTTCCATGCTATTTTCACTGGTCTCAGGTGATTGACATAAACGGGACGCTGGGTGCAATCAATACTACTAATATCATTGTGGCTAAGCACAATATTGCAAACCAACCTGGAATATATACTGCTGCATTCAACAGCGCTAAATTCAGCTCATAATTAACACATATTTACATATAGAGCCTACTCGTTTTTATTATTTTAATAGCCTAATAAACATCAGAGAGTTTTAAAAATCTAATTTAAAAGACGACATCATATTTTGAGTAGAAAAAATAGATACTGCAGTGGTCCATTGTTTCATCTGCATTAGCCTTGTGTGATATTATTGTTATGATTATAATAATAATAATTTAATGGTCCAGAATCCACAGAATAAAAAGACATGAAACTGAGCAGTTTACATTACATTTCACATATAACCCCTTTTTATGAATCAGTTGTCTAATTCCTTCATAACCAACATTTTTACTGGTGATCTGCTGATGCCCCAAGTGTTTAAATGTATCTGAGCACTGACTGAAACAAAAAACCTGTAATGGAAACATGGCATCATTTATTTGACTTAATGCACTACCGAACTAAGCCACCAAAAATGAGCCAAATCGAAAACTAGAGCAGCAATGAAAGAGTGCACGGTACCCCTGTCAGGCAGCATGCGTAATGGAGCAAGTAGGCTCTGTATGGGTACTGATATTTAGTGATATGTTCTGTAGTGGGGCAGTGGTGGCCTGGTGGTAGGGTGCTGGCTTATGATGGTTCAAGCCCCTCTATCACTAGGTTGTCACTGTTGTCCCCCCAGAGCAGCGAACTGGGTTATCAAAGGCCAGTTGTCTGTGGTGAGAGGCATGTAAAAGAATCATTGCTGTCTTCATAAAGAGTAGCCATTGAGTTGCTGTCAGCATGTTTCTGCCCTGCGATGGCCTGGTGAGCTGCCCAGGGTGTACTCAGGGTGTAATTATGTCATTACAAAGTCCATATATGGTTTCCTGTTAGTACACCATAGTAATGCCATGTCTATCTACAGTCGTTTCAAAGTGCTTTGTAATGAAAACTTTGTGACCTTCACTTTTAATTTTGACCTTCCAAAATCAAATCATCTCTCAGACTCAGGTAGGGTAAAATCCCCACCAAGTTTGGTGAAAACTACCATTAGAATTTGTTGGCTCTGATGTCCCACCCTTTCATTCATTTATTCATTCATTTACTGAACCACTTAATCTTAGTTGAGTCACAGGGAACCTGGAGCCTATCTCAGAAGACTCCGGGCGAAGGCGGAGTATACCCTGAACAGCCCACCAGTCCATTGCAAGGCAACACACATACAACCATTCACACTCACACCTAGGGATAATTTGGAACAGCCAATGATCTAAAAGTGCATGTCTTTGGACTTTGGGGGGAAACCGGAGTACCTGGAGAAAACCCACACAAGCACAGGGAAAACATGCAAACTCCACATATAAAGACTAAACCCCAGTCCTTCTTGGTGGATGTGCTAACCTTTACACCACTGTGTCAGTCCCACTTTTATACGTAACTCTACTTTGACTAATACGTAGTTTCAGTAATAAATGTAGATGTTTGGGGAAAAGCAGACTGACGTTCAAACTTTGCCTTTGTAATACTGTGTTTTTAATATTTTGTTCATGACAGTTGTTTCCCTTTTTTTGACAGTGTCTACTGCAACATCTGCAAGTTTAATGCCATTACCTTCAGAAGAACCTTTGGCTAAAACAGTCCTCGTCAAGTGAAAAGAGAAGACACGATGCCTGACTCTGACCTTCTTCCTCCTCTCCCACCTCTTGCTATCCTAAACTGTTCCTCCTCCAACTGTACCCTTGCCAACCTTTCGGCATTTCATGGTGAGGAGTGCCATGCTGATCAGCCCTTGTTTGTTACCCTTGCTGTGGCCTACAGTGCCGTTGCCTTGCTGGGAGTAACCGGTAATTTAGTGCTGATTGTTTTGATCTGGCGTCAACGCGAACTCTCCAACGCCACCAGTGTGCTTATTGCCAACCTGTCAGCTTCAGACTTGCTGATGGCATTTGTCTGCCTGCCATTCACATTTGCCTACACAATTATGGACCACTGGGCCTTTGGGAGTGCCATGTGCAAGCTCAACAGCCTAGCACAGTGCACCTCTGTCTCTGTCTCCATCTTTTCCCTTGTGCTGATTGCCGTTGAACGTCACCAGCTGATAGTGCGACCAAGGGGCTGGAGACCCAGTGCTTTCCAGGCCTGCCTGGGTGTTGGCCTCAGCTGGGGTCTGGCTCTGCTCACTGCCATGCCATTTCTACTCTTCTCCATCACTACGGATACACCCTTGCAGCAGCTGCCTGCTATTTGGCGTGAGCACTACCGAGGCAAGGTGGTGTGTATGGAGCAGTGGCCCTCACGCCAGTTCAAGCTTGCCTACACAACCACCATGTTGCTGCTGCAGTATGTCGCACCTCTCGCCTTCATCTTCATTTGCTACCTAAAGGTAAGGAGTGTCAGCTCTTGTTTAGATAATATTTAGATAGTATCTATGTATTGCATGTAAACTTATTTCCTTATAGACTGTATGCTAGCAAAAGTAAAAGTATACTGATTAAAACTACATGATGAAAGAATTAGGCATTTCTCCATCTCTGCTAGGAAAATGTTACTGTGAGCTACATCTGGATGGACATTTCCAATAAAACTTGTGAATGGCATTCAACAAGAATTCAGGGCTGCTACAGAAACTGCATTCCGCATGCTAAATAGAATGCCAAAGTTGTAGGAATGCCAAAGGTGCACTAACACACTAGTCTTGAATGTCTTATGAATCTAGCTCAACCTGGAAACTATAACTACTGTGAGGAAAATAAATACAAGGGTGGTCTGAAAAGTTCATAGGTGTCTGAGAAGGAGTAATGGCAGAGCAGTGAAACCTGAGAGCTTCTATACCATTCGGACCCAAGTGCACAGACCACAGGGAAGACTATGTTGAAAAATAAACCACATTCGGTCAAACTGGACCACTGCATCATGATCAGTCTATGAATTTTTCAAAACACGTTCGTGCATGTATCCAATTCAGATTTACATACAAAATGCACTTTCATTCATTCATTTTCTATATCGCTTATTCCAATTAGGGTCGTGGGGAGGCTGGTGCCCATCTCAGCCGACTCTGGGCGAGGGCGGGGTACACCCTAGACAGCTCGCCAGGCCATCGCAGGCCATCGCACACACACAACCGTTCACACTCACACTCACACCTATGGATGATTTGGAACAGCCACTTAGCCTTCTGTGGAGGTTTTTGGACTGTGGAAGGAAACCTATGCAGGCACGGAGAGAACACGCAAACTCCACACAGAAACGCTGAGACTGGGAATTGAACCCAGGACCATCTTGCTGTGAGGCAAGTGCCACTGTGCCAACATGCTGCCCGTTATACTTACAAAAGAAATTTTAAAAATGTATATTTATATGGCCAAAGTATTGACACCTGACTATCATACCCATATATACCATTGTTTAACATCCCAGCCCAGCACGGTGGCATAGTGGATAGCATGTCTGCCTGATATCAAGAAGAGTCCCGGGCTCGGGTGTTACTCGAGTTTGCATGTTCTCCCTGTGCTTGCAGGGGTTATCTCTGGGTAATCCATTTTCCTCCCACAGTCCAAAAATATGCACATTATGCTAACTGTCTGTTCCAGCTTGCCACTTAGTGTGGATGTGAGTGTGAATGGTTGTATGTGTCTTGGCCCTGTGATAGTCTGGTGCACTGTTCAGGGTTTACCCTGCCTTCGCTCAGTGTCAGCGACAGACCCAGAGATAGGCTCCAATGACCCTACTAGAATTAAGTGACTCAGCAAATGAGTGAGTGAGATGAACATCCCTTTCTTGATTTAGTCCCTCTTTGGTCCTATAACAACCTCTACTCTTTTGGGAATGTTTTTGGAAGGTCACTAGATTTTGGTGCATAGTATCAAGAGCATTACTGGGGTCAGGCACTGATGCTGGGCAGGAAGGCTTGAGGTACACAGTTGGTATTCCGGTTCATCTCACAGAAGTTTAATGGGGCTCAGGTTAGAGCTCCATTCAGGTCACTGTCAACAATTTTGGAAAACAGTGTCTTCACAGGCCAAAGGCATCATTGCTGGAACAGGTTTGGGTCTTTGGTTTATTGAAGGGAAATCTTAAAGCTACATCACATCATACAGAGGCATTCTAGACAGCTATGTACTTTCAACACTGTCGCAAAGGATCACAAATGGCTGTGATTCACACTATAGAAAAGAGTGCTGTTGGGTTCTGTAGTGATGATGCCCTGCTAAAAACAAGCCCATAATATTTGAGTAATTGGGCCAATTGCGAAAAAACCCTTTTTGTGTGGTGACCCAATTGTGCCGATGGATTGCAGCAATAACAGTGATAATGTGCTTCTCGATGATGGTGCTCCCAAACTTCCTTTTCCTGTAATCTGCGGTGCTGATTGCACATTTCATAATCAGCATTTATTTAAAGCAGAAGCACCTGCACTCAATTTTGAGAAACCAAAATTCCCTTGGATTTCAGAACGACATAATAGCCTTCAAAGAACAATCACAATTACAATTACAAATACATCACTCACTAAAGAAAAATAGGACGGCGCAGTTGCGTAGTAGTTAGCACATTCTTCTCACAGCAAGAAGGTCCTGGTTTTGAGTTCCAGGCTCGGTGAGCGCATTTCGGTGGAGGTTGCATGTTCTCCCTTTGCTTGTGTGGGTTTCCTCCAGGTACTCTGTTTTCCTTCCACAGTCCAAAGGCAATGCACATTAGGCTTACTGGCTGTTCCAGATTTTCCCTAGATGTGAGTGTGAATGATTGTGTGTGTGTTGGCCCTGCAATAGTCTGGCGAGCTGTACCTCATCAGACATGGGGTTCAAAACCAGGACTTTCTTGCTGTAAAGTGGATGTGCTAACGACTACACCACTGTGCCACCACGATGTATACATTCAATAATATAACTAGTAAGAAAACTTACTTTCTTCCTATCCTGCTTTAATCCTATCCCGCGTAATCACGGGAATGCTGGAACCTATCTCAGCCAGCACTGGGCGAATTTGGGGTACACCATTAACACCTCACCAGTCAATTGCAGGTCCAACACACACAACCATTCACACTTACCCTCACACCTACAGGCACTTTGGAACAGCCAATGAGCCTAATGTGCATGTCTTTGGACCACGGGAGGAAACTGGAGCACCCGGAGGAAACCCAGCAAGTACGGAAACAATCTAGCCGAGCTTTCTTGCTGAGAGGCGGCCGTACTAACCACCCAGAATATTTTCAATAAAAAATAAACAGTAATACATACATGTATGGGGCAGTGGTGGCCTGATGGTAGGGTGCTGGCTTACTGATCAGAGGTTCAAGCCCCACTATCACCGAGTTGTCACTGCTGTCCCCCAGTGCAGCTAACTGGGTTTAAAGGCCAGCCATGTCTCTCATTGTTTGTGGTGAGAGGCATGTAAAAGAACCATTGCTGTCATTTGTAAAGAGTAGGCCACTAGGTTGTCATCAGTATACTTCTGCCCTGTGATGGCCTGGGGAGCTGTCCAGGGTGTACTCTGCCCTCGCTCAGAGCTGGCTGAGATGGGCGCCAGCCTTTCCACGACCCTAATTAGGATTAAGCTGTTCAGAAAATGAATATAATAATAATATAATATACAGATATATAAGTGTATATACTATTAAAATTCATTTTATATAATTGTATAATTTTTATTTCTAGCTTTAAGTTTTTATTTCTAGCTTTTTTTATATGTGTATAGTGTTGTTATAAACTGAGTCACTACCAGTTCACTTCTGGATTCATCTGCACAAAAAAAAGAAGAAAACCGTGGTGATGATAGCTCACTACAAAAAATGGATGGTTGTTTTTCCCCAGAATACGGCACAGTTCAGACAACAGGTTCACCTTATCAGCTAATTATGAAGCTCTTTATCAGCATGATGAGGCCTCTTACAACAAGGCAAACAGCAAAAAACATGCCATGATTTGACCTGATAACGCAGTCAGCCCATCCCTGATCTAAACACCGGTATTGTGAAGGCACATCCTGTAACTGCGTGTGAACTTTCACATAGTTGCAAAAAGTTGCAGGAAAAAGAAAAGCTTTTTTAAATGTTATGTTAGAATTATGAAACAAAAATTGTGATTTAAGTCTGAAGACATTCACGAATGAGCCACATACCAGTGTTAGACATTTCTATTTCGTGTAACTTATAAGGTTCCAGAATTACAGCATGTTGTCATTCCAAGGCCATGTCATTTCTATACCATCTCTGTTTATATATGGATTAATAAATGCATTCACATAAAAGATGAAGACACAACAGCTTATAGGGCTGTTTCTCAAAATAAGTGACAACTTACTCAGTCCCCTCAGCCACACCAGTCATATCAGTGGCGCTTCATACTTATGCAAATGTTGTAAAGCCATGAGCTTGATTTTGTTCTTGCATTCATGCTTACATGCCCACAGAGGCACCCCAACGTTTGCATGCCACCACCACCGAGTGCGTTTTCTTGTTTAGTTAATGGTTTTTCTTCTTGCGGAGAAATGCGTTTTTTAAATACCATACACCAATTGAAAAGGCAGTAAATTATATTATGGCTGTTTCTTGATTGAAAATAAATGCAAACATTTTTGGATCTCCGTTTTTAGGTAAAATAGCCTGAGAGCTATCTTACAAATACGCTAAATACGCTAAATATTTATTTCATTTTATGTGCAAGAATGAACAGAACTAATAAGTGATTATACTCAATTAGGTGAAAAACTGTTCAATAAGGAATAAAATAAAAACAATAACAGCAACTAGTCTCTGCAACATCACATGGTCATTGGTGGCCGTACCTCTGGATTGGCAAACCGGGGTGGTAGTTCACCTTTTTAAAAAAGGGGAGCGGAGAGTGTGTTCCAACTATCATGGAATCACACTCCTCAGCCTACCCAGGAAAGTCTGTTCAGGAGTACTGGAGAGGAGGATCCAACTGATGGTCGAACCTTGGATTCAGGAGGAACATTGTGGTTTTTTCCCCGGCCGTAGCTCTCATGACCAGCTCTACACACTCTACAGGATCCTGGAGGGTTCATGGGAGTTTACCCATCCTGTCCACATGTGCTTTGTGGACTTGGAGAAGGCTTTCGACTGTGTCCCTTGGGCTTTCTTGTGGGGTGTGCTCGGGGAATATGGTATATGGACCTGTTGCTACGGGCCGTTTGGCCTCTGTATTGCCAGAGCCAGAGCTTGGTCCGCATTGGTAACAACATGTTGAATTCGTTTCCAGTGGGGGTTGGACTCCGCTAAGGTTGTCCTTTGTCACCAGTTCTGTTTATGATATTTATGGATATAATTTCTAGGCACAGCCAAGGCGTTGAGGGCTTCTGGTTTGGTGGCCATAGGATATCGTTTTTACTTTTTACAGATGACGTAATCCTTTTGGCATCATCGAGCCGGGACCTCCAGCTCTTGCTGGAGCAATTTGCAGCTGAGTGTGAAACAGCTGGGATGAGATTCAGCGTGGTGAAGAGGGAGCTTAGTCAGAAGGCTAAGCTCTTAATTTACCAGTCGATTTATGTTCCTACCCTCACCTATGGTCACGAACTTTGGGTAGTGATTGAAAGAACAATATTGCTGATACAAGTGGCGGAAATGAGCTTCCTTTGCAGGGTGGCAGGGCTTTCCCTCAGAGCCTTGGCGCCCCCCCGGAAGAGCTGGAGGAAGTGGCTGGGGAGAGGTATTTCTGGATCTCACAGGCTGCTGCCCCCAGCGACCCGGTCCTGGAACAAGCGGAAGAAGATGAAGATGAAAATGAAGAACAGCAACTAAAACAATATATACACAAGGAATTAAAAGATACTTTCCAGTGTTGTAATGCTGATGATACCCCAGCACATTACCTTATATTTCTCACCTCTCTTCATTAGCAGAGACTGTCTTTTTTTTTAAATTTAGGGGTTCAGGAGACAATGTTCATTCACTTTTACTAGGAAGCTGCACTTTTCAGCATATGTATTTTATCTCAGACTCTCTCTCTCTCTCTCTCTCTCTCTCTCTCTCTCTGTGACACACACGCACATATACACAGCAACAGACTCTGGAAACAGACAAGAGACACACAAAAATAAACTGCCAGTAATTACACACAGGTGAGACTCATCATATGTTTCCTGCTGGTTCTACCTGACTCCTCTCCGCCCACAGCTGATGCTTGATCCCACCCTCACTGCTACAGTGCACTCTTGTCATAGCTAATAGTAATAAATTAGAAGCTTGACTCTTTCCCCCTTAGACTACTGTGTGTAATACCCATTATATACATCACTAGTGCAAACACTCAAAAGAGGATTTCAAATGTTGACAAATAAAAAGGTCATCATATAACATCTATATTGGTTTATAGAGAGTCGATAAAACTCAGTAAGAAGGATACATGCGGGGGACGTCAAATATGGGTAGTCTATGGGGAAAAGGGTTAGCATGTGTTAGCATAAAATGTGTCATTCCTACTTAAGCACTCAAATTCGATTCGAAATTCTCAAATAAATACTGCTTTCATTTTCATCTCTAATGCTTAATACAGGGTACGGGACAATGGAGTTTTATAGCAGAGATATTTCCTTTTGCAAATTTACATAAATACAAATGAAAATCTGAATTGAAAAGGGTTTAAAATTTAATATAGTCTATTTAGTATAGAGCGGGGGTCTTAAACTCACGGCCCGCAGGCCAATTGCGGCCCGCAGGATGATAGTTTGTGGCCCCCGCCTTAATATGAAAGTTTAATGTTACTGCAGCCCGCGGGTTTAATATGTATGGCACTTTACAGTGTTTTGGGCGAAGCTGAATGAACCTAGCAATCACAGTGGGGTATATGGCTCTTGGGGGCGGGACATCGGCCGGGTTTGATGCAAGCAGAGAAACATTTCTCAATGAGTGAAA
>JAQMYF010000011.1:6459185-6483301 GCA_030014195.1 Neosilurus mollespiculum | reverse complement strand
GAACTGTTAATACAGACATTAGAATCTGAATACAGCAGATATAGAAGACTGAAGAAACCTCATATAGTCGCTGACCAAAGAAATCTAATGATTATTGTTAAGATTATTATTATTTTATTTATTTATTACTGATTATTTTCTCAGAATCGGCTGAGATGGGCACCAGCCTCCCCGCGACCCTAACTGGGAATAAGCAGTTTAGAAAATTAATGAATGCTATTTTACTAATAAAACAAGCATCCAATTTCATGTCAAACTCTGAAAATCTGCAGCGGAGACCCTTGAAGTGCTTCAGCCAGCTTGGGGCAATGTTAAAGGTAAAGTTGGTGTTAGATTTGGGTGTAGCATAAAATAATAAAGTCAGCATGGCGGTGTGGTGGTTAGCAAGTCAGGTCCTGCGCTTGATGAGGGTGTTTCTGTGTGGAGTTTGCATGTTCTCCCTATGCTTGCGTGGGTTTCCTCCTGGTACTCCGGTTTCCTCCCACACTCTAAAGACAGGCACATTAGGCTTATTGGCTGTTTCAAATTGGTGTGAGTGTGAATAGTTGTGTGTGTGTTGGCCCTGCATTGGTCTAGCAAGCTGTTCAGGGTGTACACTGCCTTCACCCAGGGTCGGCTGAGGTAGGCTCCAGGCTAGCCTCAACCCTTGCAAGATTAAGCAGGTTGGCAAAGGAATGAATGAATAACATTAATTAGCAGCATGAATAATTATGTCAGTGAAAGGTTCTCACAAGGATGGTAAGCCAAATGTGTGTCTCTGTGTGTATGGTTAACATGAGTCAGCGTCTGTGGACGGATTTGATTTGCATCGGCTTTACTGACAGTGAAACCTTATGCTCTGACAGTGACCTGACTTGATATTTTAGTGTGTGTGTGTGTGTGTGTGTGTGTGTGTGTGTGTGTGTGTGTGGATGGGTGTGTAGCCGTTTTCAGAGGCTTAGTAATAACTGGAGGTTTACCAAGAACCCGGTTTTGCCTCCTCTGTTTCTCAATTCCTCTTCGTTGATTAAAATCTCCACCCCTGGAGAAACACACATACGCGAAACCCGCTGGATTGCATGCACATTGCAGACTCTCTGTAGCACTTTATATTTATTTACAATGGATATTGTAGTGAGATTAGACAGGAGGCTTTGTGCGATGGAGTGTGTGTTGACACTGTCAACAAAAGTAATGTGTGAACATTACAAGCAGGCGAGACCCTCCACATGAGCTCACTTACACGCATCACACATGCACGCAGACGTTATATACTGTACATATATAATGAGCCTGTAGGAGAGGGACAGCAAGACAGAGTTGTAAGATTAGAGGGAATCGGGCCTAAGCATGAGATGTAATAACTTCTGCTCTAAGCCCATAATTATGCTATGAGTAAGAACATTTGCAAATCCAGACAGAGCAAGAGAGATGCTTTGAGAATGACAAGCCCATCTGAGAGGAAATAGTTACCAAATGCATCATATTAATATTCATTCATTCATTTGCCGAAGCGTTTAATCTTACTAGGGCTGTAAGGAGGCTGGAGCCTATCTCAGCCAATTTTGGGTGAAATAGGGTACAACCTGAACATCTTGCCAGTCTATCGCAGGGCCAGCACACGCACAACCATTCAGACCATTTTGGAACTGCCAGTTAGCCTAAATTGCATGTCTTTGGACTGAGGAAGGAAACCGGAGTACCCAGAGGAAACCCATGCATGCACAGGAAGAACAATTCAGTATTTTATAGTGATTGCGGATATTCAGCCAAAGTAATTTACATTTTCTTCATCTCTGTTATGCTTTTATACATAATTAACCTCAAGCTGGGAAAAAGATCAACACCTTCTATTGCTCTGAGTCTAAATTACAGCTCACGTGGCATTTGCATGTTTCAGGATGTTTATTCCCCAAAGCTAGTATGGAAAACTATGCTTTTATCCAAAGAGTTGTCTGTATATATTAAAGGCTTTACTTAACAACCCACACAGTGGTCCTCTGACACTGTTGGGATTTGAAGCAACAATCTTCCACCAGCTAATGGATACACAGTAAAAAAAAAAAAAAAAACAATTCAGGGATTTAGAAAATCTCACAGTAATATAAATCTATACTAACTTAATAAAATCCCTTAACATCATTGAAGGAAGTGTTTGAGTGTTTGATAAAATACTAAAAACAAACTGTAAAATTTTTAATATATTTATGTGTTTTTTTATAGTTGGGGTTGGTAAACTTAAAAGCTAGGAAAATTTGAAAGTAACGCCTCTTCAGGGCTCCGGCTAAACCCTTCCCCGCCCTTAGAGTTCCCTTCAAAGCCACACACTCCTCCAGGCATTCCTGCATGGTAGGGTCATGCATGAACAAGGAGACACTGGAGCATTTGATTGGATATTTCCCAGCGGATTGCGAGACTGTGATTGGTCGGTGTTTTTACAGAATTACACTACAGATGAGGGATTTTTTTCAAACTTTTTCAGTTCTCATAAGTTATTGATTGCTGTCGGATGTAAAGACCATTTCAACCAATGTAGTTTCAGTTTCATCAGAATACATTAGTATTTGATTAACAAATTTTATTTTGAAGCTATCAAATATATATGCCGAGTTCTATCAAAAGATTTTTTTTTAATTAATTTGTTCACTAAACACATATGGCAAACAAAGGGTACGAGACAACAAACATTACAAACAAGGTTTAAAATTAAGAAAACAACAGGCCATAATTACAGAAGATAGCATCACTATAAACATTTTCTAAGCACCTTATTCCTAATTAGGGTTGCAGGGAGACTGACACCCTAAACAGCTTGCCAGACCTTTGCAGTATAAACATATACAACCATTCACACTCACACCTAGGGGCAATTTGGAACAGCCAATCAGCCTACAGTGCATGTTTTTGGACTGTGGGAAGAGACCGGAGTAACCAGAAAGAAACCCACACAAATACGGGGAGAACATGCAAACTCCACACAGAAAAGCCCGAGCCAGGGAATAATACCCAAGTGGTATATAACAATAGATAAATATATAAATAAATCAATATAAAGATAATTAAATCTAAATCTTAATTAATCTTAATCTTAAGAGATAAATAAATAGACAGGTAAAAAACAGAATGCAATGATTTGCAAATCTCATAGGGTCTTGGGTTCGAGTCCCGGGCTCAGGTGTTCCTGTGTGGCGTTTGCATGTTCTCCCTGTCTTGTGTGGGTTTTCTCCGGGTACTCTGGTTTCCTCCCACAGTCCAAAAATATGCACATTACACTAACTGGCTGTTTCAAATTGCCCCTAGGTGTGAGTGTGGGTGTGAATGGTTGTGTGTGTGTGTTTGCCCTGCAATGGATTCAATGCTCAGTGCTGGCTGAGATAGGTGCCAGTGGTTCAGCAGGATTAAGCAGCTCTGCAAATGAGTGAGTGAGTGAGTGAGTGAACCAAGGTTTATTTTTTTAGAGTTTGGTCGTTCAAAGAGCTGATATTGAGGTTGAGTACTGGCCACTTTGGTAGGTAATGTAGCTTGCTGCAGCCTGAAAGTGTAGTATATTATCAATATTTGGCCGACGCCTCAAAAACATATACTTCTGCTGTCAGAGGGAAGACGTACAGCTGATGTGAGCAATTAGGATCACGTGACCCATCAGATAGTTGATACAAAGAGTACCACAAACCACGTGTGGTCTAGTCAGTGGTGCTGTGGTCTAAGTATACCATTAAATATATTAATTATGATTTTATTAGCTCTTGCCATTAGGATGTCAGGGGACATTGCTAGTGCAGGTACAACAATATTTAACAGTGGAGAACTTGCAACAGTCTCAAACACAAGGTACAACTTGTCTATTTGAGTGGATTATCACTCCTGTCCAATCCTTATTTCACAATGGAATTAAAATATATATATATTTATATATTATATATAACTGATGTCTCTTTCATCTCACACAGTGAACGTTCGGGGTTCGATCCTTGGCTAAGAACGTTTCTTTGTGGAGTTTGCATGTTCTCAATGTGCTTGTGTGGGTTTCCTCTGGGTACTCCGGTTTCCTTCAACAGTCCAAAGAGATCAACTATATATAAATAATTGACCATAGGTGTGAATGTGAGTGTGAATGGTTGGTTGGGTCTGGGACCTGTTCAGGGTGTATCTTGCTTTTCGCTCGAAGTTACCTGGGATAAACTCCAGCTTCCCCTTATGGATAAACAGTATGTATAATAGATGGTTGGATGGATGATGGGCGGCCCAGTGGCATAGTGGTGAGCATGTCTGTCCCAAAGCAAGAAGGTCCTAGGTTTGAGTCAAGGGCTCAGTGAGGGAGTTTCTGTGATTTGTATTCCAGTTTCCTTCCACAGTGCTGTTTAGGATGTACCCCACCTTAAACTTAGAGTCTGCTGAGATAGGTTTCAGCCTACGCGCAACCCTCATAGGATGAAGCGGTTCCGCAAATGAATGAATGGACGGCTCGATGGAACTCCATATTTAGATAGTATATAAAAACTGACGTATTGTTATGATTCGTGCCCTGCCCACTTTTGCTGACTTTTTTTGGTCCTGTCCCAGTCACATGATCATTAATGAAATTAAATCTCATCTTATGGGAATCCCCAGGAGTCCCATGGCCTTCAGGATGGCACCATCTACGGTAGCTTGTACAGGCATCTGATATCTGGGTGGTGGTGTCTCAGTCTCTGAATTATTGATCCGAAGGTCAAGGGTTCATTCCCCAGTAAGCTGCCACTGCTGGGCCGTTAAGCAAGGTTCTTAGCCCTCAGTTGTATAAAAATGTTAAATGTAAGTCGCCCTGGATAAGGACGTCTGCTACATGCAAAATGTTGTGTGTAGTGATATCTCAGTGATTAAGGCTCTGGTTTTACTGACCAATGGTTGGGGGTTCAAGCCCCAGTGCCACCAAGCTGTCAATGTTGGGCCCTTGAGCACTGCTCTTAACAGTTAATTGCTCAGTTGTAAATGTAAATATCTGTTTAAATGAAATAACCTACCTTAAATTGTTTACCTTGCTGGGTTGAAGATGCTTGAAATGCTGTTTAGAAAAACAATGCTAAACCCTGGGTGGTAATTTATCATGCCTCTTGGTGCACCGCCATTCCAGCAAAAACTTGGTTGTTGTCATTACTTAGCCACACAACATCCTGTAGCCACTCAAGATTACATCTGTAAGACCTGATAATGACATTAATGCTACTATTTTTATGGACTTCTTTTTAAATATCCAATTCAAAAGGCTACGAATGTTCTAGATCTAGATGTGCTGCACTGTTTAAGACTTTCTGCAATTTCTTCTTGAGTCTTCTTGCCATGACGTTCATTTATCTTTACAAACACTGACGGCACAGACCTTGTAATGAGAACAGATCAAGGCTCATACAATTATGTACAACTACCATGACAACTATGACTCATTACGAAGAGTTTTGAACCTGTGTCATAATGCATTCTCCTTATTCAGTGACGTCAGAGCCTGTCGTCTTGCGTTAACCTGCTCCATGATCCCGCGGGGATTTTCGGCGTCTTTTAAACGACCCGATTATAGATTTTCCTGTCAGTGAATTCAACCCCTAACCATGCAGACATCCCACCACCCCACCCCCTTCCCCAAACAATTCTAATCATGTTAAACTACTGCCAAGAGAAAGATAATGGGAGATTAAAATTGAACACACACACGCACACATACACATACACACTATGACATTTCAGAAAGGTTGGATTCCTGTGTGTCTGGAAGAAAATTAGCAAAATGTGAGTCCTGCTGTGTAGTTGCTCTATATAATGTGAACTCGAACAAATTGACTGAAGAGATTTGATTCAGTCATTTTGAAATCCAGATATTGGACAGATTGGTGAAGCAAACCAAGAGGAGTTTAAAGTACAGCGACACTTATTAAAACACACACAGACACACATACACACACACTGTGATTTATTACGTAATTAATTCGTCAATCAGCATTTTAGCTCCCGCCTATCGGGAGCTATAGGAATGGGTTCCATCCATTCGTCAGTCACAGTTTAGTTTACGGACATTTACTTGCCGTGTGCTGAAGCTGGGGCTTTCAAACTTGGTATGCTGAATCACTACTATGAGTGCTAGGATGAGTTTGTGTGTGAGTGACCTTGAACTACTTTTCAAGGTCATAGAGGCAAAACTGTATATTAGGTTTCTGGACATTTACTTGCCGCGTGCTGAAGCTGGGGCTTTAATACTTGCTATGCCTGTTCTATATTGGCATATTATGAAATGGTCCTTTCAACAATTTAGCGGGGCTACTGCATAAGGCACTGACTTACTGTAGGTTTGGGTGAGTTGGATTTTAAAGGAGCGCAGGTGTGTTCACATACAACCCCAATCATTAAAAAGTACTGTGTAAGAACTGTGTAAAATATAAATAAAAAAAACGGAATTCAATGATTTGCAAATCTCATAGGGGTCTGGGTGTGAGTCCCAGGCTTAGGCATTTCTGTATAGAGTTGGCATGTTCCCCCCGTCCTTGTGTGGGTTTCTTCCGGGTACTCTGGTTTCCTTCCACAGTCAAAAGACATGCACAGTCATCTAATTATATGTTCCAAATTGCCTCTGTGTGTGAGTGTGAATGTGAATGGTTGTATGTGTGTTGGCCTTGCGATGGTCTGGCAAACTGTTCAGAGTGTACCTTTACTTCACTCAGAGTTAGCTAACATAGGCTCAAGCTTCCCTGTAACCCTAGTAGGGTTAGGTGGTTCAACAAATGAATGAATGAATAAATGAATTTCTTTCAGAACATGAATAATATAAACAATCCAATTAAATATCTTCATCTTTTTTCTTACCCCCATTCTATCACTATCAACCCTTCTATCTTTTTCTCTGCTTTTTCCTTTGTTTTCTGTGACTTCCCCTCTTGAACCCTCTTCAGATATACGTCCGTCTGAGGCAGCGGAAAAGTGTAATGGAGCGAATGCGTGAAAACAAGTACCGCAGCCACGAGACCAAACGCATCAACGTGATGCTGTTCTCCATCGTGGTGGCTTTCGCTATCTGCTGGCTGCCACTCAACGTCTTCAACGCTGTCGTCGACTGGAACCATGAAGTGACCATGAACTGCACCCACAATCCCCTGTTCTTGCTGTGTCATCTGACTGCCATGTGCTCCATCTGCATCAACCCCATCTTCTACGGCTTCTTGAACCGCAACTTCCAGCGCGACCTGCAGTCCTTTCGGCTCTGCAAGAGGCTGTCTACAAGAGAAGAAGAGTATGACACTGTCGCCATGTCCACCATCCATAGTGACCTGTCCAAGACGTCTATGAAACTTAGCAGCGCAGATATCTAGGAGAAGCATTCAAAGTGCACCCTATGTCAACTGGGTGTCACCATGTATACAAGAACCTACATGGTGAATGTGGTTGTACCTTGAGATGATCACATCCTAAGCAAGATTTGCAAAAAGCAGTGTTTTTTAAATGAAATGCTTATACTGTATAAGATGGAGCGCACAAAGGTTCACAGGATCCTCCTAGGACTTTAAGTAAGTAGCTCCCAGTGCTTTCTATGTCAACAAATGGAAAAAGTTAACATTAAGGACCCCACATGGAGAACGACTTTATGGTGTTGGACCACCTACAAAAAATATTGGTTTGAATGTTAATCTTCAAAAGATACTCCCTATATAGGGTAAAATTTTCATCTATTCATTTATTTGCTGAACCGCTTTATCCTACTAGGACTGCGGAGAGGCTAGAGCCAATCTCAACTGTCTCTGGATGAAGGCATTGTGGACAATCATTTACAGCTCGCCAATCCATCGCCAACCAATCACACACCTAGGGGCAGTTAGGAACAACCAATTAGCCTAATGTGTGTGTTTGTGTGTGTGTGTGTGTGTGTGTGTGTCGGAGGAAACCAGAGTATCCAGAGGAATCCCTGTAAGCACAGAGAGAACATGCAAGAAAACGCCCTCACCAAGCCCAGAACTTGAACCCTGGACCTTCTTGATGTAAGACAGATGTACGAACCACTATGAAACCATGCCCCCCAGGAGTAGATTTCAGTGTAGAAGATCATTTTTACCAGATTGTACCAAATCAGTCAACTTACACAGCTGTTACATTAAAATATGAATAGTCTTATTGCAGACTAGTCTCTTCTTTAAGGTGGCATAGTAGTGGTTAACACTGTCATCTCACTTTAAAAAGCTTCTGGATTCAAGCCTGATGGCCCACATGGCCCTTTCTATGTGTTGTGTAAGTTTCCTCCAGGTTCTCCGGTTTCCTCCCACAATCTGAAGATATGCACATCAGATCAGCTTCTCTAAATTGCCCATAGAAGTGATTGTGTATGGTTGTTTTTTTCTGTTTTAAACCTGAAACAGCCAGACATCCTGTTCAGAGTGTACTCCGCCTCTCGGCCGATGTCAGCTGGATTTGGCTCTGGTCTCCCCCATGAACCTGATGGATCAGTGGTATTGGTTAGGCTGGATAAAAAAATATCCTGGTTTCTCATCAGTGCCTGCACCCAGAAATTGGTATCTATCTATCTATCTATTTATTTATTTAATTTCATGAATTACATGATAAATGTAAAGGTAAAAGACTGCTCATCTAGGGTGGATTTTATAGCTTCAGTCACTTCACCTACTGCTCATCTAGGGTGGATTGTATAGCTTCAGTCACTTCACCTACATTTAGTTTTAAAAGCTTTTGGGCTTTGGCAGTCACCTCATTTCTCTATTAAAAAAAAACAAACAAAAAAAAAAAAAACATGTGCTGCATTTAGGTTTTCAAAAACTTATGAGAAACTGGGATTTTTTAAAATCCAGTCTTATATATGTACGAATAGATGAATAGTCTTTACTTTACATGGAATTTGATGTTTCAGTTATATTTTTAAAACTAATATTGATTTTTATTGTCACCAAATCATCAGCAGCTAGTTACCATACATCCAAGAATGTTACTGGTACATATTTATTGATTCTTATAACCAATTTAAAATACAATAAATAATAAAATGTTAGATTTAGAAAGACAGATGATTGTTTTAAAAAAGCAGCTGTACTTTTTATTTGTTTATTGTAACAAGCGATGAATGTAAATGACATGAGTATGTTATTGGAATTGCTTCGAAATGTTAAGCATTCTTGATAATAATGTTAATTCAAGCACTGTGGTCAGAGTAATTTAATATTCTACAGTTATTCATTTGCATAATCATGCTACTTATGGAGATGCTTAATACTCACTGGAAACTAATACTCCCGGGACCTTACATTGTGCTCTGAGCAGCCTCACTTTTTCATGCAGGTTGGAATATTCTTTTGAGATTCTGATCTATGGTGATATAAAGGGATCACATAACTGGTGCAGATGTTTTCAACTGCTTATTAATGCAGCAATTCTCCAGCATCTCAAAGGTGCTCCTCTGGATTTAGATCTAGTGACTGTGTCATCAAGTTCTTGGAACCAGTTTAAGATGACTTGTGCTTTGAGGCATGGTGCATTATCATGATGGAAGCAAGATGGTAAATTGTAGACATAAAAGAGTCCTGCAACAATATTCAGACAAGCTGTGACATTTAAACAATACATGCTTTAATAAAAGATAGTTACAAAGAAAAATATTCCCCACATCGTTACACAACCCCCACCAGCCTGTACTATTGATACTCGGATTGGTGGATTCATGCTGCAGACACCTATCATATGAAGCAGATATCAAACCAGGCAATGTATAGTCTCAGTGCCAACAGATTCCTGTAATTGATTTACAGAAGTTTAATGTTCTACTGGTCTGCTACTGCTGTAGCCGTCCTCATAGGGATAGCATGTTCTGCATTCTGAGATGCAAGAGTGGTTATTTGAGTTCCCATAGCCTTTCTGTCAGTTTGAATCAATCTGGTCATTCTCCTTTGACCTCTCTCATCAACAAGCCTTTTTTTGTACCATTCTGCGTAACCACTATAGACTTTTGAGCATGAACGTCCCAGGAAATCAGCAGCTCCAGAGATAAAGCAATCCAATCTGTCACTAAGCAGCATACCATGGCCAATTTTTCCCTTATGTTAGAAATGAGCATTCGAAGCTCCTTACCTGTATCTGAATTATATTACACAATGTCATGCTTTCATATGATTGGCTAATCGGATAACTGCATGGATATGCAGGTGTACAGATGTTTGTAATACAGTGGCCAAATAGTGTATAGTATTTCCTCCGTAGGACCCTATTGAGGTGACTTTTTTTCGGTAGAGAAATGTAGTGAGTTTTGCACCTACATTTGAAATGCTATTTATATGAGGTATAATAGAGTTATTTATAGACAGAATTGTTGTGCATCTTGTGAATTTCAGTGTGTGAGATACTCGTTTTCCTTTTCTAAATGATTAAAACCCACTTCAATTGGATCGCTCCAATTATAAAACGTATCATTAGTGATGTTTTATGTATGACATGCTGAATTAGAGAGGGCTTTAACCTTGCCACAAGAGCTTAGTGACACTGTTCTCCCAACGTGCCCCAACACAGACAATCGCATTAGACAGATTTTTTCAGAAGGGTAAACACAATGTGTGTGTGTGCGTGTGTTTTAATCTGTAAGCATCATGGATTTGACATCAAATGTTTCCTCTTACATGTGCATGCAAGGGAGCTGAATGTTTTGAAGTAGGTTGATATTATTTTTAGGCACATAACAGATATAAATCTATGGCTCACAGCTTGATTTGATTAAAATATTTCCTAATAAGCTGTAATTTGTCTAATTATGCCTACATGAAAGATCACAGGATATCGGAATATTAGAAAGCACACACTGTATCAAAGGTTTTTTTTTTTTTCAAGTCAGTGTGAAGGAGTTGCACAGTTCTGCATCAGAAGTAGTACAAATTAGCCTACAATCTCAGCCAATACTGGACGAAGGCGGTGTACACCCTGAACAGCTCGATAGACCACTTCAGGGCAAACATACACACATGCACAAGCATTCACATACACACTCCCACCTACAGTTAATTTGAAACAGTTAATTAGCCTAATGTGCATGTCTTTGGACTGTTGGAGGAAACCTGAGTATCCAGAGGAAACCCATGCAAGCATGGGGAGAACATGCTTTCCACAAAGAAACACCCAAGCCTGGGATTTGAACCCAGGACCTTCTTGCTGTGAGGCGGACCTGCTAATCACTATGCCACCATGCCGCCCACAAATGACACTGTTCTTGAGGTAACCTGTCAAAGTATCTTTCATCTCTGGTCCAGTGTCCCGAGTTATTTTTCCGTGGTACAGTTTGATTGCTTCTGTTCCAGAGTAACTTTCCAGTGGACTAAATAATGATGTTCTATTTTTGATGATGTAGTCTCTATATGACGTACGTTACTGATATCTCTCATTGTGTCACATTCCAACAGGTGGAGTTTAATAAAGAATATCTCTCTTTACATCTCATTTTAGTACGGTAATGTTTTTATTTTCCGTAGGCACACACACACACACACACACACACACACAAAACATCCAACAGTTCATTCATGATCATTCTCAGTGTGTCCACGATCTCAAAACATTTACAAGAGTTCTTCAAAAGGTTCTTGTCCACACCCAGAATACAAAGGTTGTGCTTGTGTTATTTTTCAGCGATGTCTCCTTCAATGCACGTGCTCCACCAATGTTAAAGCTTCGCTACCCGTTTGTGGAAGAAGGTCACATATTGAGCCTGCAGCAGCATGGATGACTTCATCATTACTCTGTAAATGGCAGCCACGTAAGTGGGATTTCAGTTTGGGAAACATAAAAGTCAGACTGTGCCAGGTCGGGTGAGTAAGGTCCAGTTCAAAGCCACATTTGGCTGCTTCTGCCACCAATACCTGTGCTGTGTGGATGGTGAACACCTTGTCTTGGAGTTACAGTACACCATCTCAAAGCCTTCCTCTCTGTTTTCCTTTGATTACTTCAAACATTTTTGTGTTGTATAATTATTCGAGGACAGTTATATAAAGCTTTAAATTGGATTATGCTTGTTTCCATGTAAAGCTGATAACTTGAAGAACAATCCTACTTTACACTGACCTCTGAAGTCAAACCTTAAACACTTAAATGGCAGAAAACATCTGCCCTGTATGCACACTAGAGTTCTGAAAATTGTACTCACTCACTCACTAATTCGCTTAATCCTGTTCGGGTCACAAGGGGGCTCAGTGTTAGTTTTCATTTTTTCTTTATTGCACATTACTGCCCTCTTCAGGAGCTAACCTGTTACTTGTTGTATCATCTTCATCTTCAAAGTGGTATAGCAACCACAGCGCAAATCAAGAGAGGAATTTTAGCTCCATTTAATTAATATTACAGTTCATGGTTCAGTATAATTTAATTTAGTTTTCATTTTAGTTTTTTATTAGTTTTTATTTTTATTCCAGTTAACGAACAGTTCATATTTCACTGCTAGATTAACCCTGATATGCACACAAACCCAAAGCACTGAGTAAACTGCATAGGAAATTAACTCTTCTATCCTGATTCAACATCTCATAATATAAGCAGACATCTTTAAAAACCTTTAAGGACTAATCCAGAGTATGATAGAGATGGAGACTGAGGTTGGGTGTTACACAGAACATTTGAAGAATTTTTGTGAGTTAAAAAAAAGGAACAATTCTCTCATAATCCAGGACTTCACAAAAAAAATTAAGGATAAGGACACGTGTAAGTGGGAGGGGGTGAAGGGACACAAACAGAAAGCAAGAGACAGACAGAGAGAGCAAGAGACAAGAGGGGGAGAGAGAACCTATAAGAAAGAAACAGGCCGTTCCTTATGTAAGAAAAAGTGCCGTCCAAAAAAATCTACTTTTTAAACTTAAAAGACTTAAGAACTCTCTCTTGCTCTCTCTCAGTCTGTGTGTGTGTGTGTGTGTGTATGTGAGAGAGAGAGAGAGAGAGAAAGAGAGAGGAGTAAATATAAATAGAATAACAGAATATGGGATTAGGGAATGGGGACACAGCAAGAATATGTTGGGGCGGAGGATGGGGGTGGGGTGGGAGGTGTTGGGAGAAAATTCATTGCTGTCTTTCAGGGGTATTTGACTACAGCATCGCACCCCAGGAGATTTTAAATATCAGATTCAAAGGCACAATAGTACAAGAAAACAATATTGGATATTGTTTGCATTCATCCTTTCAGTTTCTATGAGCCTTTAAGTACTGCACTCACAGATTCCTGTTCTTGGGAGTCGGGAATTAGATCATACAATGTGGTCTGCTTTTGAAGCCCATCTGTATCTCAGCCAACACTGAACAAAGGCAGGGTGCACCCTGAACAGCTCGTCAGGCCATCACTGGGCAACACACACACAACCATTCAATCTCACACTCACCCCTAGGGGCAATTTGGAACACCAAATTAGCATAATGTGCATGTCTTTTGACAGCTGGAGGAAACTGGAGTTCCCCAAGGAAACCTACGCAGGCACTGGGAGAACATGCAAATTCCACAGAGAAACGTCCACGCCAAGGCTTAAACCCAGGACCTTCTTTCTGTGAGGCAAACACGCTAAGCACTACACCACTGTGCGGCCCTATACCTTATTAAGTGACTGCTTATTGAGTTATTGAGATCAAGACGACCTTTCAGATTATGCTCTAAGCACCCCATATTCAGATGCATTGCTCTATGTTCTTGACTTTGATGCTGACATGACTGCTAATGTCAACAACATTATCATCAGCTAGAAGTATGATAGAACACTTTGCCTGTGAGACTGCTTTTCAGTTTGCATCGCTGCAGAATTCACCAGAGGGTACATCGAGGCTGTGGAGCTGGCCCTCAGGAACCTTGCACATTAGTAAACGAGGGCCGTGAGACTGCAAATATGCCAGATAAGACAGGGGGGTGAATATATAATGAAGTGCAGTTGAATGTATAGCCAGCATGATCTTTTCTATCTCATAGAGTTCATTCCGGTGTACACTGAAACACATTTAATTAGATTTTTTATGAGGTGATGAAGGGTATTAATCCATTAAACCTTGAAACAGTAGAAATGTTGTTAAACTTAATAAAAATAAAGTACAAAACATTATTTATTTGTTTGTTTGTTTGTTTGTTTTTTTTGGAGTATGGACCCTAACAATGCTGTTTCATTCTTTGTTTAAATCTCAGAACAGTTAAATGCTTCTGACAGTCACTGTCAGGAATAACTAGCATCACAAAAGCATGACAGCAGGCGCCACTGAGACCTCCATTCATGTTTGTATGATCAAATGTAGCATTATGGGTAAAATCATTAAATAAATAAATAGCAATTAACAAGCAAATGAAGAAGCAAGGATAACTTTTAATCTAATGTATTTCTGCATTTTGGAATTAAGCAACAATGAAAATAAACAATACTGTTGACCACTTATCCACTTCCTGGATCATGATCATTGATTTTTGATGTCAGAGTGCTGAAAGGATCAGACCTAACAAATTAAATCCCAGCTGAATTTTGCCCAGTGTTTAAACTTGTTTGTCACAGAATTAAATAACGACATCGCTGCAGGCAAAAACATGGCAAGAACAGCTGTGCCATCGCTTCCATTGAGGTGAAAAATGGTGCCAATACTTTGGGTTCAACAGCTTGAAAGTCTGATGTATGAGCTGTCAGCAAGCCACAAGGCCACCATGTTTACCTGTATCTGTATTCATATCAGTAGAACACTGCAAGAAAAAAAACCCTACAGGTAGAAATGTCAGCACTGTTGCTGAGTTTTTTTCAGCATGGTTTTTCACATTACTCGAATACTGTGCATTAATTGTGCTTGAGCGCTTATTATTGCTTCTTCAATGCACCTGCTGATGATAGTTTAATTACCTCCGCCAAACAGGTTATCTTTTACTGACGTTTAGTGTGTTTGTCTGTTTGCAGGATTAGGTAGAAAGTTATGTGCGGATTTTCTACCAGAGGTCCGCAGTGAACAAGGAAGACAGGGATTTTTTAAAGGGTTTTTCTAATATTGTGGGATAGAATGCTTTCTTTGAATGTGTCGTGTTACTGCAGGCCCAGCAGGGGGGTGCCGTGTACTTTCTTAAATTTGCAGAAAGTTATGTGTGGATTTTCATGAGATTTCAGCCAGAGGCGGGGCTTGGGACGAGGAAATCTCCATTCGATTTTGGAGATGATCCAGATCAAATTCGGCTTCCAGGAATTTTTTTTTTTTTAAGGATTCTTTAACATTGTGAAATAGGACTTTTTTTTTTTGAGGTGTCATACTACAGAAGGCCCAGCAGGGGGAGCTGGGTACTATCTTTAATTTGCAAAAAGTTCCGTGTGAATTTTCATGAGAATTGAACCAGAGGCGGTGCTTCGACGACTAAGACTTTTGGAAGTGTCATAAGACAGTTTTTGGAAGTGTCATGCTACAGCAGGCCCAGCAGGGGGAGCTGTGAACTTTCTTTAATTTGCAGAAAGTTATGTGTGGATTTTCATGATATTTCAACCAGAGGCAAGGCTTCGGATGAGGGAGACTCCATTACATTTTGGAGATGATCCGGATTAAATTTGGGATCCTGGAATTTTTTAAGGATTCTTTAACATAGAAGGATTTTTTTTTTTGCCATTTTTTTGCCACTTTGGTGGATTGCTGCGGCTTGGTGTGGCAGTGCGCTCTCCGAGTGCTCTTGTTCCTAATGAGTACAATAGCAAAAGCAATAGCAATAAATTAGCAGCCTAATTTGCAGCACTACATTCAGGACCAGGCAGATACTAATTCATGTTGATGATTTTTGTTCCATGAGCTTCATATTTAAATAATTACATGTAAATAAATTTTTTTTTTTTTTTTTTTTGCTGCTCATGGAACCTCAATCTCAATTCACACACACACACACACACATGCGAAATTTCTTGTATTCTTATTTTTATTTGCATCAATTTCAAATGTAATATTGATCTAAATAATGTATTTGCATTTGGTTATCCCACTACACATGAATTTATTCATGCAATATTCAAGTAGGATGTTTTTTTTCTCTATTACTTATTATTTATTAATTGTGTGTGTGTGTGTGGGGGGGGGTGTTTAAGTGACCTCTGGCTGCTCTCGACTTTTTAAAACATTAATCTAAGAACAGAGTGTCAAATCTTGCATGGCGCACCTATCCGAGGGCAGTTACTTCTGGTTCCGTGAGCTTTCCAACTCCGGGCATATTATTGAACCAGTTGTATTGACTGAAAAGGATATTCGAGTTCTTTGTCATGGCTCTTTAGCTCTGTCTGAATGTTGTTTAATAATGCTGTCTTTGATGACCTGCACCCAATTTGCATACTTGCATACTATTTTAACCTCATGAGTGCATTCACAGTGTAAAGTATATCAACACGACGTAATGGTAAAAACCTGTAATTAATACACTCAGTGATCATGAACTTGGCCATATATGGAAGGAGTGGGGCTTTCAATATTCATGAAAATAGTGACAGAAGACTCAAGAGGATACACACAAGAGGGGATGTCATTTCCAGTCAGCATAAATAAACCATTCCCAGGAAAAATATACAACTTAAAGTGCTCAATTTGAGCCAGCTCTACACACCAGTGTATTACATAAGACATCAAAGTATATTGATGTACATGAATTGAGACACATAGAGACGGAACAGATTTTAATTTTTGATTTGATTCATGATTTCTCTTCTAAATCTAATTTGCATACTTACAAATGTCCCACTGTGGTACAGGACTGAGATGCAAAAAATGAAGCATGTGGCAAAAGAGGGAGAATTTTCTCCACGCGTATTAATTTATTTGGAATGCCAGAGGAAAACTGGTGACACGGTGGCATAGTGGTTAGTAATACTACCTCACAGCAAGATGGTCCTGGGTTTGAGTCCCAGGTTCGGGTTTTTCTGTGTGGAGTTTGCATGGTCTCCCAGTGTGTATGTGGGTTTGCGCTTTGCTTAGCGATTCTCCGAGTTAATGGTTCGGTGAGATAGAGCTTCACTGAACGATTCACCGACTTGGCCCGACTCGGTCGCCTAATGATTCAGTGGTTCACTACCTCATTCCATTCGTCAGAGGCAAGTTAGTCTTGCAATACAATCAGAGATCTTGTTGTAAAGACTGCCTGCTGCACAGTGCGTCACACAGCAATTCCCCCTTCGCCAGCTTTGAGACTTAATGAGTGATTCCGACTACTTCATATAATAATAGACAGTTAAATTAGCAAAGCACTGGTGAATCGATTCAGTTCTGTTTGCGAATCGATTCAACTCGTTCACTTAAACAAATCGATTCTTTTGAACGATGTGTTTGCGAATCGCCCATCACTAGTGCCCGCCTAAACCTTCTTGCTTGACTCCGATTGTGTTCAGACAGCAAGTTGCATCCAGAACAAGATGCTCTGGAACAATAGAAAAGCGGAGTAAGCTGCGCCCACCGGTGATAAGACTTTCTGGAACAAATTGCAAAACAAGTTGCGCCAGGGCAGCTTGGTGGAATTTGCACAATATATACTGTATGTTTTTGAAACATGTCAATGAGCATGAAATATATTACATAACAGTGAAAAGTTACAGTATATCTGTCTTCTTAATGTGTGTTGCTGTATTTTCCCAACCACTGTTGCTTCGTGAGTATCCCTCAAGTTGATAGAAGATAATATTAAAAAGGAAAGAGTAAGACACTGGGAAATTGCCTGCTATGTCCCAGACTGCACACTACCTGTGAAATACATGTAGTGTGAAGGGATTTTATAAAGCTGTCAACACATACACGCTCTGCTCGGTGCAATTATCTTAATGTAGCTGTTGCCATATTGAAGGCGTGAGGTAAAAGGACATTGCTCTGCAGAAGAGAGTCTCGGGGGGAATTTCTGTAGGAAATAAAAGGTTAAAAAAATAAGCTGGATGACATTAAATGTTCTCGAACAGAAAAAATTAGGGTTTTGCTGGTTGACTTAGTTGCTTAGCAACAAAGAGGTGGGTAATTTCAAATGGTACAAAGTTCTAAAAAGGAAAAGAGAGTAGAAAAAAATCGATAAGATGGATGACACAGAGGCAGCAACTTAAAAAAAATTACCTGCATTAAAAAATAAACCAACAACAACAAAATAACAAAAACAAAGGTTAAAGGAAAGTAAAGACAGAATATGATAAAAGAACAGGAATACCACAGAGCACCAGGAAACCACAACTCCAGGATTCCCAGTTCAATCCCAAGCTTGGGATTTTCTGTTCATGTTCTCTCAGCTATGTGATTTGAACCCAGAACCCTCTTGCTGTAAGGTGACAATGAACCACTCCACCACCATGCCACACCCTCACAAACTATATCAATTTTGATATCACTTCTGCCCCACAGCAAGGAGGTCCTGGGTTCGAGCCCCATGACAGTCAAGGACATTTCTATGTGGAGTTTAACTGTGCTTGTGTGGGTTTCCTCTGAGTACTCTGGGTTCCTCCCCCAGTCCAAGGACATTCACAATAGAATAACTGGGTATTTCAATTGCCCCTAGGTGTGGACGTGAGTGTAAATGGTTGTGTGTATGCAATGATCGGGCAAGCTGTTCAGGGTGTACCCAACCTTCGCCCCGGAATCAGCTGGGATGGGTTCCAACCTCCATGCAATCCTCATCGCTCACTCACTCATTTGCTTTATCCTACTGTCAACACAGGGAGGCTGAAGCCTACCTCAGTCGACTCTAGGCGAAGGCTGGGTGCACCCTGAACAGCTTGCCAGACTATTGCAGTGCCAACACACACTGACACCTAGGGGCAATTTGGAACAGCTAATTAGCCTGAGGTGCATTAGGCTATCGGAGGAAACCGAAGTACCCTGAGAAAACCCAAGCAAGCACGGGAAGAATGTACTCAGGATTTTCTTGCAGTGCAGTCCACTACACCACCATGCTCCCCCCACAAGCCCCCCCATCCCCTGGCCCAAACCTTTATGTCTTTTTGCATTAAAATAAGCCTTCTTTATGCTAGTTTATGCATTCTAACATATATACTGTATTACTGGATGAACATAGCCCCAGCGATAAACGGGGGTCGACTGCAAAGGATAAAGTGGATCAGATAATGACACTACATTCTCACAGGATCAGCCCCATGTTCCCCAATCCCTATGCTCCCCAGACCCGATGTTCCCCAGTACCTATGTTACCCGGTCCTTATTAAATTAATGGATCTTCCATTGTATTGTGTACTTTATAGTAGTAAGCTACAACAATTGTATCCATATTGTAAAATAAGTATGATGAAACAAAATCAAACATACTCATCCAAGTAACAATTTTCGGAATATTAGGGTTAGGAACATAGGTACTGGGGAACACAGAAATGGACCACATTCTCACCACATTTTGCCCATGTGCTCCTGTTTCCTGTTCATGTGTTCACGTCATTTTTGTTTATTGAGCAAATATCTAAATGCGGTAGTGGATGTTTGCATTAATAAAGGAATTCGGCATTTGCATCCTGCCTCCAAATTGTTTATTGACAGAAGGCAGGCACAGTGTGAAGTTACATATTTGCGATGGGCTGACCTTATTATAGCTCACGAATTTATGTAATAAGATAAACACTTTCTCAGTCATAGTCATGGGTATCACACCAACCTACACACCCCACCCGAGCTTCCTGGTGTGCTGGGGGCTGTTTTCTAAACCTGCTTTATTTTTTTACTTCTGAACTAAATGTTGCTTTCACAAAGAATAAAAGCATCCTTTTCTTCCTCTGACTGAATACATATCATTTATTATTCTGAGATGATAGTTATGAAATTGTTAAGAAAAAAAATGCTGGAAAAGTACGAAGGGTATGAGGGAAA
Source organism: Neosilurus mollespiculum (assembly GCA_030014195.1). Classification (NCBI taxonomy): domain Eukaryota; kingdom Metazoa; phylum Chordata; class Actinopteri; order Siluriformes; family Plotosidae; genus Neosilurus; species Neosilurus mollespiculum. Next base: position 6,463,522 of record JAQMYF010000011.1, on the reverse strand, counting down.
AGTGACTGTGTTTATTTGTCATTGCTATCATGTACCGAGGTGTTCATGCTAAAAGGTCATAATCTCGTACCAGATCTCAGTAAGTGCAGTTGGAAAGTAATAAAGATGATAGATGAGATAGCATTAAGATAAAACCTTTGACCTCTTTGATCCTTATCAGCTGTTAATCTGGATTAGTGTGTGCAGCTCCAGGCTAAGATAAAAGCTTTGAGATGTTTGTGGTTAACTCGAGTTCAAATAAGGAAACAACTTCACATGGAACTTCTTCATGTCTTCTGTGTTCTGAAGTCATCTTTTGATTGTTACTTGTAATATCATGAAGACTTGCATTCCTGTTTTACCACAGCAATAAAGTACAACACTACACATACTTAGTATCTGTTTATTGTTAGAATTTACTGTATGTTCTGGAAAGTCCAGTTATCAGTTACACCAGGGTTGTCCAATCTTATCCGCAAAGGGCGGGTGTGAGTGCAGGTTTTCACTTCAACTGAGCAGGAGCCACACCTTCCACCTGTGTGAACTACTGATCTCAGAAACTGATTACATCATGTATCCTCGTGTTTGCATGTGGCAAAACCTGAAGCCAGACTGGTGCCATCTTGGTGAGACCACGTTACTGTTGGAAGTTACACTCAAATAGCATGAGAAGATGGGAAAAACAATTACATCCAAGGTGTACATTTCATTTTAAACCCCTTTTTCTCCTTTTTTTTCAATTTCAGCTATGCAGAGCTTTTTTATTTTAAATTTTTTCAATGAATACAAATATCAGCGAACTTATTGGTTAGGTTATATAAATTTAGGGTATTCTGACTGTCAGCAGTAAAATTGAAAATTTTCGAGCTATGTTGTCTTTCAATGGCTCCGTTTTGAGATCGTAAAGCAAGGTGGTCTCACCAAGATGGCTGCCACTTGGCTTTAAAATTGAAACACTAACCTGCAATTCGTTCTTTTCATGCATGCATGGGTTTCTTTTTCCTTTGTGTGTGCAAGTCCTACAGTGGTCTGGCGAGCTGTTCAGAGTGTAACCAGCCTTCGCCCACAGTGGGCTGAGATAGGCTCCAGCCTCCCTGTAACCCTAAGTGGTTCAACAATAGGACCCTTTAGTGTTATTTGTCGAAATAATAATATTTAATAATAAAACACTGGAATGAAAACATGTACGAACACCAGCCCTTTGTAGATAACATTGCGCACCCCCCCACCTGATCTCCTGCAGTCAGCCGTTTTTTCCTTTCCATCCTCTCAATTTTCTCTTTCAAGAAAAAAAAAAAAGAAAGAAAAAAAAAAACCCTCCAGCTTGTCATGCTACTGAGAAAGCAGAAAACCCAAAGTCCTCTTCCCTGAAGACTCTCCTGTCATGGAAAATTTCAAAGAACAGCTTTAGCACTGAGTCATGAAAAAAAAAAACTGCAGACACTGGAGATTCCTCGCATAAATATTAAATCTCTTCTCCGAAATCTTCACCATGTCATGAATTACAACATTATCTGTTACATAACAGCAATTTTTACATTAACTCTTTAACTCTCATGCACTACTGTCAAAAATTTCAACACCTTCTGACCAATCAGATTCAAGAATTCAGCAGCACTAGGGTATAAAGGAGTACACGTATTTGTGAATGCTTCATTTCGCTCAAGAGCAATTCCGACGTAACTGACATTTTATTTACACAAAAAAAAAAGACCTTCAGCTTTTATTACAGACAAAATTTAATTATAAAAATTCATTGAAATTTTAAAGACTTGAAAATCAGAACAAATTCTTGTATGAAAATTGTGAGATTGAAATTTAATTCAAGTATGTATGTATGAACTGGGAGCACATCACTTAAGTTTTGTACAAACAATTACCTGATAACAAGGTATTAACTGGTCCAATAAAACATAAAACACATTTAACAATATTATAATGAGAATAAATACTTAGAATACCTCAGTGGTTAGCACGTCTGCCTCACAGAAAGAAGGTCTTGGGTTCGATTTCTGGGCTTGGGCGCTTCTGTGTGGAGTTTGCGTGTTCTCCCCATGCTTGCGTGGGTTTCCTTCGGGTACTCTGGTTTCCTCCCACAGTCCAAAAACATGCACGGTAGGCTAATTGGCTGTTCCGCCCCTAGGTATGAGTGTAAGTGTGAATGATTGTATGTGTGTTGTTCTGTGTATGTGTGTTGGCCTGGCGAGCTGTTCAGGGTGTACTCCACCCTCGCCCAGAGTCGGCTGAGATTGGTGCCAGCCTCCCCACAACCCTGATGATGAATTAGCGTAACTGACTTCTTTTTTGGGGATTTTTCCCCATTTTTCTCCGTAATTTAGTCGTATCCAATTCCCACCCATCAAGTATTGCCTTCCCTATCACACAACCACCACCAACCAGGGAGGGGCGTAAATATGCACATGCCCCCCTCCGTGACATCCACCCGCCTTTTTTTGAACTGCTGCGCATGCGTATTTGTGTTCAATCTAATGCACTCGGGGGGAAAATGCCATCCTCCCCCCTCGTACGAATGAGCTCACAGACTCCCATGATTGGTTGGTGATCGCTGTGAGTGACAGGGAAGTGCACATATGCCATCCCTCCCTCCCGTAAGAGCTTGGCCAATTAGCTCCCATGGACTCCCGGACACAGATGGCTGTGGCATCAGTCCAGATTTGAACTGGCACCACTGATTTTATATCAGTATACAGATGAAGTTTCAAACTCCAAGATGACTGCCAGTCACGTGACCTTATGTTGTGATTTTTAAAACAGCAAATAATTCTACAAAATATTCTAACAAGTTTACTTAATTACTATTTTTTGAACATTTTTCATGGAATTGTCCTCTATTTATAAATATCGATGTACTATTCTTAAAATTTTATTCATAAAATTCAAATTTAGCACTACAAGTTGAGGCACAACAAGTTATCAGAAAAGCTATGATGCTTATCGGCACTGATCTTAAGCGTGCCAGGAACTGAACTTGAGCGGCAAAAAATCTCCCACGGAGCCCATGAGGATGAAAAGGTTTCACTATAGGATGAAGGTAATCAGTCATAAGAACTCTATTGATTCAAACAGCAGGAAAAACTCTACTACAGTATAACAGAGTCCCCCCCACACACACCCACATCCCCAACACGCACACACACCACTTAATTTGTCGGCTGTCTGAATTTTAACATGCCCTTGCGGACTCCAGTTGTCCTTGGAGAAACCGCCTTTCCCAGTTAAATGACTAGTACTTTATCAGTAAAGTTTGCCTGATAATCTCTTGAGGCCTGTGTGTGTGTGTGTGTGTGTGTGTGTGTGTGTGTGTGTGTGTGTGTGTGTCGAATTCAGAAGCAGAATTTACCCCCAAGGAATTGCGTCCAGAAACCATTTCTTATACAGAGCCACGGACAAGACAGATTATCAACAGCAATATCATTAACATTGCTAAATTACTTGTTAGCGGCACCGTGGCGTAGTGGTTCGCACATCCACCTCACAGCAAGAAGGTCCTGAGTTTGAGTCCCGAGGGTGTTTCTGTGTGGAGTTTGCATGCTCTCTCCGTGCTTGCGTGGGTTTCCTCTGGGTTCTCTGGTTTCCTCCCACAGTCCAATGACATACACATTAGGCTACCTAGATGTTCCAAATTGACCATCGGTGTGAGTGTGAGTGTGAATGGTTATGTGTGTGTGTGTGTGTGTGTGTGTGTGTGTGTGTGTGTGTATGAGTGTGTTGGCCCTGCGGTGATTTGGCGAACTGTTTGGAGTGCCTTCGCCCAGTGTGGGCTGAGATAGGCCCCAGCATCCCTGTGACCTTAATAGGATTAAATGGCCCAGAAAAATGAATAAATGAATGAATGATGATTTACATGCGATGCTCAGATGAGTTTTTACACAGCCGAGTAATTTATCTACACATGAAAGCACACCAAGTGAGAAGGAAAATAGAGTCGACACAGGGACCTGTTTCGACTACCGCACATTGTGTTTGCTGTTGTTGTAATGAACAACCACACTATATTTTAAGAGAAACTGATATTAAAGGTGAAGTTAGGGATTTCAACCATATTTATGTTATGTCTTCACCTTGGTAAGATACAAAACATAACACGTGTATGTGTCAGACAAAGAGAAGAGCATTATTTATCTGTTTGTGTGCCTACAAGGTCTGTCTAGATCATCTACTGAACAGAAACCTTCATATGTCTCGAGACGGAGTGACATTTCCCATCACACATGCTTGGAAAAGAAAGTGCCCCTCAGAAAAATATGTCCCCTCTGGCAGGCTTCATTGGGTTTGCGTGTGTGTGGGTGTGTGTGTGTGTGTGTGTGTGTGTGTGTGTGTGAGAGAGAGAGAGAGAG
>JAQMYF010000011.1:6422404-6443517 GCA_030014195.1 Neosilurus mollespiculum | reverse complement strand
AATAGACTTTGGAAATAAAAGAGTGGCATGGAAAGAAAGTGTGTGTGATTTCTTGGATCATATACCTGTTCTAACCGAACAACCTGTAGAGTTTGCAGTGACATTGAATCAATAACTGAGGATTAAACAATCATCATCACAGAGGTCACGTGTTGGTATTCAAACCCCAACTCCTCAATTACAACCTTGTTAGGTGATACAGAATTGCCCAGGGGTCAAATACAATATATACTACTTATTAACCAAGTGTGAGGTCGGTACAAGGAAATTCCAGACTCAGGCTGTGATGTATTGTGGGTTATAACAAGAGAGAGACTGGAATCTGGAAATTCCTGCATTGACCGATATAACATTGTTAATAAGTTATTTATTATATACGGCATTTCTGTAACATTCCCCGAAAGAAGGAAAAAATTGGAAAAAATGAACCTGGGTAGATGCAGGGTGCCACACTGACCCTGTTCATGGTGCTCTCTCTGAACTCACAGAGAACCTCTTAGAGGTGCAGAAAATGGCCATCAGCATCCTTTTTCCCTGAAAGTATAAGCTACACACATGAAAAGATGTCCAAGTTCTTGAGCTGGTAAGTGCAGAACGTCCACGTTCTCCTGTGCCCAGGTATCGGTGGAAGCATTCATGTCAACAGAGGTCTTTTTTATGGTGCTTTGTTTTTAACTTCATAACTCTTCATGATGCCGGCACGGCGGCACAGTGGTTAGCACATCCACCTCACAGCAAGAAGGCCTGGGTTTGATTCCTGGGCTCGGGTGTTTCTGTGTGGAGTTTGCATGTACTCCACCTGCTTGTGTGGGTATTTCCTGGATACTCAGGTTTCCACCCACAGTCCCAAAAACATGCACAGTAGGCTGATTGGCTGTTCCAAATCACCCCTAGGTGTAAGAGTGAGTTTGAATGGTTGTATGTGTGTTTCTGCTCTGCGATGGCCTGGTGAGCCGTACAGGGTGTACCCCGCCCTCGCCCAGAGTCGACTGAGATGGGCGCCTGGCACCTCGCAACCCTAATTAGGATTAAGCAGCTTAGAAAATGAATGAATGAATGAACTCTTCCAGACTGTTGCTGTGTTTTCAACACCAACAGGTCACTTTCTCCTTCTTTAAACTCTTCAGAATAGAAGAATTCCCTCTCTGAATGCTCGTCCTCACTCATGTTTAAAGCTACCAGCAGTGAATCTAATGTGATACATTTTTTTTGCATATCAAGCAAGAAAAACAGAGAAAAGACTGACTTTTTTTGAAGTCTGTGTTTTGAAAAAGTACTAACGGGCCAAGAAAAAAGTTATTGACCGGCCCATACTGAGGGATTACAGCCTGCTCAACAGCCAATCGGAATGCATGTACTGTGGTTGCAATATAATAAAGAGAATTACTCCATACAGAGGTTGGAGTGTCGTCTGCATCCTGTTTGGCTTGCCCTATACAAGAAACATTGCAACGGATATTAAATAGTTTGTGGTTGAAGGTCCCATACTGTGGACATTTGCATAATGGGTGTTGGGCAACTAAAACCTATGCAAGTCTAGTCTTGTGGTAATAAAAACATAGTGACAAAAACATTTTGATATGTGCATGAATAAGAGGAACTGCCTATGTGGTTGATTGCAGCCGTCAATGTAGAAGAAAGTGAGAAAGGGTAGCGGTGATTAAATCTGACACAAACAACTAGATTCAGTGAGCATGAGTGTGTGTAGGAATAAATTGTGTGAGCATGTGTTTAGGGAGATGGAAATGTCTGCTGAGAATTAATTTTTGAAATGAGGAATGTTAATTACTGGTTGAATAAAGTTCTTGCATAATGTATCAGCATAGGAAAATCTAACAACTAGAATCTCACCCACCCCCAAATTATTTTTAGCTACATGCCTTGCAACATGCAAGGTCCAGATAGTATTTACAGAAAATTATCCTTAGGTTGGTGGCACCGTGGCGTATTGGTTAGCATGTCAGCCTCACAGCAAGAAGGTCCCTGGTTCAAGTCCCGGGTTGGCGAGGACGTTTGTGTGTGGAGTTTGCATGTTCTTCCTGTGCTTGTGTGTTTCCTCTGGGTACTCCGGTTTCCTCCCACAATCCCAGAGACATACACATTAGGATAACTGGCTGTTGCAAATTGCCACTGAGTGTGTGTGAATGGTTGTCTGCGTGTTGGCAATGTGATAGACTGGCGAGCTGTTTAGGGTGTACCCTGACATCGCTCAGAGTCGGCTGAGATAGGCTACAGCTTCTCCATTATACTAGTAGCATTAAATAGTTGAGCAAATGAATGAATGAATGAATGAATGTATACCCTTAGCCAACAATTTTGGAGTAGCAACGTTATTATTGAAAATTTGCAAACTTGATTCACACAAGTCTTCAGTGCATCTATTCATGTCCCTACAGCTTAACTTGAAGTAAATATAACTTCATGTTATGTCATTTTCTAAGCCTCTTAATCCTAGTTAGGGTCGTGCGGAGGCTGGCGCCCATCTCAGCTGACTCTGGGTGAGGGTGGGGTACACCCTGAACCATGGCAGGGCCAACACACATACAACCATTCACACTCACTCTTACACCTAGGGACAATTTGGAACCGCCAATTAGCCTAATGTGCATGTTTTTGGGCTGTGGGAGGAAACCGGAGTACCCAGAGGAAACTCACACAAGCACAGGGAGAACAGGCAAACTCATACAAATACACATACAAACCCACATACAAACCCTGTGAGGCGAACGTGCTAACCAAAATATCCAATGTCACACTAACAAGAGTGCTTTTGCTCCATATATCCATGGATGAACATGGGGTGTGATTCAGCTGTAGACATCAATACTACAAGCCTTTTGATAAAATCAGGCTCGGTACAATAGCAGGATCGCAGGTATAATATTCATTTTATTCAATGGTTCTATATATGCAAGAAATTAATACAAAGCTACCAACAAATCAGATACAATAAGGCTTAAAGGTACAATTTGTAACATTTTGGAGGATCTATTAGCAGAAATTAAGTAGATACACAATAAATACATTTTCATTAATCTATAATCATTTAAAAAATTAAAGCTGTTGAGTTTTCAAAATCTTTGAATAAGCTATTTATGTCTACATGGGGAGCGGTCTCCTCTTACAGAGGCCGCTATCTTCATTTGGCTGCAATCTGGAAACTCACCACTAGAGACAGTTTAAGCTTCATTCATTCATTGATTGATTCATTCATTTGTTCATTCACTCATTCAGTCATTCATTTGCCAGACCATTTAATCCTATTATGCTGAAGTCTATCTCGGCTAACACTGGGTGAAGGTGGGGTAAACCCTGAAAAACTTCAACTCAGTACTCACACACACACAACCACTCAAATTCACACTCACACCTAGGGGCAATTTGGAACAGCCAGCTAGTCTAATGTGCATGTCTTTGGACTTTGGGAGGAAACCGGAGTACCCAGAGGAAACACACACATACATGGGCAGAATACTTTACATAGAAATGCCTTTGCCGAGCTCAGGACCTTTTTGCTGTGAGGCCGATGTGTTAACCACTACGCAACCGTGCCGTCTAAATCTTACGCACTGAACCTTTAATATTTCATTCGTTCTTTGCAGAAATATGGAAATCCTTCCTGAAGAAACCACAACTGGTGAAAAAGAGTGTCATGCCAATACACAGATTTTAGGAAGTGAAGAAAAGTAAAAGACAATTGCTAGAATAAAAAAATAAACTCATCAACAAAATGCATCCATTGTCTTTACTGCTTATCCGCCAAATGGAGCATATCCTAGATGAATTCTGGTTAGAGGTGGGGTGCACCTGGGACTTTGTTTTATCTTGTCTGCTCATGTTTTTATATCTGGAACACTTTATTGATTTAGTACATCTATATATTTTTTAATAACATGCCACTGCACATGCTTTATTCCAGATAGTTCTGTCTTCTACTGTTGATCCAATGAAGGTTTACATATTGCCATCATCAGACAATTCCCAAGGCCATCTTCTAGGTTTGGAGGCCACTCACTCCATCAGATTTGTTACACTTACTAGTCAGGATCTTCAAACAGCAGTGATTACCTCAGTGCAATCCATAAACCCAGATGTAAACATGCCAAAGGTTCGTGTCAACCTACCTCTGTAACATGACAGGTCCCCAGGCAAATATAAAGGTTTCATCATGCAATGCACTTTCTTTTTCTCTAGTTCTCCCTCAGTGAATTTCTGGCACATAAGCAGATTAGCTCTGATTAGAACGATGCCTTTTCCCTGTTGCGGAGAAAGGGTCATTACAAAGCTGAATGCAAATCAGGTCCATAGAAAACATTTACAGAAATCAGTGCCAGAATATACGAAGCAGCTAAATTAGCTCTGGTTCTTTAATACTCATTCTTTAAATGAGGGCACCAGACCAGTGGAATTGTAAAATTGAGGACCATCTCCCTAACAATGTGCCACAGACTCCTATACAATAATAAGTCCATCTCATTCACCATTAGCATCATAACCCTATCATACAGGGATTTTCATGCCTAACAGCTCACAATCCTTCTATTATCTGCAGTTTGGGTGAATCAACCACATACAGCACTCAGTATTACATTGGCTGTGTCTCCTTCCCATGTAGAATCATGTTCAAAAGGCTATTGAGTGACTCTAATGCCTACATGGGACTGTGCCAATAACCTCTCCATGCAGCTATGTTTAAACATTATTATTATCATACAATTAAAATAGTACATACAATCTGATTGGTTGATGAGGGGGCAAAAAATTATTGATGGACTGGGGCGTATTTGACTGGCCAATTAGCTGTTAAGTGACATAGTGTATGCTATAATTTTCAGCAGCTTTCATTAAAGTATTCAGTGTTTTCTTAAGGGGGTGATCACATGAGAGGTACGATAGAAAAGCAACTGACGCAAATGGCAATTCACAGCTGTCGCTTTTCATTCCCAGAATGTTCTCAAATTTGTTGCATGACATTTGCGGCATCACATTTTGGTCACCTGGTTCGTGAACTCATTACAAAAAATTTCAAACATGTTTGAAATTTTTGCGAATGTCGCAAAATGAGGCTCTGACTTGGAGTATTCACAAACCCTTCTTAAACAGTCCGCACATGTCGTGAGAAGGTCGCAAAAGCGGCGTTTTGCTCATAAGAAAAAGTGACAAGTTGGAGACTTCCACGCGGAAAATTTGAGACTTGCTGACATCCGCCATATTCTGTGTATTTTGTCAACATTTGTATTTCATTTGCATTTTGTTCACGCTAATAACATGCAAATAAAAAGTGAATGGTTTGAGAACAAAAAGCGAACAAAGTAGATTTGCTTTGTTTCACCAAACATTAGCAAACTAATCTCAAATTACTCGCAAATCAGTAGCAAAATTGTTGCACAACTTTTTTGCAATATATGAATTTAAGCCACAAAATATTCGCTTGCATGTGCAGTCAGGAACATCTTGACGCAAATTTTAAAATTCACAAAGAAATGAATTCCCATCAGTCACTGTTCTATTGCACCTCTAGTGTGATCACCCCCTTAGAAGAAAAGGTGTATAAAGGAAATATCCTAAGCGACGTAGAGTTTATGAACTCGCTGCTTGTTAAACTGCTGCAATTAGTTTCTGCATGGACTCTGCATGTTTTCTCTGTGCTTGCGTGGGTTTCCTCTTTGTACTCCAGTATCCTCCCACAGTCTAAAGACATGCACATTAGTCTAATTGGCTATTCCAAATTGCCTGTGTATATGTGTTAGCCCTACAAAGGATTAACAAGTTGTTCAGGGTGTACCCCATCTTCACCAGAAGGCTCCAGCCTCCCGTGAGCCTAGTAGGATTAAGCTGATCAGCAAATGAATTAATTAATTAATTAATTAATTACTGTTACTGTCATTAGCACCTAAACATGATTATACAATGTTTAAAATCTTATTCAGTTGAGATGTGGAAGCTAGGAATGCAGCTTTCATCTTTTTTCATCTTCATCTTCTTCCGCTTGTTCCGGGGTCGGGTCGCGGGGGCAGCAACCTAAGCAGTGAGGTCCAGATGTCCCTCTCCCCAGCCACTACCTCCAGCATTTCCGGGGGGACATCAAGGCATACCCAGACCAGCCAATAGACGTAGTCCCTCCAGCATATTCTGGGTCGACCCTCGGGTCTCTTCCTGGTTGGACATGCCGAAACACCACACCAGGGAGGCATTTGGGAGGTATTCTAATCAGATACCTAAGCCACATCAACTGGCTCCTCTCAAAGCGGAGGAGCAGCGGTTCTACTCTGAGCTCCTCTCGGATGACAGAACTTCTCACCCTATATCTAAAGGAGAGCCCTGCCACCCTGCAAAGGAAGCTCATTTCAGACACTTGTATTTGCGATCTTGTTCTTTCGGTCACTACCCAAAGTTAGTGACCACAGGTGAGGATAGGAACGTAAACTGACTGGTAAATTCATTAATGCATTGAACTGCTATTAGCATTTTTTTCTTTTTACCAATTCATTGTCAGATGTATTATTCAATACATCAAAGTAGAGCTAAATATATGGTATGAGGGAAAAAAAAGAGGACTACAATTTCATCCAGACAAGCCTGTTTCGAGGATGCCCACTCATCAGAAATACCCTAATGAGTGGGCAACCTCAAAACAGGCTTGTCGGGATGAAATTGTAGTCCTCTTTTTTTCCCCTCATACCATATATATATATATTTCATTTGTTAATATCATGGTTTTCCATGGCGGCATGGTGGATTAGTGGGTAGCACATCCACCACATAGCAAGCAGGTCCTGGGTTCGAGTCCTGGGTTCAGCAAGGGCGTTTCTGTGTGGAGTTTGTATGCTCTCACCATACTTGTGTGGGTTCCCTCTGGGTACTCCAGTTTCCTCCCACATTCTAAAGACATGCGCATTAGGCAAATTGGCCCTAGGTGTGAGTCTGAGTATGAATAGTTGTATGTGTTGCCCTGTGATGGACTGGCGAGCTGTTTAGGGTGGACCCTACCTTCGCTCCAGCCTCCTAACGACCCTAAGAGATTGAATAAATGAATGTTTTCATAACTGTAAACTTAGCTTGATGCTTATAACAATAGGGAAAACATTTTTGCTTAATCCTATAGTGTTTATACTATTACATATGGTATATTTGTATGAATAATCGAGAGTATATTTGTAGATGTAGACGAGTACGCCTTAGAATACACGCCACGTAATGCTTTAGACCAATTAATTGTATTTTACCACCACCTTGTGGTCGATTGAAGTATTGCATTATAGACTGCAAACGTATGCGGTTGGTGTGAGGCAGGAACACGCCCTGGAAAGGATATTTAATTACATAACAAGGCACCATTGCACGCACGCACACACACACACTAATTCTTACACCCTGAACAGTTCACCAGACCATCACAGGACCAACACACAAACACACACACACACACACACACACACACAAACAACCATTCACTCTCATACTAACTGTGGTGGAAACCAGAGTGCCTGGAGGAAACCCATGCATGTATGTAGAGTTAATACCTTATCGGGCATTTCATGAAACAGAAATCACTATATAATTGCTTTTCTCCTCTCAACCAGTTAAAAAGACCTATCAATAAAATCTCCTACCCCTGTCATAGCACTGGTTGTCGTCCTTTCATTGCATACAGAATCCGGCGTGACTTTTTTGTTTGCATCAAATCATACTTCTGACCATTTGTACTCTCTGAGCAATCCTCCAAAAAGTGCATATATATATATACACAATTTTCTTTTGTACACAGGGCTAATCCAAACACATGCACCAGGTAGGTCTTGTTCTGTATGCCGCTTACTACATGCACAGTTTTAGGCACATACTTACCATATCAGGGCCGGCAGGAGCTTCGGCTATCCAAAGTGTGATCGCTCCAAAACAAACTGCTGAAAATGTGCATATCGTGTGTGAGGCATGCATAGAGTGGAGTGGGTGTAGAAGATGTCCACAAAAAGAGTCAGATTCCTCAGCAATAATGCTGGAAATAAGTCTTTATTTCATCATGGATCAATTTTAATAATAATAATAAAAGCCCCCTCCTTGAATCACTACCTTATTGTGGTGGATGGGGTTTGTGTGTCCTAATGATCCTAGGAGCCATGTTGGCATTATGCCCCTGGTAGTGTCACCCAAGGCAAACAGGTCCTAGGTGAAGGTCAAGACTAAGCACGGTTATGAAGACCCCTATGGATAGAACATCAAGTATTCAGTTTCCCTTGCCCAGACGTGGGTTACTGGGGTACCCCCCTGGAGCCAGGCCTGGGGGAGGGGCTCCAAGGCGAGCGCCTGGTGGTCGGGCTTCTGCTCATAGAGCCTGGCCGGGCCTAGCCCGAAAATGAATCATGGGTCCACCCTCCCATGGACCCACCACCTGTGGGAAAGGCTATAATGGTCTGGTGCGTTGTGAGTTGGAGGGCAGCCGAAGACATGAGTTCTGTCAGACCGATCCTCGGCTATTGACACTGGCTCTTGGAACATGCATGCCACGAGGTTGAGAGATACCACCTAGATATAGTCAGACTCACCTCGCCCCCTGGGGACTCCCTTGTCATCCTGGGAAACTTCAACGCGCATGTGGGCAACGACAGTGACCTGGAAGGGTGTGATTGGTATGTACAGCCTCTCCGATCTGTTTCGTTGTTGGACTTGGAATGTTGGACATGGAATCCGATTGGGCCATGTTTCGTGCCTCCATTATTTAGGCAGCAGCCTAGAGCTGTGGCTGGAAGGTCATCGGTGCCTGTCGTGGCGGTAGAAGGCTGAAGAAGGAGGCCTGTCGGGTCATTTTGGTCTGTGGGACTCCTGAGGCAACAGACAGGTATCGGCAGGCCAAACATGCTGCAGCCTGGGCTGTCACCAAAGCAAAATCTCGGGTGTGGGAGGAGTTCGGTGAGGGCCTGGAAAGCGACTATTGATTAGCCTCAAAAAGGTTCTTTACCACCATCTGACACCTCAGGAGGGGGAAGCAGTTCTCCACAAATACTGTTTACAGTGGAAGTGGGGAGCTATTCACATCGAGTGGGCATGTCTTCAGGAGGTGGAAGGAATACTTTGAGGACCTCCTCAATCCCACCAACACACCTTCCGTGGAGGAGGAAGACCCTGGGGGTTCGGGTGGGGGTCTGCCTATTGCTGGGGCTGAGATTGCCTAGGTAGTCAAAATGCTCCTCTGTGGCCAGGCTCCGGGGGTGGATGAGATCCGTCCTGAATATCTCAGGGCTCTGGATGTTGTATGACTGTCTTGGTTGCACATCTCTGCAACATCACGTGGTCATCGGGGGCCGTACCTCAGGATTGGCAAACCAAGGTGGAATTCCCTTTTTTAAAAAGGGGACCAGAGGGTTGTTCCAACTGTCGTGGAATCACACTCCTCAGTCTACCCAGGAAAGTCTATGTCCTTTGTCACTGGTTCTGTTCATAATTTTTATGGTCAGAATTTCTAGGCACAGCCGAGGCGTTGAGGGGTTCTGGTTTGGTGGCCATAGGATCTCGTCTCTGCTTTTGTTTCTTTGCTGTTGTCCTTTGGGCTTCATCAAGCCGGTACCTCCAGCTCCCATTGGAGTGATTCACAGCTGAGTGCGAAGCGGCTGGGATGAGAATCAGCACCTCCAAGTCCGAGCCCATGGTTCTCATCCGGGTCTGGAACGAGGTCTTGCCCCAAGTGGAAGAGTTCAAATATCTCTGGGTCTTGTTTACGAGTGAAGGAAGGATGGAGCAGGAGATTGACGGGCGGATCGGTGTAGACTCTGCTGTAAAGCAGAGATTGTACCGGTCCGTTGTGGTGAAGAGAGAGCTGAACCAAAAGGCAAAGCTCTCAATTTACCAGTCGAGCTACGTTCCTACCCTCACCTATGGTTACCTGCTTTGGGTAGTGACCGAAAAAACAAGATCGCAAATACAGGCGGCTGAAATGAGCTTCCTTGGCAGGATTGCGGGACTCTCACCTCAGAGACAGGGTGAGAAGCCCACTGCTCCTTAGCATTGAGAGGAGCCAGTTGAGGTGGCTCGGGCATCTGATTAGAATGCCTCCTGAACGCCTACCTAGTGTGGCATGTGCAACCGGGAAGAGACCCCGGGGTCGACCCAGAACACGCTGGAGGGACTGTGTCTCTCGCCTGGTCTGGGAATGCCTCGGTGTCCCCCCCAGAAGAGCTGGAGGAATTGGCTGGGGAGAGTAACGTCTGAACCTCACTGCTTAGGCTGCTTCCCGACCCCAGAACAAGCAGCAGAAGATGAATGATGAATGGATGATGAGATATTTTCAGGGAGGTAGATCTCCAGGAACAGGGTTGGGCACCACTAGTTTAAATAAAGTTAAATTTATTAAAGTCTGCTATGCTATGCTTTATCAAGCTATGCTATCATTTGGTCCATGTATCCCCAACTTTTTTCGGGCTGTTCCTAGGGTCCTTCCTCCTACTAGGGTCATGAGGAGGCTGGAACCTGTCTCAACCGACTCTGGCCAAGGGTGGGTGCACCCTGAACAACTTCCCAGCCCATTGAGGGCCAACATACACACACACACATAAACATTCACACTCACTCTCACACCTAGGGGCAATTTTGAACAGCCAGTTAGCCTACTGTGCATGTCTTTGGACTGTAGGAGGAAACCAGAGTACATACAAACTTCACACAAAAATGCCCTTGACGAGCCCAGGACTCGAACCCAGGACCTTCTTGGTCTTGTGAGGTGAATGTGTTAACCACTACACCACCATGCCACCCTAAGATCAATTAACAAACAGAAATATATGCTTATTAAATCTATAGGGCCTTCTTAAGTTCAGAATTTCAAAACCGCGACTTGGGTTAGCGCTTTCAGCTATCAGTTCCTTCTTTGTTTACAGAGGGATGTTAGATCAGCATGGCTGTGCACACGGTGAACACTGAAGGAATCATTATATACTCTTGTATAGTAGTCACTCAAGCCTGCAACTCCAAAAGTGCCGGTAAAGTATGTTTTAATGAGATTTGTGTGGTCTGACAGAGCAAACAAAAGACATGCATTAGTGAAGGAATTGCGTTTTAACCCCAATGGTGGGAAATGACATCATTATTACTCACACTTTACCACTCACCAGGCACCAAACAGGGCAGCGGAGTGCTGCTGCATCATTCTCATCATGGAGGGGAAAATACCATTGCACTTCTATCAGTGGATAGTTAAATGGTATTATGGGTATTATGTAGGAAACCTGTAAATCCCAATTCCCCAAACAAACAAACAAACAAATAAATAAATAACACAGAGAGAGAAGATCACATGAAATGACTGGAGTACTGTAAATTCTGACTTTATCAGGTGATGTTTTGTTGATGTAGTTACAGGTTTTGTCCACACGGTGCCAGCAGAGAGCGACTAATCAGTGTATAATCTGTACCGCGCCACTCCTCCTGAATCACGACGCTGCTGAAGGTTCCACCGCCCGAGGCAGAGCCAAAGCCCCGCCCGTCCTGTGTTCACATCTTATCTTGGTTTAACGGGAGCTGTATATTTGTCAGAAGCCCAACTTCATATTTAATTCTCCTGATAGCAGTTGACCACTTTGATTACGCAAAGTAGCCGGAAAGCGTGATTCAGGCAGCACCATGCGGGACGCGGTCGGACTCCTTCGCTGTGCGGTAGCTTAGCCCCTCAGTTAGCTACTAACCCAAAGTAAGGGGCTGTTTTCTTTTTTTTAAGGTAGGTTATAACCTCTGTAGTCTAAAATGGGTGTATACTGGTGTGATAAACTGTCTCCTGATAGACCGGGCAGTGTATGACAGAAAAAGAAAATCTTTGTTTCCCGTAGCGAGGAGACGCTTCACCGACCCCGGGACAACGCTCCTTTCTTCCGGCAGAGGGAACAACTCGAGCCCGAGGCTCTAAACGCGGCCTAAGACAACAGCGCAGACTTTTCTTCTCTTCAGGACTTCGGATAAGACTCGTTTTCACGCAGCGGTGCGAAAGGAGTTCGGAGAAATGCTCCAAGTCTAACAATACGTTATTTAATGCGTTTGGTTTTAGTAAAAGCGGTTTTAAAACTAAAGAATGGCGTCTTATGTGGATAGCAGTTTTCGTCAGGCGATTATGAAGAACCCCAGCGAAAGGACGCAACAGGTAAGCAGCAAAATGGTTTGTTTTTAGCTCGCACTGAGGTTGTTTTTTTCTTTCTTTCTTTTTCTTTCTTTCTTTCTTTTAACTTTGAAATGATTGCAGGTTTACAAAGCGGGTGGGTTTAATTGTCGAGAAGGACGATTCTGGCTCTCGGGAGGAGCAGTTATCGTTTTGTAAATATTGTCAGTTAGCCAGGAAGCTAATCACACAGTCCTAGCTACCGTTACTTATAGCCCGTGACAACAAAATCATACGGTGTCAACACGTTTTAGTGTCGGTGATGTTTTTTGTAATGATAATGCAGTGTTTTATTCTGAAGAGAGTGAGGAAAATGATGCTAGCAGGCTAATAAATCCTGTTTTCTCCCCCTCTTGTGTGGTTCAGTGGTTCAGTCCCAATAAGACTCCTGGGTCCCTAGATATGCGCACTACGTCATGTATGAAATATGGCTTCTACTCCCTTCCGAGTGTATTTATAGGTTGGATAAGGCGCTGGTGTGGATTCAGCCCATCTCTCGGGGGTCGTGGCGTCAGGAAGTGCACAGAGAGCAGTGTGTGTGTGACGTCTGCACACATTTACACTGATATTGTGATGAACCGCAGCGTTTTTCTGGTCTCTTCCTACACAACCATGGATTTGAGTTGCAAATGATGGTATGAGATCATTGAGCTTGGAAGGAAAAAAAACATGACAAGGCTTTGAGAAAGTGGGATGCCAGGCCTTGAGAATGTTTCTAATAAAAAGATTCACGTGAGCAAAAACCACAACAATGAAAGAAAGCTAAACAAAAAAAAAAACAGTAATATGGACATTGTTTCGCACTGGCCGTGTGGGGGAAAGACACTAGTCTGGACCAATGGTCCTGTATGACTGTTTATATTTTAAGTGGCCTCCTGTCAGTCATTTCAAAGACACGCCTCCAAAGCTCTGGATGTCCTCAAAAATCAGTACACACCTCACCCTCGGGAACCTCAAAAGTCCGGCAATCACTGATGTCCGGGGGGTCCCTTCCCTCTCCCGGACATTTACCATAATCAATCCGGCAATCACCATTATTCAGCAGCAGTCCCGGACTTTTACACACTTATCCGACACTCAATACACAATATTGTGTTTCCACAAACTTAAGGAGCGAATCAGCACATTCTTTTATCACGTTCATTTTAAATGTGGGACCGGCTCGTCGTCACTGCTCTCACTTTCACTTCGCTCTCCCGTCACTAATGCCACTATCTGTTCATCGGATATTATTTCGTGCCCCTCTGCTGCTTCGTTTTCGTCCATCCACTCGGGCAGGAACGGGCAGAACAGGAGGGAAATTTGAAAATCATGACCGTCCCAGACTTCCATCATCGATTCTCGGACTTGTCCGGGCATTTGTCCGGCAATACCAAATGATGTCCGGCGTCGGACTTTGTATGGGAAATCCGAAGTCTGGGAAATAGGGGTACTGGAAATCGAGGGTGAAGTGTAGTTGCATGTTTATATAGTTATAGTAACTTGGGTCTAAATGTTTTGCGGTATAGTGGTCTAATCTAGGCTATATTCATTGCTGCCAATGAAGCCCTGTTGATTCTACAAATCAGAAATAAAGGCCAGAGAAATTAAAACAACAGGCAAACACCACTCCCCCCCCCCCCCAGTTATGCAAACTGCATAATGAATAATGATTACATGAGGTGTAATAGGCATTTAACCTCAAGATCCTCAGTCCCTTCTATGGAAACGTAGCTTCTTCTTCCGCTTTCTTTTCTGTCAGGCTGTTTTGTATTTTTTCTTTTTTGTAAATAAACAAACAAGGTGTTTTTCAAAAGTAATGGCGAAGGTCAGCAGCTGCCAGGAACTTTTTGGCATTTGAGCTTTGTGGGAAATTACAAGTTAATTCTGTAATCTGTAATATTAAATTTCAGAGTAACAACTGTATTCAAAATAGTGTTGGGAATTGGCAACATACGGCTCTCTAGTGGTCACGTTCAGTGAGTTATATAGCAGACTCGAGTCATTTCTTTGTAAATTAAAGGGGGTCGTGTCGTCTGCAATAGAAATATGATAAAATTGATAAATGCCTTTAAAGGAGAAGACAGCACTTGTTAAAGTTAATCTCATTTGAATATCTAATTTAATTTATTTCCATGGCAGTGGTGTCCTGGTGGTGGGGTGCTGGATTACTGATCTGAAGGTCGGGGGTTCAAGCCCCACTATCACCGGGTTGTCATTGCTGTCCCACCAGTGCAGCTAACTGGGTTATCAAAGGCCAGCCATGTCTCTCACTGCCTGTGGTGAGAGGCATGTAAAAGAACCAATGCTGACTTTTGTCAAGAGTAGGCTGCATTGCCGTCAGCGTGTTTCTGCCCTGCGATGGCCTGGCGAGCGGTCCAGGGTGTACTCTGCCCTCTCTCAGAGTTGGCTGAGATGGGCACCAGCCTCCCTGTGACCCTAATTAGGATTAAGCGGTTCAGAGAATGATTGAATTTGGGTCATTCCATGTCAAATCACCAAGCTTTCATAAAACTTGCCAGGTGACCATGTCAGAATTTAATGAGACTTTAACCAGACATAGAACATGTTTCAACATGAACTCGTGCAAAATTTCAAGGTCCTAGTTCAAAAACCTTCCGAGATATGTTTGTTTAATGATTGCAAATAGTATCTATTTGATGGCCCGCGACTTGCAATTTACCATATTGGTAAATTTTTGAAAGCTTTTAACTCCTCTAATAATTACTGTATTGGGCTGAAACTTTGTCTACCCACAGAACACGACCCAGTCTGTCTGCAGTCAAAATTACTCTATTTGTCGGGGTTATGTTGCTGTTGATACTGCAATTTTGGAAAAAGTGCAATTTCGAACAAAGTGTTTTTGAAACAGAAAATATATTCACCACCCCAAATGTATTTTTAGATCAAATTTAAGCATATTTCCATGTAAAACAAGCAGTTTTTAAGAAGAATAAATGTGATGTGGTGTTTTGGTGAGTGTCCAAAAACTGAACAGTAGGTGACAATTTGCTCATCTTGCGAGCCCCTGAAGATGTGGGCAACCAAAGTTATGAAACTTTACCACATGCAACATGTATATCAGATCTAGCACCAGACAAAATATCAGCTTTGTTGCTCATTTCCTTCATACTTAGCCATCATCTTGAAATTTTCATAAATTTCACTTGTGAAATGTTTTGAATTTGTTTTGTTTTTTGCACTTAAAATATAACGTGCAAAAATATTTTGTATGAGATCAGAATATAGTCTCAAACTGGTATCAGAGTAGAAATAAACAAAAACAAATGTTTTAAAGTTTTTATAACAATTAGAAAAGTGACATTTGTCACGCAAAATTAATTGTCATAGATTCTATTATCGAATAGTACATGTACAGTGTAAGTTATATAACATATTTATCATTTCAAGTGATGTATTCGTATCCCCACTGAATAATTAATATAAAGATATATTATGACAGAGATTATATAATGGAACTTTTGCCAAATTTTCTGTAAAACTGAAACAAAGATGCATGTACTGAACTCTCTCTTCAGAAACAGTTCACTGGTAGGTTGTTGCAAATATTATAATGAAGTTCCATCATATTTGATCAAAGCTTTTGAAAAGATATATATATATATATATGGACAAATGGGTACTAGTCTGCGATCTTTAAACGAACATATCTCGGAAAGTTTTGGAACTCGGACATTGACATTTTTTTGCATGTGTTCATGTTGAAACATGTTCTATGTCTGGATAAAGCTTCATTAAATTCTGAGATGGTCACCTGGGAACCTGTAGGTGAAATGACATGGAATGACCCATTTCTACCTTTTAGCAAAATCTGAGACAGATAGCTTCTGTTTTCATGATTGTATGGGCAGTTATATGATTAGTTATCTCAGAATAATGTCATCGAGGCCCAAGTTAACATGTACAAGTACAGGATTTTGAGATATTCCTGTTTAATTTATTGACAGATTTGTGTTGGAGGTGTGAAGCTATACTCCGCCATGTAAACTTGGGGCTTGATGTCATTGAGAGTCAGTTTTTAAATATCCACCTATAAAATCTTTAAAATTGTATCTATTCTAGTCTAAGATCTTGCACACATGGATTTTAGGATAAAGTTTTGTATTAGATTAACTTTCCACAAGTGCTGTCTTCTCTTTTAAAAACAGTGACTCCATCCACAATATTTCCTCTCAGTAAATTCAGAAATGGCTCTTATTGATGAATTGCTCGAGTTTTGGCTTGGTCGTCCCAATACTAATTCAAAGTACTGATATATTAAGCTTTGAGTTTCTTCTCCGTGGACTTGTTTGGTGGTTTTCGCTTAGTACTGAAAATACAGCTTTGCTTTCTAAACATCCTGTAAGTCGTGTGATTTTCTGATGGATTGTTTGCTTGGAATTGTGGAATTTGCTGTTATGTGTGGAGTCCAACAAACGAGTAACTACCAAGTTGAAGAGTGTTGTGATACTCCATCGATTCACTCCACACACACAGAGACAGTCCTTACTAAATCAGGATACGTTGGATTACTAACTACTCAACATTTGATGTTTTAAACGTCTTGTAATGCAATCTCTCCTCTTATCTGTCTAACGGCACTTGACATTGAATTATCTTTTAGCCACTGGGTGCGTGCGTGTGCACACTTGTTTGTTTTTGGCTTCTGTCTGCTATGCGACAGTTTCAGCTCACTACCACAGAGCGTATCTTTAGCTCAAAGCTGTGCGATGGTTTCTGTTGTTAATTGCCACATTTGTACACTGGACAGAGTCTATTAGAGGTCGGCGGAGACTCTGAAGCCACACGCACAACTCTATCAAAGGGACAAAGTTCATCTTGGTGCGTTGATATGATGAACTCGCACTGCACTGTGATCGGAAATGTGAAAGCAATTAAGAAGCAATGTGTGTGTTTGTATTTCAGCCAGTCGCCATGGTGACCGGTTTTATTTATCGTATTTGCCAGAGAAGATTGTTACTGCTGTTTGGCAAGTGGCAGGCGTGTATTTTAGGCCCTGAAAGGTTGCGTCACACAGGTTGAACCTACTTTGTTGATTTGGTGGTGATTTGAAAGCTGCGGATTGTTATGGTTATGTTTGTGAAAGTGATGCTGAAGGATGATGAGGAAAACAGAGTAAGCAGCTATAAGGAACCTTCTGGAATTAGTGAATCTAGTTATAGTGCTTGAAGTAAATCGGCCAAATAACCGGATTACAGGTCTGTGGGCATCAACTGTAGCCCAGTTTGACCGTTTTTGTTTTGTTTAGTTTTTTCCCCTCAAAAGATGGAATCAGGGAACAGTTGACGTAATGATTTATTGTGCAGATTTCCCTGGAAACCAGGTCATGTGACCTGTGCAAAACTGAAGCTGCTCCAAACTTTGTTTATTATAGGACTGCCAATTCATGACTGCATCTTTAATCTTTATGAGGAGAAAACCCAAATGCGTACATGCAGAAACACTTTCAAGGAGTGTAAACATTTATAGTAAAAAAAAAACAAAAAAAAAAAAACAGAGAATTGTTTAACAATTAAGAAAAAAAACTAGGCAGGAATCCATACACTGAAATGTAATGTATATAAATAATTAATTGTGAGTGAGATTGTGCTGAGAAGAAATCCCTGCAGTGCTTCCTGGAAACATAAAAGTAACTTCATTTAAAATTTATAAGGCAGCTCATACCCCAGGTAGGCTTCAGTCGACGTGTTTGTTTAGATGATTCGCTACGGATTGTGCACAAACATTCAGAGATTGCGAGTTTGAAATGCTGATGATTCTAGAGAGCAGAAAGAATCTGGGTCTTAATGGGAAGGGCATACGCTGTCTACCGCGTCAATCAGAGTGCCACTGCCCAATCATAGTAGAGCTTTATCGATTAATTAAAGTTGGTTGGTTTAGGAGGATGTGTAAAATGAAATCTGTGATTCACTTTAAAGCCAGCTAATTAACACCGAACCCACTTATTAATATACTGTATTGTTATTATTATCTCCATGAATTCTGCACTGATCAAAAATTGTTGAATGTAAGAAATGTTTGTCGTTGTTCTTTCTTTTGCTATCGTAAAATAAAACTTGATTTTAATAATGTCTTTTGCCTTTAGAAAAAAATCTTAAGTGGAATCGTGAATCAGGTGTGAGATCTGTTTTAGGCCATATGGTCCAGTCCTAAATCATAGGTGTCTTTGTACAAGTGTATGCATAAGAGGGCGGATAGCGCATGTCATCCAGTGTGAGACGATGTGTTGAAGTGTCTCAGAGAAAGATTGTACAAGGGTTTGCTCTCTCTATTGTCTTAAGATTTGCTAACCTATGATCAGGCACGATGGTAGGCCTGGGCGATTTATCGATAAATGATCGTACCGTGATATGACCACTCATACTGCCAGGTAATCGTGAAAAGGTCATATCGCCTAGCCCTAGCTTCAGGCATTATCATGATACTCCTTAAACTGGTAGAATCATCAGATATATTGTGATAAATATTGATATTGATAATTCACAATAATGTTTCATTTATACTAGAATTAACTTTATGGTATCCTCACATTTCTCAGAGGAATACAACTGAACCTTTAAGCTTTACAGAAACGGGTTTAATGTATATCATGATGCATACAGAGATCGACTAATATAAAAAAAAAAAAAAAAGATAAGTGAAGTTTTAAGATTTTTCCCGTATCGCCCTGCACTATATGATGGTTAAATAGGGCGATAATTAGGAGGAGTATATGCGTTGGCCTCGTCGTCCTCCTGCACTTTTTCCACATTTGAAGCTGCTAATTACGTAGATGGAGTAGGTTTCCATGCCACAGCGGTCCGCCTAAGAAGTTCCTAGCAAGGTTACAGTGCGGGTTACAGGTTATGTGTGGAGATTTCTTCTGTGTTAAAAAAGAACATTTTAATATATGTAAATGTGTGTGTGTGTCTGTCTTTCTCTCTCTCGGGTTTTTTTTTTTTTTTTTTTTTTACTTATGTGTATAAAGTGCAGCTGTATCGCTGCTTCGGCTTGCCAAACATTGTGAGACGAGTCGCTGCACAGTTGTTGCCCGCAGCAGTTCTATTTCACACACACACACCGTCTTGCAGCCACACGCACACACTTCCGGCTCCTGTGGTCAGGATGTTCAGGTAGAAGCATCTGCAGAAACTGTTTACTCTCAGAAGCAGCGAGCCGTCTTCTCACACTTGTTTTTTTTTTTAAATAGCACATCACACCACACCAAAGGCAGTGTGTGTTTTCAGTGTGTATACCCGAGAGACGAGTCATCTGTATGCATGTGTGTGCTACTTTAAGCCATCGTGCTCTAGACGCATTCTTAAGGAGATGATCATGAGCTGAATAGAGGTGTGAATATAGTACAAGTGCTAACTGCTGTATTAAGAGGATGTATAATGAATCTGTGCATCCTCTAGAAAAGTATGGGCGTCCAGGCGAAGTCGTCTGGCCTGGTGTCTATCCGCTCGATGCCATGGCGATTTTTCTGAATCGTATCCGTTTCCCTAAAAGCACAAATATTTGCTTGTGAGCGTGTTGCGGGAAGAAGGGTGAAGCATGTGATGGCATTTCCTGTCCAATGACTCCACGCTGACGAGGCCGTCGCCGCAGGAAACGGGAAACGTGTCTTAACAAAAAAAAAAAAAAAACAGGTTGGAGAACAATCAGTTGAAATCTCGAGCACTGAGGTGATTTTTTTTTTTTTTAATTTTCACAATAATAGTTTTCTTTCTTGCATAAGATCCTGTCTGGCCTTAAAAGCAAAAAAATCACTAGCCTCACATGTATGGCTTTTTCTTCTTGACCCATCATTATGATCGAAGCATGACCCGCAGTAATGTACAGCGTGCTTTAATATTCTGTTTTTGATCCCGGTTGTGTTCGATAATTCCCTCAGGGAAGAAATTTTCCTCTTACTGCACCTTTCTTTTTGACACAGTCCTCTTTGAAGGATTATAGCTAGCATATTTTCTTTTGTGTTCGTTGTCTTTTGTGCTCCTTTTTTGTTTTTGTTTGGACAAAAGAACAGAAAACAAACACACACAACCCAGCTGTAGGAATGCTCACGCAAGCAAAGCACACATTCAGATCATGCCGTAGACGTCAATCTCAAACTAGATTTTATGGCTTCAGCAAGTGGAAACAGGTGTAGGAATCTTAATGTATGGAATTCATAGTCCCACCCCTGTGAGTGCTTGTCACAGTTAAGTTAGTTACTTTTTAACCAAAACAGAATGCCGAAGCTTTCACTTTCTCTACAAGGTAGCTACTTAATTTTAATGCTGATGAATTCTCACTGAGACAATTTTGAAAATTGTACAAAACAAAGTTGGGGGCAGCCGTAGCTCAATGGTTAGGGAAGCGGCTTTGGGACCGAAAGGTCGCCCATTCGATTCGTGAACCAGCAGGAAAAATGTGTGGCGGGGGGGGGCTGCACCTTCCCTTCGTCCACCTGGCCGAAGTGTCCTTGAGCAAGGCACCTAACTTCCAACTGCTCTCCGAGCGCCCCAATGTGTGTGCTGACTGTTTGCGTGTGTGTTAGTGCACTCACTTGGGATGGGTTAAATGCAGAAAAGCAAAGCTCTCCTTGACATTTTTGTGTAATGTGGTTCTTTTCCATTTATTATTATTAGTACTAGATTAATTATTCTCTCTATTTTTGTTTTAAGACTTGTCATGTTCTCTGGGATAATCAGTAAAACCATTATCGACAATACTTCCATAAAATTTTCATTTGTTGTTTTCAGAAACAAAAAATGTCAAAGCTTACATGTCGGCTTGCCTCAAGTTCCTGCTGAAGAGGGAACAGCCGGCCAGCATCACCATGCGTAACAGCCGATCAGCATCGCTATGCACAACAGCCGATCAGCATCGCCATGTGTAACAGCCGATCAGCACAGCAATGCACAACAGAGAATCATTTACATTTACATCATTTAGCAGACGCTCTTATCCAGAGCGACTTACAGAAGTGCTTTAAAGTCATTATCAGTGA
>JAQMYF010000011.1:6388709-6409449 GCA_030014195.1 Neosilurus mollespiculum | reverse complement strand
TGGGGTTCTTTTTTTATTTATTTATTTATTTATTTTTATTTTTTTGGGGTGGCACCACTTGAACAGCCACGGGCCAGCACGCAGGTGGTTATATCGAGCCCTGTATCTGATAATAAACTTTCATCCTGCTTCCAGTTTAGATAGTTGTTTGTCTGTAATAATAACACAGGTACATAATTGAATATAAGACAATTAATATTTTTCTTGTATTCACTGAAAATGTTGAGAACAACTGACAGTGTCCATATCATCCAGATCTATCATGTCATTAAAGTCTTTTATTTATATAATATGTAATTGTTTTAATAGTTTAATTATTAGTTTTCTTTTTCTTTCTTTTTGGCTGCAGGACTCTTCCAAATCCCAGGTAACATTACCGTCTGCAATCCTTCATCACTCCTGCAATGCTTTATTTTCTTTTATCTTTAAGAATAAGCTGCAGTTTGCAAGAATTGAAACTCCATTGTCTTCAGCGTCATACTGCATGTTCCTTCTTTTTTTTCTCAATTTTCTCAAGCATGCTTCCTCTTTCTGCATTATCTCCACCTCCGAAAGTAATGGTACTCATTATGATTTACACAGGGGGGTGGGGGGTTCAAGCAGCTATGAATCAAAGCTTTTGTTCAGTAACTGCTTGTCATTTCGGGGTCAGCGCTGATGACCGGTTTTGCGGAGCACTGGGTGTCTGTCATCGTTAAACCCCACCCCCTTCAGTGTAAACAATTACCATTCTCATTCTTGCTAATTTGTGTGTGAGAGAGAAAGGGGGTCCTTTGCAGCAACGTCAATGTTCCTCCCCTCCTTCTCTTTTTTGCTGTAATATCTGTTGCCGTGGAGATTTTCACGGGAGTTTGCGGGGGTAAAAAAAACCCGATGTTGCTGGGTGCTAGAGAAGAAGAGGAAGCAGTTTTGGAAGCACAGGCTGAAAGGAGAAGGGAAAGAAGCCAAGATTAAGCTGAAGAGAAAGTAGATGAGTCGAGTCAGGATGTTGTAGAAAGGGTGAAACAGGATGGTCGGCCAGTCCGGGCTTTCGCCTATGAGGAAGTTAGCGCTCTTACACTGTAATGGAGTCCGGCGATCAGAGAGGAGGACTGTGAGTATATTTTAGACTAGCTTTCATAGAGCAAGAAGAATGCACAGATAATGTGTTAGTGCGTATACGCACTGTCTCTGATCTTAATTCTGAATGTCAGAATTCATTATGACTTCGACATCACGACTCTTTGGCTTGTCAGAGCTGACAGTTTTGCAATTTGTTCGTGAATTGAATTCCATATATGTCTATTGTATGTGACATCATTTCCTTTTCACAACATGCTGTTGACCATCCATGACAGCAATAAAAGTCTGACTGTGATTTTTCCATTGGGTATGATGCTCTAAGGCTCCCGAGTGGCGCATCGACAGGGTGCATGACTGTCAACCTGGAGATCACAAGTTCGAATACCGCAGCGGATAGCACTTTCCCTCCGAATACACATGTGCAGCAGTTAGTAAAGAGGCGGGTTAGAACCGCGCATGTCACTGAGGAGGCATGCTTACGCCCCTCTCTGGTTGGTAATGGTCGTACGTGTTAGAGACGCACTGCTTGATGGGTGGGAATTGGATACATCTAAAAATGATTGGGATTAAAAAAAACGTGGAAAAAACATATGATGCTCTAGAATTATACACTCACCGACGCCTTTAATAAGAACACGTGTACGCCTGTTTGTTCACGCAGTCATCACGGGACCACAGCACTGTAATAAAAAGCCTAAGGGATGCAGTTAAGAGCTACATCCGATTTCAGATTGAGGGGAAACGTGATCTCCGTGATTCAGAATATCCAGTCGAGTGTGAATGTGTGCATGTGCATGTACAGTCTAACCTGCATGTAGGCCAGTTCAACTAGGCCATGTGTACAAAGCCATTAACAGCGTTGAGCCTCAGGATATAGTGATTACAGATAAACATGCACGCACACACGCACGTGCACATGAGGCAGTCTGTTTTAAAATGGGGAAAAAGGAAAGTTAATTTTGCTGATTAGCATATTTTTCCTCCATCATTCCAAACGCTCTTCTGTTAACGTTTTTGCGATGAAAATCTGCCACACATGCAAAAGGGGAGAATATCTGTGCACACACTTCCGTTCTGTGTTTGTGCACACGTGTGTGTGTGTGTGTGTGTGTGTGTGTGTGTGTGTGTGTGTACACACTTCTTTCTGTCAGTGAAAGGAAGCTTTAGCAAGCTTGATCCTTTGAAAGGCACCTCTCCGTCTCTTGGAAGAACATAATGCGCACACACTCACACTCCAAAACCGTAAATGTAACTGTAAAAATGTAACAACCTCTCCCGGGTTCTCTTCCAGCTTCCTGCGGATTTCTCTAAGCTCCACCTCTCCGACAGTCTCCACCTCCACATGTCCTCCAGTCAGTCTCGATCCAGCATCGCTAGTGACTCAGGAAGCAGCAGCTTATCCGATATTTACCAGGTACTCACACATCACCTTCTTTTTCTCCATCTACCATTCCCATTTACACATACAGACTTGCTTGTTTATACTGGTGCTCGTTGTTGTGGGTGACGCTGGAGATGGCGCACCAGACAGCAAAAACCCCAAATTCAGAGTGGTTTCTGTTGAGCTTTGTGTACATTTGCACTGGCTGTAACAATATTATGAAATATGAATTCTATAAATCCGTGTAATAAAATATATGAATGTGGTGTTTTTTTTTTCCTCTCCCAGGCAACCGAGAGCGATTGCGGCGATGTGGATCTCAGTGGGCTGCCCGAGACGGCTGTGGATTCAGACGAGGATGAGGATGACGAGGAGGTAGGGAGGTCGGCAGACCCCCTCATGAGTCGAGACATCGTGAGAGACTGCCTGGAAAAAGACCCCGTGGACCGTACAGATGATGACATCGGTAAGATACACAAGGCACAAGCACGAACAACTTCTGTCTTTCTAACATAATCCATGCTAACACACTACAGCTGGGTGCTTTCATTCATTTATAATAACCCTGACTGAACTGAAGGGCTCTGAACAAGTCAGCAAGGATGGAAGCACCTACAGTATACACCTCCTCACTCTCTTCATTTTTCTCTTTGTGTCCACCTATCTCTCTCCACCTCCAGAGCAGTTACTGGAGTTTGTGCAGCAGCTCCCAGCGTTCTCCAGTCTCAGTGTGTCGGTGAGGCGAGCACTCTGTGCCGTCATGGTGTTTGCTGTGGTGGAGCGTGCTGGAACTATCGTACTAAACCACGGGGAGGAGGTTCGTCAGAATCCAGCGACTTATGTGACTTATTATGACAATATGACACAACATATTGAATTCATTTCTTCCTCTAATAGCACGTTCCATAGCAACAGACTCTTATTCCTAACAACGGTGTGCTATAAGGAAACCGCAGAGCACCGAACACCGTGATCGATCAACCAGTTATACATTTATCTATGTAGCCTCTTATAGTATTTTTGTGAGTAGAGTATCATTAACACTGGATATTTCTGCAAAAACTCCTATGTGTCTCAGATTTAGCATCATTTGACTTGTAAATGGTCTGTCCTGCTGCCTGAAGTCCTAGAGTCTGGACCAAGATTCATAGTCTTAATCATAATGACAATAAATGTAGCCACCAGCAGCGATCTGCGGGGTCCAAGCACCCTTTCCAAAGCCAAGTGGCTAGTTCTTGAAACTTGGAGAACCAGAAGAAACTATACATGAACATATAATTTGAGTTTTATCGTATCCCTGTGAAACC
Source organism: Neosilurus mollespiculum (assembly GCA_030014195.1). Classification (NCBI taxonomy): domain Eukaryota; kingdom Metazoa; phylum Chordata; class Actinopteri; order Siluriformes; family Plotosidae; genus Neosilurus; species Neosilurus mollespiculum. The sequence goes on along the minus strand of JAQMYF010000011.1, from coordinate 6,405,699 downwards.
CATGCTGAAACCTGATTGGCTGGTGGTTCATGTCATTACAATAATGTTACTACAGCTGGACTGGGAATTAAGTTTTTTTTGGTTTGTTTTGAGAAACTTTTATTTTATTTTTATTATTATTATTTTTTTTTTGGCAGATTTATCCTTCCCTTAATTATGACAGGATGCCCAGCTTTGATGTGAATCCATATGATCAGTCATGAGTTAGTCATGAGTGAACGGATCACATTTAGCGGCAATGTTGTTAACAAATCTCAGCTTCGGTTTCTTGCAGATCCTTGGACTAGTTTGCAAAAGTGGGTTTTGCATACAATGAAAATGAAGTCACAATCGATGTGGGAGGAGCTAAATGTCTTTTGTTCAGAAAGGCAAGGAATCAGAGGAAAATTCCCATTTTTCTAGAATTTAGGCAAAAATGTTAAACAGTGTGCTGTAGTGCCACCATGTGGCCAGTTGGGCAAGTTGGAGTACCATTTGTGAGTTCCATTAGGAGTGAGGACTTTCAAATTTCTAGGTCAGAAATATCAGTTAGAAAGCTCTCTGTCAGCTTGAAGATTGTTTTGAACCCCAGCTTCAAAATCCAAGTATACTCTTTTTTTAGCTCTTGTTTATGTGTTTTATTTTGTGTGATGTAGCTGGACTCATGGTCCGTAATCCTGAATGGAGCCGTGGAGGTGCTGTATCCAGATGGCCAGTGTGAGACTGTAGGGATGGGTGCCAGTTTTGGAGTCTCCCCCTCCATGGACAAAGAACAGATGATTGGCGTCATGAGGACCAAAGTAGATGACTGTCAGGTATGCATGTTGGCTTGGGTTAATTTTTTTTAAAAATAATTGTTAACTTTTTGTTTAAAAAGTCATTGTTTTGACACTTTATTTGCTGTTGGTGTTGTGGTTGTGTAGTTTGTGTGTATAGCACAGCAAGACTACTGCTGCATCCTGAATCAGGTGGAACTGAACACACAGCGGGTGGAGGAGGAGGGAGAGATTGTTATGGTGAAAGAACACAGGGAACTCGACCGCACAGGAACACGCAAAGGACACATTGTTGTTAAGGTGACTGTTAAAATCTTTTTAATCAAAACTGTCATATTTAACGTTTTATTATATGAAAATAGTCCATGCTGTAGCGGTCTCTTCCTAGAGTTTCTAGTTGGGTCATCCCACGCCAATTCATCAGATATCAGAAAACGTCCCAACTCAACCATTTAAAATTTTTTTTACAACAAAGATCTATTGTGTTATAAGAAAAGTGCAAAATAAAGTAAAGTCAGAATCTTAGAATTCTGCTAGAACTGAAAACTGTTTCTATGAGAAGAAACAAGTGACATATAACAAGCTTTACCAATATTAGTGACGTGACCACTGTGAACGCCATCTTGATTTTATTTCAATAATGTTGTCAATGATTTACTCTTAATGTAACAGAGGTTTCAGGTTGGTTAAGTTTGCCATACCTGTGGGGTCTTTAAATTGAATAAAATTGAGAAATGTTTCATATTTGAGACCTAATTTCTCCTACACATTATATCAAATCAACACTGTAATGAGGCATCTAAATGACCCACTACTATAGATTTCACAGGCAAAAATGTGGCTCCCTGGAATAAAAAGTCTGGCTTTTATAGCATTGGAAACATTGCTCAAGAAACATGAAAAATGTTAAATTTTCAATCAAATTCAGACAGTCAGTAAAATGCACAAGATTGAGTTATGCAGTTGATGTTTCTGAATGCTTAAGTACACTGGCCAAATAAGTCTTTTTTCCTTGTGAAGATAATTACCTCTTAACTTGCTTTTTGACTGACGTGGTTAAAAAATGGCGCAAAAAAAGCAACACACCCCACCCTTCAAAAACAAGCTGTAAAATGAAAACTGTTTAAAATATTGACCTAATATTTTGCACTTTTCTTATGTAGTAATAGATCTTTGTTGTTAAAAAATAAATAAATAAAAAAATCTGCCAAATCTGAGATGATCGAGCTGGAAGAATTTAATGAATTGAGGTGGAACGACCCAGTTAAGACACTTTTCCAGTCCCACAAAAACATTTCAGGGCGATTTAGGACAAAATTTGTGGGCATACTGTTATGCCCTGGCACATTGTCCTTCTGCAGAACTCATCTGAGCTTGAAGTAGTAAGTCATCCTCACACCATCCCACTACCACCACCATGTTTGACTGTAGATATAATATTCTTGTTGTGGTAAGCTTTATTAGCTTTATGCTAGATAATACACAAACCATTATTGTAGAACATCTTTCCAAAAGGTTTGGGGGTAATAAAGGGCTGGTCCCCCCCCTCCCCCCAAAAAAACCTTTGTATTCCTCTAGCTAAGCAGTGGTTTTGCCTTGCCAGTCTTCCATGCATACTATTTTGCCTAGTGTCTTTTAATGGAGGAATCATGAACATTACTTTAACTGAGCTGAGAAAGGCCTACAGCTCCTTAGATGTTTCTTTGGGTTCTTCTGTAACTTGATGCATTTTCTATGTGCTCTTTCAATGATTTTGCTAGACCAGACATTATGGCTCTGACGATGGCTTACTGAAGTCCTAGAGATTGATTGAATAATAAAACTTTCTGAAATTATGTAGTTCAGTACCTTTGTTTTGATGTTTGTTGAATCCTTTTAGGGAACTTCACACTTCACATGTCACATTGGAAAAGTTGTATTTAAGTGATGTCTAGATTCAACAGTGCCGGCATCAATCCATCATCTTGGAGTGACAGATCTAAGTGAATTCCTTATTGATTAAATTGGGTTGGGGTGAATAAGGGGGCACCCACTGTTAGGTGTTGGTGAGGTTTTTCCTGCAGTATGTCATGATCATTTAAAATCCATGGTTGTTGTTTTTTTTTTTTTTTTTTTTTTTTTTTTTTTTTTTTTTTTTTTTTTTTTTTTTTTTGCACTTTGTTTATTCATGTCAGAAAGGGGGCACATACTTTGTCACAGCACTGTTTTTAAACGAACTGTACCATGTGTTGCTGGAGTAACGTATTTAAAAAATGTTCTCCCAGGGCACCCCGGAGCGTCTGATCCAGCATTTAGTGGAGGATCACTCTGTGGTGGACCCAACATACATTGAAGACTTTTTGTTGACCTATCGCACCTTCCTATCCAGTCCACTTATAGTGGGCCAAAGACTTTTGGACTGGTTTAATGACCCAGGTTTGCGTGACAAGGTATGTCGGACTGATTGACTTTTAATGGAGAAAATATTTTGTCATTTTAAAACGTGTACAGAACTACATTCTGACTCTGACACACCCAGGTGACCCGGGTGGTGCTGCTTTGGGTTAATAACCACTTCAGTGACTTTGAGGGAGACCCGGACATGACAAACTTCCTGGAGGACTTTCAGAACAACCTGGAAAGAGAAGTATGCTAATGAGCCAGTGCTACTCTACAGTCAGTCGCATCTGTTTTCCTCCACTCATTCATTTCTGTTCTTCCTTGAATCAGAAAATGAGTGGTCAGCTGCGGTTGCTCAACATCGCGTGCGCTGCCAAGGCGAAGTCCCGAGTTGTCGTCATCACCAGGTCCTCTCGCGAGCAGCCCCTCCCTTTTACTCTGATAGGTGGTGCTGAGAGAGGAACCCACCTCTTCATTAGTTCTGTGGAAGCAGGAAGCAAAGCAGAGGAGGCTGGGCTTAAGCGTGGCGACCAGGTAAGACCATTACGAAATGGAGAAGACATAATTGGCATGCTTCAGATGCTTGCTGACTAACTTATAATGAATTATGTAGATACTGGAGGTGAACGGGCAGACGTTTGAGAACGTTCACCTGTCCAAAGCCACCGAGATCCTCAAGACTAACATTCAACTGTCTATGAGTGTTAAAACCAACCTTCTGGGTGAGTTTCTGATTTTTCCACGCTTCCTTTATAAACACACCGGCTTTCAGAAATGCTTTTTATGATGATTACCATTGTCATCATGCAACCCATTTCCAGAAATATTTGATTATAATTGTCTTTCTCAGTTTTTAAGGAGCTGGTGGCACGAATAGCAGAGGAACGGAAAAACGGTGTTCCTCACCTTCCTAAGATTGGTGATGGAAAGAAAAACTTGCGCTACTCAGTGCCTGATCTTGAGCTTGAGACTGGGGTGGTGTATTCGGATAAGGTCAGCAAGAAGGCCAAAGCACACACTATGGGTGGCCGCAACAAGCTGATGAAGATTCTGGACAAAACACGCATCAGCATTCTACCTCAAAAACCATACAGGTAGGTACACCCACCAAAAGCTGGTTTCACCAGTACAACATCAGTCCAGTACAGTCAAATGCGGAACTGCTGGGAGTGTGCGTGGTTTTATAGCAATCTTCACACTTTTTCGATTCCTTTCGTTTCTCATGCTTTGTCATGTGCTGCAGCTGTAAATCATAATATTGCATTGCATGACGGGAGTTGGTGTGTTGACAGTGACCTCGGGTTGGGCCAGACACAGGATGACAGCATCGTGGGCTTGAGGCCGACCAAGCAGGCTCCGCCCACTACGACAATCACCGGAAGCTTGTCTTCCAGCAACCCTGACTTGGCACAAAGCCAACAGCGCATCATCGACTACAGCATGCAGCCACCTGGTAAACGACACCCCCTTTCTAATGCACACTGCACTAGATCCAGTTACAGGGTGATCCGTGAAACGGGCTGCAGACTGCAGCCAGTGCTGTTTCCTTTTCTGCCTGACTTTTCTTTGCAGCGCTAACTGTATTGGGTTGGTGGGTGTGGGTTGGAAATGGCTTGCTGGATGTGTCTGTAACATTCTAACTTTTCCACAACCCTCTTCTCGCTCACAGCACCTGGATTCACTCGTGAGTACTCATGCACTACTGGAAGGTTTCTCTAGAGATACCGACAGCCGTCTTGCGTTTCTAGCCGCCTTTTTAGATACCTCTCGTAGATTTGCTTTCCTTTCCGTTCAGGTCTTCACTCTCGTAGTTGTAGCTGGTGTTTCTTGAATAGAGGGATTTAATGGTACTTTTTCATGCTGATCTTGCGAGTTACCTGTCCATAGGGCTGTGCGATATGACAATTTGCAGTACATTGTGTGGTGATATTTCATATTTGGCTTCATCATTTATTTCACATTTTACAGCCTTGGTAAGTCTTATATTTACAACAAGGCTGTTGTAGTGTATGCGATGGCAGCTCAGCGAAGTGGGTGTGTCGTGCAGAAGGCATGTTGTGTAAGTACTGTGTAGCCACAGTTAGTCCTTCGTGGCTGCTGCTGCTGTTTCTGGCTGACAGGCTGCTAACCTGCCCAGGGTTTACCCCCACCTCTCACCTGACATCATCTGGAACTAACTGCGGGTTTCCCCATGACTCTGACGGATAAACAGTATAGATAATAGATGAATAGGTGCTGCTGCAGCCATGTTAGCACTGACCTGGTTATTCACTGTTTTTATTATTAAGAAGAGGGAATAAAGACTCTATTATTGGTATTATTATTTTGGATCCATATATCAGTAATACGTGTGTGTGTGTGTGTGTGTTTATACTTATACATACTTGTCCAGAAAAAGTTTTGAAGCATTTTTGTTTAGTGTCCTCGAGGGATGTCGTGTTACCCGAAATGTAGATACCAGTACCACTAAAATAGTACAATGGTTAATACCGATATTATACTTATCACTGTCATGTACTGCACAAATACTCTATCTGAAAATGTGCTATACATGTATCAGGATGTGTAAATTTTGGTCATATCGCACAGCCTGACCTCTTCATGTTCAGTGTACCTGTTTTTAATTCACTATTCCAGATCATTCTGTGTATTATGAATGCATCTTATTACTCCATACCTGTATCCAGATCTCTGTACTATATATTCCTCTTCTAGCTCCCTGCATTCCCTTGTCAAAGCTCTCTCCAATTTCTTTCTTTAATCTTGCTCTAGTTTCGCTTGCCTACAGATACTTCTAACATTCCTGCAGCAATTCGAATGTCTTCAGTTTTTCTTGTTGTCTGTAGCTGATAGCTTGATTCTTGAGATATTTTTAATCCTGTATCTCGAGTGGTTTGTTCTTTTAGAAATTTTTTTAATTCAAGCTTTATTTATTTATTCATTAATTTTTTGTGGATAATAGCTAAATTTGTTCTATTAGATTGAGGTGCATGTGGTTTAATGTAATGGCATTGCAGTCCTAAACTTAAGCTTTCATTTTATTCCACTCCGTGGTTTCTGGCTGATTAAAATAATTGGCAACTGCAGCATCTAGAGGTCATTATATTGAATTTTAGTAAAATTTACCCCAAAAAAATTATCAATTCTTTATTAAAAGATGGACTTCAAGTTCCCACATTGATTTTCCTATTGCTCAAGTTTCAAATACTTTATTTGGTTGTAAATCATCAGAAATTCCAGCATGGTATTCCTGCCACTCAGATAAAAGAAAAGATTACCATTTAGATTTTTTGATTTTGCTATACTGTATTAATCCCGCAAGGGAAATTATTACCTTTGCATTTAACCCATCCAAAGTGAGCACACACACTCGAAGCAGTGGGTTGCCACATACATATTGGGGGCTGGAGAGCAGTTGGGGGTTAGGTGCCTTGCTCGAGGGCACTTCAGCCATGAATGGCTTATCACACCCCGCACAGCACCGCATTCTCTCAGATCCTCTAACACTGCTCGACTGGTCCCTCCTTCTACCAAGGGTCAAGGGAGAAATGCATCTGAACTATTCTCTGTTTTGGCTCCAAGGTGGTGGAATGAACTTCCTCTGGATGTTCGGACAGCTGAGTCACTGGGTATCTTCAAACGACGGCTGAAAACCTACCTTTTTTGGCAGTACTTAGACTAGCAAGTCATGTTTTTTTTTTTTTTTTTTTACACACACACACACGCGCACACACACACACACACACACACACACACACACACACAGCAAAAAAATAAATAAATGAATATACCCGCACACAACACCTTTCCACTGAGCTCTTGACTGATGGTATACTTAGTCTGTGTCCTGACGAACCAGTATAACAATATTTTCACTGATATTGACTTTAAAGCACTTCTGTAAGTCGCTCTGGATAAGAGCGTCTGCTAAATGATGTAAATGGGTGGAGGAAGAGAAGATGCAGCTCACTTCCCTCTGCTGCACATTTTTCTTGCTGGTTCATGTTTTAACTTAAAGTTTATTATAATGTCACCTTATCTCAATTTTTTTCATGTTTTTCTAACATACAAAATTATCACATAATAACAATATTTAATATTTATCGCATTATATAACATGAACATTTTTAGGTCACATCAATGTCTTCATATTATTTTGACCTACAAATTATCACGTTATGTCAAACTTGTGCTATAACTGCCCAGCCAAAAAAGGTGCACTCTAATATTTTCATGAACCGCATTTATCCTTGATCACAGCATGGAATGACCACGGCATTGCTGGTCAGGTCGAGGCTCAGCAACATTAATGTGGCAATAAAATGAAGTCAGTTGATGAGCAGAATGTACTGAATGAGCAGGTTATCACATCAATGGATTTTTTCTTCCCTGATGGCACGGATATAAAATGGGGTCTCAATTAATGAAAAGCAGTTCAGGAAAAGCATGAGGGATCATTTTGACACGTGTATTGGTACCCAAAGGTCCTGACCTTCACCCTATTGAAAGTTTTCGGCATGTGCTGGAGAAGACTTTCAGTGGTCTGAGTGGTTCCGTTTTTCTATCATCAGTTCAAGATGTCGGTGAGAAATTAACCCGACACTGGATGGAAATAAATATTATGTTGATTAAATTTGTTGAAACAGTGGCATGGCAGTTATGAGCTGTAAGCAAGACTAAAGGCATAACAAAATATTTGTGTGTGCAGCTTTTTGGGGGGCTGGGCAGTGTATAATATGTTAGAACAGGAAATCTTTCACGTCACAATATATACACGTTATTCTGACACATCCAATAAACTTTTATACGTAGTATGTCAAAGTAACATGAAAACACTAAAAACCTGTAAAATTTTCAAATTAAGACATAATAAATAATAAAATGTTATAACCTGATAATTTTGTATGTCAGAATAATGTGAAACTGTATTTTCATTACATGAAAAGTTAAATGTTATAACAAAAGGTTCATGTTATAGCATAATACCTGAGTGGTGCCAGTATGCATCTGTAAGGAATCCTTATTGTAACTTAATATAATAAGTAGAGTAGTACTGAATAATAATAATAATAATAATATAATCAGATTATATCTGTTATATGAAATGCAGTTAATGAGTTTAAAGTCACCATCTTTCATTTCATACTATAACAGCTTTAATCCAGTGATCAATAGGCAATACATTGACCACAAATACGCGAAAAGTAATGGACGGATTTCAATGAAAATTTAGCCAGTGAAGAACTGATTACATTTTGGGTGTGATCCGGATCTGGATCCAAGGTGGATCTGAAGGAACAAGGAAGCGGAAATCATCCTGAGAAATAGATACAGAGCACAAAAAAATTATTGTGGAACAGGCCATAAGGGGACGCCGTAATCCTACATCATCTGGTACTATAACCCATGTAAAGACAAGATTGAAGTACCTTGGTGGAGGTCTGCTGTTTCTAGTTTTAGTAATAATGTCAGCCTTATTTTTTATGACTGCAAGGGAGCAATCATTTTGTTTGCTCTCTTTGCTGATGAACATTAGTAGTAGTAGTATCGAAATACTCCTTCCTTCAGTTCTGTGACGGTCTAACTGAACTGAGCATATTATACTGTAGGTGTCACACTGATACTATTCTAAGACAAATAGGGAAGGAACACTTCTTGGAAGTGGGCGTGGCAACTGACTGTTGTAGACACATTCCTGCATTGCATTTCAGCCGTGTTAACATTTTTTCTCTGTGATTCATTCATTGAATTCAGGCCAGCCAGACACATTTTGGGATTATGGGTTCCCCCTTAGTGCCAAACTGAAACAACTGACGAACAAAGTGAAAGCTTATTCGTTGCATGATGGCTGAACCCGGCTGCTTGTTTTAGTAGTTCTGTAAAGTTCCACTTGTTTTCCCATTCACCCCCCACCCCTTTTCAGAATTACAAGATCAGGTGCTGCGAGTCTTCAAGGCGGATCAACAAAGCCGCTACCTGCTGATCAATAGAGACACCACGGCAAGGGAGGCGGCCAACCTGGCGATCCGAGAGTTTGGTCTGACCGCCGGCTCTGAAGCTTATTCGCTGTGTGAGGTGTCCGTCACACCAGAGGGCGTCACCAAACAGAGAAGACTTCCAGATCAGCTCAATAAACTGGCTGACAGGATTCAGCTCTGTGCAAGGTGCAGTCTGCCGAAAATACTGTTCGGTCACTACATAACGAAAAGAAAACCTACTGCTGTTTCAGTTCATCTCCCAGTCAGCCCCTTAAAATCAGTTAAAGTAAAACTGTTTATTTCTTTGCTCCATTAACTTCTGTATATAACAGGTACTACCTTAAGAGTAACATGGAGACGGAGACGCTGTGCTCAGACGTTGAGGCCCAAGAGCTGCAAAGAGAATCTCAGGTTCATCTGTTATCTCTGAGCTCCACAGAGATAGCCAATCAGCTCTCATCACGCAACTACATGCTCTTTGCAAGCATCGAGCCCACCGATTACATCACAGACCTCTTCAAACTGCGTCCAAATGAGCCACCGGCCAACCTTCGCAACTTCGAAGATCTTGTCAATCAGGAGACCTTCTGGGTTGCCACGGAGATTCTGCAGGAATCCAACCAGGCCAAAAGGATGAAGATCATCAAACACTTCATCAAAGTCGCCCTTCATTGTCGGGACTGCAAAAACTTCAACTCCATGTTTGCTATCATCAGGTGAGTAACGGGGTCTGTCTGAATACGTAGTTATGGCGTCTTTGACTTTCCGATAAGTTCATAATATGCTGTGAGTGAGCTGTGGGTCAATATTTACATGACGTACCATACAAAATAGTGGCATTTGCTATAGCGGTATAAATGAAGTTTAAAATGATAGAGATGATCGATCAGGGGCTCTAATAATTTTTGAAAGCTACATCTTTCAACTGCAGGACCACTGGCTCAGAAGTACAGTGGTACAGTGTGCTTATTAATTCCTCTCAACCCTTATATGTTTCAGTGGGCTGAATCTAGCCCCCGTGTCACGTCTGCGTGCTACATGGGAGCGTCTACCTGCCAAATATGAAAAGCTGTTTTCCGAGCTGCAGGAAGTCTTTGACCCGTCACGCAACATGGCGAAATACCGCAACCTGCTGAACAAGCACAACCTCCAACCACCAATCATTCCTCTTTTCCCCGTCATAAAGAAAGACCTCACCTTCCTCCACGAGGGTAAGACCCTTAATCCTTCCCGCGTAAAGACTCAGGAGGAAATTTTAGTTTTTAATTGTGAGAAAGTAATCACGTGTCTCTGTCGCAGGTAATGACTCGAAAGTGGATGGACTGGTCAATTTCGAGAAGCTGAGAATGATCGCCCGAGAGATCAGGCACGTCGTTAGGTTGGCATCTGTCACCATGGATCCAGCGCTGCTCTTCAGGACAAGGTACGCACACACCCGTACACACACACACTCATCAGAACACACACTTATTGCCATGAGTCGAATCCTTGTGCAGCGCTGTGCTTCTATTTGTTTTTTCAGACCTGAAGAATTCCTTAAGCACATCTTGTAAGGAAAATGTGTAATAATTGTTTTGGGTGTCAGCTGTGTTTGTGCTTGATGTCTGAAGCGGGCTCTTCCTGTGGTCTGTGGCCTCTGTTCTGTGGGCTTTACTGTTTAAGCACCTGTCTGTCTTTCTTGTCTCTCTCCCCCCTTTTTATGTCCTTTTCTCTCCGTCCTCCTCTTTGGTGTCTTCACGGCTGTGTTTTAGGAAGAAAAAATGGAGGAGTCTGGGGTAAGTGGGACTGTCGCTCAGCTGTATTTTTACTGCTTGTTGTCTGACTCCTAATGTCTGTTAATGTTGCTGGTTGTGCTGTGGGATTAACTCAACTCACATAGACTGATCTTAACCTGCTTCAAAGGACAACGGTCTTCTCTCTTCTCATGTCCTCCTATCCTCTTTTCTCTCACTCCCTTCTCTTTTACTCATTTCTCTCATCTCGGGTTTTCCTCTCCACTGTTCACTGCTCTTTTTTCTGTTCTCTTTCATCAGTTTTTCATCTGCTTTCTTCTCTTCTCTGCACGAGCCGTAGCGGGTTGTAGATTATACGAGCATGTCGAAACACTTTCCTTTGGTTCAGCCGTTCCTTCATAATGTCCGTATTTCAGGTGTACTGATGGAAGTTTTCACTGGGATTTGGTGTGTGTGTGTGTGTTTGTGTGTGTGTGTGTGTGTGTGTATAGGTCTCTGAGTCAGGTGAGCAGTTCCTCGTTGACTGAGGGGACCGTGAGTCATAGGAGGAGAGGCAGACGCAGTTCCTTCCTCAGCGCCAAGAAACTCTACGAGACTGAGATGATGAGCCGGCGAGTGCGCCAGTACCTGGACGCGCTCACACAGGAGAGCAACGAAGAGACCTTACACACACTGTCTCTACAGTGGGAGCCGGCCAACCACACGAGTAAGTTTTCCCGCACACACACACACCCAGCTATTAGCAGTTCCAAAATCAAATAGCTCTGTATGTGTGTCATTTTTTTCTTTCTTTTATAATAAACACAGTGTGTGTGTGTGTGTGTGTGTGTGTGTGTGTGTGTGTGTGTTCTGTAGTGCATAAGAACTCTGTAGAAAAAAGGCGAGTCGATGCATCGCCAGCGACACCGAGAAGCCCAACGCCAAAGAATATCCCTCGAAAGAAGCCACCTGGCAAAGACCTGGCATCCTTTGGTAATGCACACACAAACATACTAATACACCTAATAGTTAATACACTACCACACTACCAAAGTTTATACAAAAGAATTGTACTATTCTTACTGTGTGTGTGTAGGTTCACATTCACCTAGGACTCACCGTACAGAAAACGGCCAGGAAAGACCGAGAAGAACAAAGGAAGACAGCCAATCAAATGCTTCCTCTCACCGGTCATCCCCGCCTACTTTCCCTGGCAATTCGTCCAGAAAGGGTACAAACATTGACACTTACTAGTTCATTGACTGCAGTGAGCTAGGGCTGGACGAAAAAATGTTATGTTTAACATTTTCACGGCGCTCGCCATTCACGATATGTGCACACCTGAGCTACGTTGCTGTGCTTGCGCCATTTTTTTTTAGCTCCCGCGCACATAGTGACTCAGGGGTTATAGGAATGGGTTTCGTCCGTCTGTCCATCATAATTTGGTTTGCGGACATTTATTTGTCACGCGCTGAGGCTGGGGCTTTCAGACTTCAGACAGAGTGCTAGGATGAGTTTGTGTGTGAGTGACTTTTACCTAATTTTGAAGGTCACAGAGGCAAAACGGTATATTAGGTTTCTGGACATTTACTTACTGCGTGCTGAAGCTGAGGCTTTAATACTTACTATGTTTGTTCTATAGTGGCATATTATGAAATGGTCCTTACAGCGGGAGCATCTGGACCCCTGTGGTATATTTTTTTCACCTGTGAACCATCTTTGCTCCTCCATCTCCCGCTACAGCCACTTATCATACATCATATCATGTAATACATCTAATATTTATTAAGCTAGTTCTACATATCATGCTACATTATACAGACTAAACCTGTTCATTTCTGAAGGAAACTTTGTATTTATGCTTAATTGCTGTACTGATGATATTCTATTGGCTGACGGTACATATGGTCAAATCCGATAATGTTAATTCATCAGAGTATCGCCCAGCACTACAGTGTACCTAATTATTTGAATAAAGAGTGTGTGGAATGAGCCATAAGCCACATGATTTAAATATGTTCAGTAATATTTAGATTATTTGTTAAAGCCGTGTGTTTTTGCTTCTGGTTATTCTTGTCCATTTGTATAACAAAGAAATTTTGTTTGTGTCCCAGGAGCTGATCAGGAGAGCCTCCCGAGTTCCTCGTCATCTGACCTGATCATGGCGGATGAGCACACTCGCGCACACACGCATACCCACGCACATGCTCCCTCTCACACACGCGCAATCTCACAGACTCCTAACACACAACGGAATGAGCTAGACCAGATCAGCCTTGGGTAAGCGACATCATTGGGAGGGTTTGATTTATTGATTTTTATTTTTTGGTAGTGTAATTTCAGTATCTACAGACCACCAAGTGCAGTCGACAGAAGAGTGAGAGTCCTGCTGCTCTTGCGCATTGGTTGAGAATATGTATATATTTCTGTCATCACGTCACCATGACACCATGAAGTGTAATATCCAGTCGGTCTGTAATGGCGTTCTGTTTCTAATTGAAGCCTTAATTCAAAAACTCTTGGGTCTGAAAGTCCAAGCAATAAGACAGGTGTGGCCAGGGCCCAGCAGAAGAAGCTTAACGCCCCTACCCCTGGTTTGCAAGCAGATTTTTGGGAACCTTGAGCGGCATGTGCTTGTTTTTGAGGCTTGCATTCCTGTCCTGGGTCCTCGACCAACGTCTCATCCAGGCACCTCTGCCACGGCATTGTGATCTCTCCTCCTGATCCTGACACACTGCCATCTTTGTGTTGGCAATAACAACTGTCAAGCGAATTAAAATCATGTATTGTTGATTAGCCTGCAGTGTATGCATTAGGGCTCTGATGAGGGCCTAAATGAGTTTAAGTCTATTGAGTGCCCCAGTAGTCCGTACGTACTGAAATAGAACTTTGGTTATACGTGTAACCGTTGTTCTGTGAAGGATTGGGAGACAGCCAGAGTCCCAGGCCACTCAGAATGTGTGGAATTACCACTCAGATCATTATGCAAACCTGCTAAATTATATATCTTGCAGTGTCATGGTCACAGAATGATGAAAGTTTAACTCTACCAATACATTACCAATGTATTTTAACCAATACATAAGCACATGAGGACTTCCACTAACCACTAGTCTAGACTACTGACTGCCTCTCATGGTCTTCCAATCCTTCATAGAACCGTGGTTCCATACATAACCAGTGTTTTTATATAAAGCATACATGCAAATTATATACAACATATTTGCCAGTAGAAATGTGATTAATTTACATTAATTTCTCTGTTTGTCTGACAGATCTTATTCACTGACTCAGGACCAGTGTGACCGAGCCTCATTGGATGCTGCAGACAGTGGACGGGGCAGCTGGACCTCCTGCTCAAGTGGCTCTCATGACAACATCCAGAACATACCTCAGCGCATCGGGGGTTACGACAGCCGCAGCTGGGAGACACTATCAGAGGGGCCAGGTATTGGGAGGAGTCAGTCAGCCACGCCACTTGGCTACTGGGCCGATGAATCAGAAGGTGACACCGGCACAATCAAGCGACGAGGAGGAAAGGACGAGGTGCCGAATGTGCAAAAGAGCGCCCCGGGTCGAAGGGATGGGCGCTTCCGAGAGCCTCCGCCGACACCACCTGGATATACTGCCCTATCACTGTCTGAGGTTGATGAACTCGGCCATAATCTCGTCCACGCTCATACTCCAGGGCGACGCCCACCCGATTACAATGCGGCCCTGCAGAGGTCGCGTCTCATTAAGAGGTCATTGGACTTAGAACCACCACCCCAGCCACGCCCATCCTCCCGCCTGCACGGATACACTCACTGTCCTACGTCTCGGCGAGCACCATGTGACGGTGAGGATTTCACTCAGTTTAATGATGAATTAAAAGATTAGTGGAGATGTGTGCTGGAACATTTGCAAAAACACTTTTTTTCTTCTTTTTTTTTTTTCTTTTTTTTTTTTTTTTTAAATATATATATTTATACATCATTGTTGATGTTGATTTCTGTTTGCAGAAAACGAGCAGATATCTGCGGTGTGAGAAATCAGCACGTGGCCACAAGTTAGTCACCGGATCAGAAGTGTGTTCAACTCGTGTGCCATACAGCCACAAGCAACTCTCTGCTCCTGCTGTCCTCTATCCCCTGTTATTCCCAAAGCTGTCAATCGAATCCTAAAGTGGGCTGGAAGAGAGATTGTGGTGAAAAGACGCACCAACCTCCATAAAAATTTTTTTTTTCTTTTGCTCTTGGTGTGAAATCACTGTGAGAACCACAAAGATGTTTTTGTTGGTTTTTTTTTTGTTTGTTTGTTTGTTTTTTTTGGCACTTTGAAGGAAAGAAAATGAAGGAAAACAGACAGTATGAACAAACGTTTAACCTACACGGACTCAGATTTGTTTTAATGGAACAGTGTTATTTTAACTGTCTGAAGTCTGTAGTGTGTGTGTGTGTGTGTGTGTGTGTGTGTGTGTGTGTGTGTGTGTGTGTGTGTGTTCAAGGATACTTGAATCAGAAAACGTGTGTGTGTGGTGAGACAGAAGTTGTCTGTCACAGACCTCAACAAGAATTCAGTGTTGCCATCAGTATTCAGTCAGCCCTGTAACTTTTTGTGATTTCAGTCTGTTGTTTTTAATCTCTCACACTGATTTTCAAATGCACTCCCAAGCATTTGCATCATTTAATCTGTCATGTAATCTGTTTTAATTATTGAATCGGTTTCCATTCCTCTTTCTTTTTTGCCAGTCTGATGGCTTTAGGCACAAATTGGACTTGTTGCACAGACGCAGAACATGTAAAAAGAAAGTAAACGTTGCATTGTTACCATTTATTATGAAAGTTATTACATGGCTACCTTTTATTTTTTAAATCTCAATCATGAATATGAATGAAATAAGAGATGTAAGAATGCCCTCTAGGTTTCCATTGCTCTGCCTGAGTTTTTTCATACCACATGTATTTCTATGTCTTTTAAAAAGACAGCTGGTAAAGCCTGTATCACATTTTGTATTTTTAATACAAAAATTGTAAATATTGGTTATATTTTGTTTAAAATCGCAGAGAGCTATATACTGTTTGAGGTAACATTCAGCTACATTGAGTTTGAATGGCCAAGAATACATACTGCATCAATCATGTCTCTTGTGGTCTCTTGTTGTCCTTAAACGTAAGTGGCATGAGTAAAGTTTGATCTCTGAATGTTGCCCATGTTAAATACCTATTATCAGTCAATAAGTTGGTTATGGCGAGGAAAATAAGATACTACTGTCCTGTGCAGGTATCAAAACCAAACTCTTCCGTGAGACGTGTGGCTTGTTGTACATCTTTGGTACTGTGGTCTCAGTTGCAAAACCACAATTAACCACTAGAAGTCAGCCAACCATCTTTTCAACTGAATAATTATAATTAACTGGATATGAAATATTCCGCTGTCTTTGATTAATCTGGTACTTGGCTTTTCCTTCATAGTGTTTTAGGTTTACTTAAAATGTAAATAAAGGAACACTCAGAGATCGAAGTACTTCCACCAAGCAAAAATGGATTATGTTGACAAGTTAATTATCCTGAAAACTGGTTAAGACTGCAGGTTTCAGTATAACATGACAGACTTATAATGAAATGTCTCCCCTTAGTGGGTTTCTGATGAACATTATTTGCACTTATTGACCTTAAGCATTCAAATTTACGCAAATTCACTCATGACTATAATAATTACTATATACAGATAATAATCCACGGATACTGCTGTTAAAATAATGGAAGAGTTCTGTGTACAAAATCATGAGATTTAGTGATTTTTACAAACATTTTCAGAAAACCATTGACTGTTCAAGGTAAATTCCTTTCTTCATCAACATTTTGGGATCCTACGTGCCTGGTGTGAATTATAACTAAATCCGATCGATTTTTGCTAAGCATGATTATTTATTTACTTGCTTGCTTATTTGCTTGTCACATGTTAAAGATAGGGATTTTTTTTTTTCCTAGAATGACCCCATGCACGGTTCACCTCCAAAAATTAATGGTGTGTTACTTGTACCACATCCTACTCTATGGAAACAAAATCATCCTAATCCATGGATAAGTTTTTGAGTTATATTGCACACAAACTAACAAACCAGCACAGGTGAAAAGATGTAACTTCAGGTTGAAGGTAAAAAAATAAACACAAACGTTTCTTC
>JAQMYF010000011.1:6370990-6381708 GCA_030014195.1 Neosilurus mollespiculum | reverse complement strand
CTCTCTCTCTCTATATATATATATATATATATGTGTGTGTGTGTGTGTGTGTGTGTGTGTGTGTGTGTGTGTGTGTGCAGTAGTATGCAGTGAAGATTATACACCACCACTTTTGTCTAAAAGGGCTGCTAATAAAAAGAAGTAAAATTATGGCTAATAAACAAAAACACTGAAAATACCAATTTTTGGAACGTCACAAATTTTATTCTTTTGACTTTTGCACAGCATGAATGAACTTCAAGCCATATGGAATAGTTCAGCGAGTGAAGAAATTAAAAAATACGGTGATGATTATATACTTAACAAAATGAAGAAAAACAAGAAACCAAGTACTATTCAAGTATTTATTTCATGTAATATTGGATCATATTGATGAGAATAAGTAAACAAACAACAATAATATATAGTAATAACAAAAATAACAGTCTCCTTTTTGAGAAGAAGGTCAATGTTTAGTGTGAACACCCTTTACTTTGATTACAGCGTTTAACCTTTCAGGAATAGTGTTCACATATTTTTAATTTCTTCACTTGCTGAACCATTCCATATGGCTTGAAGTTCATTCATGCTATGCAAAAGTCAAAAAAATAAAATTTGTGACTTTCCAAAAATTGGTATTTTCATTGTTTTTGTTTATTAGCCATAATTTTACCAAAATATACTTGTGGGAATTATTACTATTTTTTTTCTCATTGCCTACAATAGCACTGTTCAATACATTTTCACCAAAAAATTATAGAGAAGTAATTTTTCACTTCTTTTTATTAGGAGCCCTTTCAGACAAAAGTGGTGGTGTATAATCTTCCCTGCACACTACTGTATATCAAAGCTAGCCTCCCTATCAAGGCTAGCTTCGTAAACACGCCTAACCTTGCATGTGCGCATGCGCTGTGATTAATATCTGATCTACATTTATTATCTCCTGCTGTACTTCCGGGTATGATTATGTAGAGATTAGGTACATGTCGGTCGCCCCGCGTGACAGGCGCTAAATTTCTCAGTCTTCCACGACAGATGGCGCTGTTGTTCTCGCCACTGTTCCGTTTGTCGCTAAAAGCAGCGTCTCGCGCTCGCAGAGTCTACTTTTCCCCTCCTGTCGCTCACCGAGGGAAAAATAACAAGCGGCCGGTTACCGCAGAACACATGGGACATGTCTGTTGTGCTTCCTCGGCTTATCTCGGCGACTGTACTGTGAAGTTTGTGTGGGTGTGCAGGTGTGTGTGTATGTGTGTGTCAGAGCGCGAGCCTCCCGTGTGTTTACAGTAGCTGGATGTGCAGCGACAGCTGAGCTGGACTCTTAACCCGAGTGACGGTGGCGGTGTGATGCGGATTTCTTCTGTCAGGGCCGAGATTCTTTGAGATGGAATGGTGCAAGAAAGTACTGACAGATATCACGGCCTGAACACACACCACAACATGGAGATCCATCCGCTGTAAGCACACCGAACTAGCTAGCTGGCTAACAATCTCTCTCTCTCTCTCTCTCTCTCTCTCTCTCTCTCTCTCTCTGTGGATGTACACAGTCTCTGGATTTTCTCTAATTTCTTTACACATCATGAGCATCACTGTGTATCATTCTCTAACCTTTTATCTTAATCATGTTTGCAAGTACTTCACAGGACATTACCACGTGCATACTAGTTATTTTTAAAAGCCCATTCTAACACTGACCTACAACATCATCAGCAATAAAAAAACTAAACCACCTCACCCTGCCCTACACCACAGTCAGAAGACGCCCTTCTCTCTAACAGTGACTCTGAAGGGAGTCCCGGCTGCAAGGCAAATCACAAGCTAATGTTCATGCGCCATCGTTTCTATGGTGACGGCTTCTTAATAAGAAACGTGTTCCTGTTTATCTGAGGGAGATATGAGAGGGTGGGACCGTGGTGTGGTGATCAGCATGTCAGCCTCACAGCAAGAAAGTCCTAGGTTTGATTCCCGGGCGTGGGTGTTTCTGTGTGGAAGTTTGCATGTTCTCGCCGTGCTTACTCGGGTTTCCTCTGGATGCTCCAGTTTCCTTCCACAGTTCTAAGACAGACTTAATGTTCCAAATTGATTGAGTTGAGTGTTTTCCTGTGTGTGTATGTTGCCCTGCGATGGTCTGGCAAGCAGTTTAGGCCTTCGCCCAGTGCCGGCTGAGATAGGCACCGGCCACCCCGTGACCCTGGTAGGATTAAGTGGTTCGGCAAATGAGCGAGTGAGAATATGAGGTGCGATTAAAAATTTCTTGTACCGAAAAGCAGAGCATGACACGGTCAAGTGTGTGCTGCGACGACTTATCTGTATCTACAACTACAGTGCATGACTCCATGCAGACAGATGAATTATCGGGTGCTGGGAATGTACCGTTACACTCTTATATGTGGAGGAAAAGACACAGATGAGGCCAATATTTATTTAGATATATAGGGCTTTTATAGGTGACAGTGTCGCCAGCTGACCTGCATTGTGCTGCTGTCCTGTACGTGAGACCCTGTAGGTCTGGATGGTACATGTAGCATTAAGTACAACAGGTAGAAAGTATGAAGGCTCATTCTTTATTTAATAAAAGAATTAATATAAAAATTTAGGGACTGCCTAAAAGCGGCTCTTTGAATAAATTAACTTCTCCTGAGACAAGGTTTCAATGTGCATTCGTTTTGATGACACCATTGATGATGTAATATCATATAACCATCACGTTATGACACCCCCTCCTCAAAGTTTTGATATTGTCTGAAGGTGTTATGATTATTGAGATACGATTTCTTTAATGGAAATCCAATATCGCCACAGGGTAGCGAGATGCCGTTTCTCTGGATGGGTTTACTTCTGTAAGCACAGTATACGCGACAGCTAAAAAAACAAAGATACCGACTGCGTATGGCACATAGGGTTGTGTTTGTGTTGTTAAAAACATGTATTTTATTTCTTTTATAACAGTTTGGAGAAGGCATTCATTCGCGTTATGAAGGTTCTGTGAAATATCACCACAGGGTTCCCATGTGTACACACGTATAGACAGATGGACGGACGCATGACACAAAAAATCACGACACAAAAAAATCAGATCGATGCTATACCAGATTCTCTTAAGTATGGTGCTCCGCTTCAGTTCCACTACAATCACTTAACAAGTTGCTGTGATATCTGAGAAGCAAGATGCTGTAATTAGGGTTGGGCGATGTACTGATGAATTATCATTATTGCGAAATGTCCATTTGTACCATCAGCCAATTGAATATCGTCAGTATTGTAATATATATCATATAAATAGCTGAATAAATATTAGGTGTATTATCTGATATGATGTAGGATAAGTTGGTTTTAGGAGGAGATGGAGGAACAGGGTGCAAGCACAGAAATGTAGCTTAGGTGTGCAGACAAGCTTATGAACGATGAGCTAGTGCCTGTATACTTATCATAAGGTATCATGATAAATATCACGATACGGTTGTTAGCTCATATCGCCCAGCCCCAGCCGTAATACATAGGAGTCTGTTCATCATTGAGCTCGTTTGCTTGTAACAACATGACCACCATATTTGGCACAGAAATGACTGTGATAGCAGGTGCAGTGATGTTGTCGAGGGTTTTTGAACACTGTTTAGACGTGCTGGCCAGTTTATCACACACACCTACTGTTAGACACCTTGTAGGTGGAACAGTTAGATGTTTAGAGATTGCACCGTGTGTTAGTCATCCTCTAGCATTCAGTAGGGTTCATTTCTAAATGTGACTGCTGTTGGTTGAAAAAAGCTTGCTTGGTGGATTGTTTGTTTAAACAGCAGTGACCCGGAGGAGTGACCCTAACACTTGTTTAGCCCTGCTGTTTATCTGTTTAGCCAAAGTGACTTGCTGGAATTGATTTACTTTCGGGGTTCAGGAGTCTTCAATCCAAAGGTGTGAAATAAAATCCAAATCATTAGCTACATGGCTGGGCATACATATTGCTAATGTCTGTTTCTGTAAGTACTAACGGTAGGCGTGACATTAATTAGGATAATGTTAGATGATTCGGTACATGTATTTGTATGGGATATAAGGTAGATTGGTATGACAGAGACACATTACATGCTTGTCCTCCGGTAACCAGACAACATTAGATCATATGTTTAGAAGCGGCTATAGAGGGAGGGCTTGAGAAAGGAAGAGGAAGGGTTTTTAGTTTTATTTTATATTTGTGGATAGTTTCAGAATTAGCTTACTTTTACTGCTTTCTCCAAAATGACCTGTAAACCTGTATTCTCCCCCTCTGTGGTATTGACATGCAGGTTAAAGGTTACCTGTGGTGACACTGGGAATGCTCAGAGACATGTTGCCTTTCTGATTGGCTGTTCCAGCCTGGTAGTGACGTGAACTCGTAGGATTGGCTGGGGTGCGTCACTGACCCGTGTAGGATAACACATTATCAGCCAGTGCTGAGCTGCACAAAGAAGCGCAGAAATCGTAGAAAAGTTTTTGGGGTTTTTTTTGTCCCTGAACCAACCGACGACAGGAAAGCAGAGCTGACAAAACGTTAGCTATATAAGCCATTTTGGATTTACTGTAACGCTCACCTCCGGCAGCGTTCTCGTCCTCAGAGTCACTAGAATATGACGTCTCACTGTCTCCACAAGAGACATCAACGCCGCGCAATGCGTTGACGTCACTTCCGGGGAATATGTTAACCGCTACACCACAGTGCCGCCTATTGAGTAAAATAGTACTCCCTTGATTGATTTTGGGGGTCCTAGGTTAAAGGTCAAGGTCACTGCAGCCTCATGTGTGCCATTGTTGTGAACATGATATCTTGAGAACGCTTTGAGAGATTTTCTTTAAAATTTACATAAAGGTACCCTTTGGCTCAGGGATGAACTGATCAAATTTTGAAGGTCAAAGGATAAGGTCAGTTTATCCTCACGTGGGCCATTCTTGTAAACGTGATATCTTCAGAATATAAAAAGCCCACCTTGACTCAAGGACAAACTTCCAGAAATCTGAGTGAAAATTTGAAGGTGTGTGTGTGTGTTTTATCTTCCAGATGCACTAAGCTTTGCCATCATAAAGCTGTGGAGCTGAAGGATGACGTGTGTGAGAAGCAGAGTGCAGTCACTATTAACCCTCGGCACATGAAGAAAGCTTTCAGGATCATGAATGAGTTACGCAGGTGTGTGTGTGAGAAAGTTGCATGTTCAGTTAGGTGTGTGTGTGAGAGAGCGAGAGAGAGGACAGATTTACAGAACGGACTGTCTGAGTTGTTTAAACAGTGAATCGGACTAGTTTGTCCAGCACACCTCTCACATACTCGATCAGGTTTATCTGCAGGAAGCTTAAGGCGGGTGGTACATGTTAAAGTAGCATCGGTATGACCAGACGTACTAGCCTTCCCTCCCCACGTGCATTTATAAACCTTGGGCATGACACTCTTGCCAGTTCACTGGTTGTCCATCCTTGGACCACCTTCGGTAGGTACTTACCACTGCATACCAGGAACACCTCACAAGACCCAGACGCTTAGCCTCACGCCGTGTCATCTGTCGATGTCATGTTTCAACGTTACACTTGCTCATTTCTCCTGCTTCCAACACGTCAACTTTGAGAACTGTTCACCTGGTACCTAACAGAACCTGCCACATATAATAACAGGCACCGTTGTAATAAGATAGTCAGTGCTATTCACTTCACTGCTCAGTGAGTTAAACTTATGGCTGATGATTTTGTGTGTATATGTGTAATGATCTTAATTTCTTTTTATTTCTCTGCCAGTCAGAGTGTGCTGTGTGACGTGACCATTGTAGCGGAGGATGTGGAGATTGCAGCACACCGAGTGGTGCTGGCTGCTGGGAGCCCGTATTTCCATGCCATGTTTACAGGTTTACATTCATATGGATGATGATGATGATAATAATAATAAAGTTTCTGAATAGACTCATTGAAGTAAGATGTATGTGTTGTTTTGGGGTATATTAGGCTTGTGTGTGTGTGGCGTGTACTGAGACAATGTTTGTGTGTGGCTGTAGGTGAGATGAGTGAAAGCAGACAGAAGAAAGTGCGGATAAAGGAGATTGACGGCTGGACACTGAGGACGCTGATTGATTATGTTTATACTGCTGAAATACAGGTCACTGAAGAGAATGTTCAGGTAACACACACTTTCTTATTTGGTCATTTGCCAATCCCCACCCACCATCCGTCTCAACCAATCATATCACATGACTGAAAGTGTTGGCTCTGTGTTACTTATCAGAAGGTCAGGGGTTCAAGTCCCAGTACCACCAAGCTGCCACTGTTTGGCCCTTGACCATGGCCCTTGAAGGACATGTCTTAAGCTTATTTAGCACGAGCATAAAGTGATACCAATGCTAGTACTAGAGTGCACCTGGGTCATACTTCACTCACATTGGCCCCCTTAATGAACCAGGACACTTTAAACTTCCCGCTCTCCGAATGCTTCCGAAAACGCTCTCTTCTGCATTTCGTCACTTCAAGGAAACACTTCAGTGCGGAAGCAATTCATTCGAAATGGTGACATCTTGCGTTGTTGGCGGGTGTAGCTTTCTCTCTCCATCAATGGCCGACTGACCCTGTTATATCCGCGAAGTGGAAACGATTTGTGGAATCCACAAGGAAATGCAGTACTCAGTATTCGCCCCGTGAAGTCCGACCCACGCATAGCCCAAGGGTCCTGTAGTGAGAGACGGAGAACGACCGTGACTAAGCTGAATTTTAGAAGGGTATGTTTACTTTTAATTACGTATAGCTCCGCTTAATTGGCCCTCATACTAGTAGTAGATACATATGTGTGCGTGTGTGTGTGTGTGTGTGTGTATATATACACATTACATGTACTAATACTAGTACTAGAACAGTAGTAATGTAGCCTCTGGTTTTGTAATGTTTGTAGGAATAATTAATAAATAACGCTAACGTTAGATGCTTGTGATTAATTCTGGACAGAACATAGAAATAATTCTTACCAGTCAATGTTGTTGGCACGATTTTCACGCCCATCATTTGCATCCATGAGCTCGACCGGGAGTTCCGCATTGTTAGCAACTGCAGCCTGTGGAGGGGCTACCGGTTCAAACCGATAAGGCTCTGTAACCGGGGCCTGTAAATTGTTTAATCCCCCATCGACCCTTTCGTCACTGTCCGATGTAAGTAAGTTGGCTGAATAATTGTTTGTCCTCACTCCCATCGCTAAAAGTTTCATCCGAAGGGAATGGAGAAGCTTCTCTATCGCTGGCTGCCATTTTACTGTAGCGAAGCTAGTCTGTTGTTTTCTGGACTCTACGTCACATCGTCACGTGACCACCTTCGGCTCCGATGTGAGTGTTCTCGGGAATGTTCGGAAAACACTGAAGTTTCTCAGCTGGTTTTAATAACCACAGTGTGTATTGGTCAAAAAAAGTCGTGGATGTATTTATATACGCCGCCCATACAATTTACACGATTTTGCATTGTTAATTAAGACATGTCCTTTAAATAAATTCGCTAGTTTCTGGGAGGATATAATGCAGAATTCTGCTTATCTGGATTGCACTAGCATACACTTCCAAGGTAAAAGCAAACACCATGTCCTTATTCCAATAAACCACACTACTTTCCAGTATTCTGCTTGGTGTCGTAGAATCTTGTAACATCTAACCTTACAGTACACTAATCTTTATTTCACAGAATTCAGATGTCCTGGTAGGCCGGTGTTGGTGTAATGGTTAAGATGCTGGGCTTATGATTGAGAGGTCATGAGTTCTAATCCCATCAAAGTCTCACCATGCTAAGACCCCTAGGCAAGGTCTCAACTACAGGTCACAATTTCTTGTCCCTTCATACTACAGAAACTGACGTGGTTCGACCCTTCGCCTCCGCTCGCACCATTATTCCACTGTTCTTTGCTCTCTTGTGTGTCTGCTTAGTTGTGATTGATTTGCCACATTGTGCTGCCATTGACTGTGAACCACATGGGGAGGCACATTAGAGCCGATGATGATTTGCCGTTTAAGGTGAAACTGCATGTTTCCCGTCTCATGATAGGGAGTTGTGCCAGAGATGGGCTATCAACATGGGGACGGATGTGGGGAATATTGACAGGTATGTAGATGGAATTATGAAGGTCAAAAACAGCAAAGTTTGGCTGTGATCCAACCATTTTGACCTCATTGACTGCTTTGAAACTGACATAAGAATCAAGATGATCAAAAATGACGAAAGAACTTGTGGAAAGATGCTATTCCGACACTTTTTGGCCACTAGCCACGGAAGCCTGGATGCACCGCAGCCTTGGAAAAGTTGGGGAAAGGTCATGTGGCCATTTTTATGCTATTTTAATTTATTTTATACTCCGCTTTGTGCAGTTATATGTTTGTGCTTTGTTTGATTGTAACACTCAACAAACGTTTACATGATATCCGTTTATGCTAATGCTACATGTTGATATGGAATATCTCAGGTTAGTTTGGAGGCTTTTTATAAGTTTTTTTTGGTACTGTGATGTATTTAAATTTTGCTATACCTTTTGGCAATATTTTGAGATAATTTATGTATTTTGTATAATTCGTGGATAATTAAATATAATGACTTAACATTAAATTACTTGCTTTACACTCTATTTTGTGTGACTTTACGAGTCCTGCTATGTTGAATTTGGCGGATTCTAAAAGAAGCACCTGATAGATAAGTAGTGCACTAGGACTGTATGCTATTACTGTGTACCCTATTTAGGTCGCCTATTGAGGGAGCCAATTGAGATTTGGAAGTCATCCATAAAGGCCCCCTGGCATCTTGTTTTTAGTAAGTTGAGCGATTTGTTTGCATCAGAGGAAGCTAATAAAGTCTGACAAGGTTGTAAACGCTTTAGGATGTCGGCTGTAGTATGTAACTAGACTTACTTTACTATGTAAGCTGTAGAAGTGTTTCAGGAAAGCTGATGATCCATTAAGTGATAACTATATTTTTTTCACTTGAATATAGCTAAATGCACTGCATGCTCTACCTCTTGGTCGCCATTTTATTGTCGTTGCATGTTTTGTGTTTGGATCCCGCTACCTCATCATCCCACATAATCTTGAGGTGTGTTGCTGTAATCTTGCGACAAGATGGCTAAACCCCCAGTCGGCCAGAGGCTTTTTTGCGTTTTTGTTCCAAAGATTTTTTTATAACAGCATTTATTATGAAATGATATCTGGAAACCTATTTATATTGATGTGAAATATTGCTCTCTGTTTAATAGCAGTGAGTACAATAGCCCTTAATGATTTTCATTGTTTAAAAATTGAAGCCATGGTCTCTGTGAAAAATCAGTAAAGAATAACATTCAATCATTTTTCATTTTCAACAACAAAAAACTGGCACAAGAGTTACATACAGAGACCGAATAGATGGACATGCAAGCCATGCAAACTCAAGTCGATGGTTTGTTTGTTTGCGGCGCTGCTATTATTTGTGCATCATGTGCTTAAGTGGTTTCTTGAATGTGAGAGGAGATAATTGTGCTTCTGTAATGGTTCTATCTGCACTGTAACACCTCTGAGTTGATCTAGACATACTTAAAATTTCACGGATGACACAATTTCATCAGGCCACTGAATTTTAACGAAACCAAACAGAGCCTCATGTTAAAGACAGCCCCGTCTCAGTAGGTCACATCATGGAGGCCGAGCTCCTCTCACAATCGCACACTCATTTCTGGGCCGGTGTGTTAGAGTTGCCTGGGGAACAGGCTGATCTGTTAGTTTTTTTTTTACTCCTTGCATGCAGAATGAGCTGAAGGCTTAATTTGTGTGTGGAAGTGTCAGAAGCGTTTATAGTCGCTCTGACAGCATGAGAGCACGAGGGGGGAATTTCACACATCACTATGAGGCCTAACCCTTGCTTTTTTTGGGGGGGGGGGGTTAAAAAAAAGACCTGTGATGACATTGTATTTTTGATGGAGCTAATATATAATAAAATGAGGAAGAATCAGTGTGGCTGAAGCAAAATACTGAAGCAGATTTCTGATCAGATTTGATTCTTTTCACATCACATTCAAACATGTTCAGCTGTTCTATGCCCTGTAGCACTTTTAAAAAATGTAGCTGCTGACTTCAGGAAGCATAGCTTGGCACCAACGCTGCAGTAGGGGATTACAAATGGGTGAAATATGGTGTTAAAGGAAAAGCTTGTTTCTCAAGATCACAGAGGAAAGCTAACAGTTAAACTTTTTGGACCTCCATACAAAATATTTTTATTGGTTATTTATGCTGTGTTGTAATAGTTTTGAATTAGACACACATAAGATATGAAAAAATTGTGTTCATTAAGGACAGACATTTGGAGTTTGCTGTATGGTAATGTGTCACGCTTTTCCATTAGATTAGGCTTAAGAAGCAGCCTTAGTTTGGCTTCTAATTCCATACTGGCATTACGTATCTTGCTCCAGATGCCCCCTGCACGCGTGCGCGCACACACACTTTTTAGGCCAGAAGGCCAGCTTCTGCCATATTACTGGAACAAAGTAGATCCCATTGTTAGAAATGAATTGGAGACTGCTGCTGGAAAATCCCACAGCTTGTTCTTGATTGCCCACCATGAGTTGGATCATAACTTTGAGTCAACCCTCAGTTTGTTATTGTTTGAGCCATCAGAGTCTTACAGTTCAGCTCTTTGTCTAGGGTACAGTACTGGCTGCCTGTTGACTTATGGCTTAGACCTTAAAGTAGTTTAGGGGATGGTTCTGAAGGCCAAGTCTGACTTGATATTTAGGGTGAGACTATATA
>JAQMYF010000011.1:6322213-6351613 GCA_030014195.1 Neosilurus mollespiculum | reverse complement strand
TAAGCAAATTATTATTTGGGGTCAGTTGGAACATCTTTTTGGCACAATTCTATTAAATGTTTAATTTTTTCTTTAAATTATATGTGTACTTTTATCATTATCTCTGCTCATGATGATAATAACACTGTCTGCTGTTGTTTAGAAATAGGAATCTGCATGAGTTGCCTTATTTCCCTAGTGAAGTGTACATCAGTACTCCAATTTGTTGTTTTTTTTCCCTTAAAATTTTTAAAACATTGGGCTAAAAGTAAGGCATGTCTAAAATTAATCATGTATAATGTTTATAATTTTTTTAAATTATATTTTAATGTAAAAATGTGTAATAGTGGTGTGAAATTGATTTACTTTCTTATAACACCAAGTCCTGTGTTTTATTCCTCTAATACCACATCAAGAATTTGTATTATTAAAGACAAAAGTGTGATATTTTCTTCAATGTACTGTTAGAATTAACTTGGTTCCTGTTATTAAATAGAAACTATAAAAATCACCATCACCAGCTTCTTTTCCTTCTCGCTAAAAAATAAAGAACTACAAATCCACTCAGAGAGCGCAGCCCTGCACCAAGGTAGTGCAATCTGTAAACTTTTCCATCCAGGCTTTATATCTGATGCCCACTAGGGGGAGACATTTCATTATCTGAAATGTGTAATTTTTCCCTATCACACAATGTTAATAAATCTATCAGAAACCCTGCTAGATCTAGATTTGGTTCAAGATCCCACCCCAAAATTAAATCACTTCTTTGTTGCCCAAAGACCCACATCTGTTGAAAATTGCGTGGAAATCCATCCATTAGTCTTTGAGTTATCGTGGTCACAGACAGACAGACATACAATCAATCTCATACCTCCCTTGGTTTAGGTAAAAATAGAAACACAGTAAAATGTGTTATTTTGTGTGTGAAAGTTGGTTCATCTGTTGAAACATAGGCATGGAGACGAACAGCACGGCTGACATCTTGTCCTCGGCGTACCTGGCCGTGGAGTTTGTGGACTCACTGCTGCCTCAAAACCCGCTGCAGGAGCCCATGAAACAAGCGTGGAACCAGATGCTGCAGAACTACAGCAAGTTCCAGATCGCCACATGGGGCTCGCTCATCGTGCATGAACTGGTCTACTTCCTGTTATGTCTACCTGGCTTCCTGTTTCAGTTCATGCCATTTATGCAGAGGTACAAGATTCAGCAGGTGGGTGGAGCCTGAGGCTGATCATGGGCTGAGAATTCCGAATTCAGTCTTGTAGTTTTTTGTTTTTCTTTGTAGTTCTTGTTTACTCATTTACTTGCTCCTAATCTGAAAGAAGTAGAAATATTTGTGAATCTTTTGTGCTCGTGTGTGTGTGTGTTTTGCAGGATAAACCAGAGACGTGGGAGAAACAGTGGAGGTGCCTCAAGATGCTGCTGTTTAATCATTTCTTTATCCAGCTGCCTCTCATCTGCGGCACGTACTACTTCACAGAGTTCTTCAACATCCCTTACAACTGGGACTCCATGCCCCGCTGGTGAGATGTGTCAAAACACTGGGCTCAACCTCGAACAGTAGGTTGTGAGGTCAAATCCCAGTCTCAGCTTTGTCCTTGCATTGTATTACCCCCACCCCAATTCTCCACCCAAGTGATCCACAAATACACTTTTTCACTAACACATACGGCGTCTGCTTCTCTCTCAGGCCGTATCTGTTAGCTCAGTGTTTCGGCTGTGCGGTGATCGAGGACATGTGGCACTATTTCTTGCACCGGGCTCTCCATCACCGCAGAA
Organism: Neosilurus mollespiculum; assembly: GCA_030014195.1. Classification (NCBI taxonomy): domain Eukaryota; kingdom Metazoa; phylum Chordata; class Actinopteri; order Siluriformes; family Plotosidae; genus Neosilurus; species Neosilurus mollespiculum. The sequence goes on along the minus strand of JAQMYF010000011.1, from coordinate 6,349,855 downwards.
TCTACAAATACATCCACAAAGTCCACCACGAGTTCACCGTGAGTGTGTAAGAATTCAGAAAGCTGTGTGGAATCATTGCATGGAGTTCTACTCTCACGCTTTGCGTGTGTGTGTGTTAAGGCTCCATTTGGTATGCAGGCAGAATACGCCCACCCGTTAGAGACGCTGATCCTGGGCGCTGGCTTCTTTATCGGCATCATGGTGTTTTGTAATCATATGGCACTTTTATGGGCATGGGTCACCTTTCGTCTCATGGAGACCATTGATGTTCACAGGTATATACACACACACACACACACACACACACACACACGTGCACACAGTTATATATTTTACACTAACAATAAGGTTTTATAATTTGTTTTATCATTATTATTGAACGATTATAGAACGATCATTCCTCTTACTGATGGTCATTCTTGTTACCAATTACAAGTTGTGGCATGGTAACAGGACTGACAGTAGCAGGAATGATAAAAATCCACATTAGCACACATTACACACAAATGAAATGGTGGAGGGTTGAATTATGACCTCATGTCACACTTCATCGATGAACCTAATGAACTAAATGAACTTTACTCCACACAGCACCGAAAATTCCATTAACAGTACTGGCCGAGAATAAACATACTAACCTGATTTCAGTTGGTTTCTTCGTAAGTCTCCATTTTGTTTTTCCCTCCAAATGTCACTCACTACAGCCCCCTATTGGTCAACTGGTAAACCAAAGAAAGTTACTCTAGTTTCTGTGGGAAGGAAAGTCATTCCTGGTAACAGTACTGACATGCAGACCTGGGGACATGGCGAAATGTGATGACAAAAACATTTTACTTGTATCAGAATACAGTGTTTAACAGTTTGTGTGTTTAGAATGAATGATTTCATTAAAAACATGCAATAATTGCTGTAAATAAGGTTTTATCGAAATATACTTTTGATCTCACAAACTTGACTTTGGGGACAGGGAATTTTAGGAATACAAAAAAAAACAAAAAAAACAACCCTATTTAACCCAAAATGAATGACATGAGTTGTGTTGGGTGTGTTTTACCTCCAGTTATCGATATGCAATCATGTATTTTGTTTTAAAATAATAAAACTGGAAAACATGCACCTGGGACTGAAAATGGTCAGTTACTATGAAATGACCCATATATAATGTTTCCCCCCTTGTTTTTGTTTAGTGGATATGATATCCCTCTGAACCCGCTGCACATGATCCCCTTCTATGCCGGCGCACGCTTCCACGACTTCCACCACATGAACTTCGTGGGTAATTACGGCTCCACCTTCACCTGGTGGGACAAACTGTTTAACACCGACGACCAGTACAACAGCTACATGCAGAAACAGAGTCTGAAGAAAAGCAACTAACACACACACACACACACACACACACACACTTCTCATTAATGTGCTTTACACTGGAATGAACAAATGTCAGTGCCTCAACACCAGCAGCGTGTGCACCCCTTTCACCGCAGTGTGCCTTTAAATCACAAGAGAAGAGACGGGTTCAACAAAATGATCTACTTGTCTTTAAAAGTAAATTATTTCACAAGTGACTCTGCATACGGGCTAGTGTGTATTGCGTCTATCAGTATTTCTATTTCGTTATGAAGGCAGGCTTTCATAGATTTAAATTTGTTGATGAAATGTAGGAAGCAACACACGTGTAATAAATTGGATCTGTATGGTCATGTCTCACATGGACAATATGGGTTGCTGTGAAGATCATAAGGATTTGAATGATCAGTTTGGAATAATCAGTGATGCCATCGCTATAAAATAATAATGACATCATCCCTCAACGCACTTTGAATAAAATGTTTTGTCTTTTCATGTTGACTGTTGTGTTTTGTTTTCTATTGTGCGAATGTGTTTCTGAGTCTCATTAAGTCATTGATCATGTGTTATTACACACCATCATTATATTATATTCTATTTCCATAAGCACTTATATGTATACAAGGTTCTGCCTGAGCACAATAATATTCACTGGAAGGTTTTGAGCTGTTAGTTCATCAGCCAGTCATGTGGCGTCAGCACAAGATAAACATCATCTGATCTTTTCCGAATTTCAGCTATCAGCTTTCACACTGTAGAGTTATACTCCTCTTCCTGACTGACTGGACCTGACCCTGGAGCGGACTTCTACTCTTGTAGTTCATCCATGTCAGCATTTGATATGAAAACAGAGGCTTAGAGATGCTTTTCTGCTCATCACAGTTGTAAAGAGTGATTACTTGAATTACTGTTAGATCAAATCAACCTGGTTATTGGTTATCAACCTCTTTACTCAACAAGGCATTTAAGAGAATTTCAGTGCAAAAATGACCATCATACATTTATTTATTGATCAATCATATAAGAGGATTTTAGTGTTTTACATTTACATGTACTCTCACACCTGGACAACAAAAACACATGCAAGAATGCTGTTTGTAGACTTCAGCTCAGCATTCAACACAGTCATTCCCTCCAAATTAATCACAAAACTTGAGGATCTTGGAATCACTACCTCCCTCTGCTACTGGACCATGGACTTTCTGACCAACAGACCCCAGTATGTCAGGTCAGTCCCCAATTGCTCCACCACCATCACACTCAACACTGGCACACCACAGGGCTGTGTGCTGAGCCCTCTACTCCTTCTTCACCCATGAGTGCAGGCCTATGTATGGATCCAATTCAATCATTAAGTTTGCAGGCGACACGGTGATCAGACTCATCAGTAACAATGATGAGTCTTGACTACAGGGCAGAGGTAAAGCACCTAGCCGCATGGTGCTCTGATAATAACCTGCTCCTGAAGGAGCTCATTGTGGACTTCAGGAAGAAGAAGGGTGACACTCATGACCCCGTCCATATCAACGGCATGGCTGTTGAATGTGTCTCCAGCTTCAAATTCCTGGGGACCCACATCTCGGGGAACCTGTCCTGGTCAACAATCACCTCCAGCCTGGTCAAGAAGGCCCATCAGCGGCTCTTCTTCTTTAGGACACTGAAGAAGAACCACCTGTCTGCTGACATCCTGGGTAACTTCTACCGCTGTTCAATAGAGAGCATCCTGACCAGCTGTTTCACTGTCTGGTACGGGAATTGCTCTGTTGCTGACCTCAAGGTACTGCAGCAGGTAGTGAAAACCACCCAACGTATCACAGGGACTCCATTTCCTTCTATTGAGGACGTCCACAAAAAGAGATGTCTTCGCCGTGCGCGCAACATTCTCAGGGACTCTTCTGGTCCTGCCAACAGACTCTTCCAGGTCCTCCCCTCTGTGTCTGTACATAACTGCTCTTAACGGTACATACTACATATACTGTATATATTGCCCTTGCTGCTCTCTGCACTTCTAATTAGACGCTAACCTGTATTTCGTTACTCTGTATTTATACATGTGTAATGACAATGAAGTTGAATCTAATCTTGAACCTAATCAAATCTTTGGACAGGCTTTTGGGAAAATTGGATTTGGTTGCTATGGAAACAATCGTTCCCAGGGTGGAAACACAGTCAAGCTTGAATCTTAGGATTTCTTGTATGTGGTCTGGTCATTTACAGAGAGATCCCACGATAACCCCACAATAATAGAACCTTGATGTTTGGTTCATATGAAAGGTATTCAGACAGACTTCCAAGCAGAGTGCATGGGGCTGCTAAGGTAAACAATTGTTGCTAGGAAAACATTTGTTTTTGAAACTTTCCTTAACTAGTTAAGTGTGTTTTTATTTTATGAATGAGTAATAAGTTGATTTTTGTGTAATAAAAGATCTGATTTTGTTTTTTGGATCACACTGGGACATCCCACCTGCAGAGCTTTACACTGCTCTGAATTTTTCTTCCATTTGAACTGTATGGATGATCCATTTCTGCTTTGTGGGTGACCCACTTACCCCGTGTCTATATAATTTATGTAACTGAGCAGTTGAGGGTTAAGGGGCCTTGCTCAGGGGCCCGACAGTAGTAACTTGGTTGTACTGGGACTTGAACCCCTGACCTTTTGATCAATAACAAAGTGTCTTAAGCACTGAGCCACCATTCCCTTTTATAAATGATGGTTCACAAATGTCTTACATCAGCAATTTTTACAGGTGTGTGTGTTAAATATATAAAATGCTGAGCATGTCAAAATAATTTTTAAAAATATCCTGTAGTCTGAGAAAAGGAAGAGAGGGATGCTTTTTCTTCTCGCATCTGTGCACGCTGTCACTTTACACTTACAGACACTTTAAATACAGTGTTACTGTAAAATTGCCACTGCATTTATATTTCATCATATTGCATTTATACTGCATTTAGATTTCATATTATATGTATATATCTGTATGCTATATTTTATTTTATTTTAATTTTATTTCATATATTTTTATTTCATTTTTATTTTATTTTATATTTTTACATTTTATATTGACTTTAACTCTAAAGTCCTTTAAATAGTTGTAGTTATTGTTCTTTTGTTATTGTTCTTGTTATTGATAGCTTATTCTTAGCATTTCACTACATATTGTACTGTGTATGATTTTGTACGTGACAAATACATTTAAATTTGATTTGAATTTGAATTTGATTTGATTTTTGAATTTGACACTGGTGAGAAAGGCGCGCCCCCTGCTGGCGCGTGCACGTCGGAGCACTTTAATCACTTTTGGGCGATTGCACCGGTTTCCGTTAAACAGGTAGCAGCGGAGCGCGCATGCGCCGTCATCATCCTCACCATCACCAGCGCGTCAAAGCTTTGCGGTTTCATACGGGACACGACGCAGCAGAGAGAGAGAGAGAGAGAGAGAGAGATAGAGAGAGATAGAGAGAGGTATAGAGAGAGAGAGAGAGAGAGCTCACGGAACAGGAGGAGGATATAACGCGGTGTAAAGAGCGGCGGTTTAGACGCGGTTTAAACGAGCAGTGAGTGATGAAGGCCGCGGGGTTGTACACGGTGGCGCTCGCGCTGCCTCTGGCGGTGCTCTCAGCGGTGGGCGCGCGCGCCGCGGCGCCGGTGATGGACGGCGGGGACATCTCTTTCGAGTATCACCGCTATGAGGAGATGCGCAAAGCCCTGGTGTCCGTGTGGCTGCAGTGTCCGTCCATCGCGCGCATCTACACGGTGGGAGAAAGCTTCGAGGGTCGCGAGCTGCTCGTGCTGGAGATGAGCGACAACCCGGGCGTCCACGAGCCTGGTTAGTGCGTCAAGAACAACTGTTATGACGTCATATAACCTCATTCCTTCAGCATTAATAACTCAGGTGGTGGTGGCGGTGGTTGTTCTTCACCTGTATAACCAGCTGCAGCTCGGAAACCACCGAGCATCGTTTTGATACTCAGAGCTTTTTAACACGCATGCGCAGATTAGGCCTTTATGTATTTGTTTCATTCATCCATTCATTAGTAAAGTCAAACCTGACACTGTGGTGTAAGCAGGTGCGCACCAAATCATATGCCAGTGTATCATCATCATCATCATCATCATCATCACCCTTGGCCTATATAGCAGAAGCTGTCCTATATCCCACCAGACATCCTCTAGTTCTCCAGTAATCAGTGCAGTGCGGTTTAGGACACAGCCTTATGTGTTTATTAAGATGTAAGGTGATGCACAAGACGCCATTTTCCAAGCTTTGAATGAAGCCTGGAGGATCCAGATTTAGAGACTTTTATAAGGGTTATACACTGAGCAAATGCTTAGGCCTGTGTGTGGGTTTGGTTCAAAAAGCGTGAAGTTGCAGCGGGAGGTGATGATCAGAAGGATGTGTTTTTGGTAAACAGGATATTGTGCTTAGTGTAAATGTGCTGCGTTGAAAAACATTAAAGCTCGACAGCATTTACATTACAAACACCTCATAAAGTAATGCATGCAGTATCTCTTCCAGTAACCAGCCATTTGCATATATACTGTATTATTGCCACTCGTGTCTATAATCTATTATATAATGCTATTTATATAACACATCATACAGTTTTTCCTTCAGATTCAGTTCATGGTTTGGTGCAGAGTCAACAGGGCTTCAGTGTAGCCCAGATTTAAAAAAAAAATATTTTAGACTTTAATTTTCCTTTTTTTTTAATATCACTCATTATTAACTTTATTGACATGACCCTGTTTACAGGCTGCACTGATTTGAGGTGTGTGTGTGTGTGTCTGTGTGTGTGTGTGTGTGTGTGTGTGAAGGATAGACTTTCATCCTAATGGGTGACTGTTTCCTAAATAGCGCTATCATTAGTTCTCCTAGCTTGTGTTTGTGTGTGTGTGTGTGAGTCACTGAGGCTTTTTATTGCTACCAGATGAGTTTCCACTTGAAGCCGCCCCCGCCCCGTTGCCACGGGCAACCCATGGCTCCCCAGCAGCGGCACACACGCACTCTCCAACCATACGTGAAACCCCTTCTTATTCCACAATGCGTGAAAAGCGTGAAATAACGTACGCATCTGATCGTTTGGATTTAACGGGTAGCAGAAATAGCCGCTCGTTGCCATGGAGATTTATCGGCTTAGTTCGGGTGATGAGCCCTGCGCGCTCCCGTGCCGTGAGATGCAGAACGAAGGAGAATTAGTGCCCCCCCCGATGTGCGCTTATGCACGCGCACCATCTGGTCCTTTTTAGATGCCATGCCTGGGCTTCTTACCAAACCTGTGCCATGGCCTAGTACAGTGAGTTTGCATTATATGTTCTACTGGGTCACCCTACATCTGATGGTCAAAATCGCATATTGGATTAGACGGATGAATATGTTCAAAGTAAATAATATGTAGGGTTTTTTTTACTTTAATATATGTCAGAAAGCTAATGGTGGCTTTGAGGGAAATCCCATTATAGGATACAAATTATTGGGCGTTTGAAAAGTTGGACAAATCTGCTATTATGAGAGGAAATGTAATTTCTCCGTAATACTACATTTGCCGAACCGCTCACTCCTGCTAGGGTCGTGGGAAGGCTGGAGCCTATATCAGCCGATACAAAGCGAAGGTGGGGTACACCCTGAACAGCTCATCAGACCATCACGGGGCAACAAACTCACACAACCATTCACACTCACATCTAGGGGCAATTTGGAACAACCAATTAACCTAATGTGCATGTCTTTGGACTGTTGGAGGAAACTGGAGTACCCGGAGTAAACCAATGCCAGCACGGGGACAACATGCACACTCCACACCAAGACGCGATATCTCATGAACACTTTGAGGGATTTTCTTAGATCTTTGCACAAATACTCGTCTTGACTCAAGGATGAACTGATTGGATTTTGGAGGTCATAGTTTTTACATTTATGGCTTTTGGCAGACACCCTTATCCAGAGCGATTTATCATTTTTATACAGCTGAGACCTTGGTATTAGCAGGGCTTGAACCCCTGACCTTCGGATCAGTAACCCGGAGCCTTAATAGGTTAACCATAGGTTAAAGGTCAAGGCCAACACAGCCGATTGAATTCTGTTTTTGTGAACACAATGTCTTGAACGTTATGATGGATTTTCTTCGAAGTTTGAATGCAAGTAACTTCGAGGGATTCTCTTTAAATTTTGCTTTTCTGTTCACTCTGAATCTGAATCAAGGATACGCTGATTCGTTTTGGGGTGGGTGCTGTTGTAGGTTAAAGGTCAAGCGTGTTGCTGCCTCATGTCCATTCCTTGCTTGTGTAGGCAGGTTCCAGGAATAGCTTGAGGAAGGTCAGGGATTCAATTTGAATCAAACATCAAAATGGACACAAGGATCGGAGGTCACGGGTGAAATGTCAGGGTTATTGCCACTTTATGTTCATCCCTTGTTTGTGAATTTGAGTTTTTGGCTCTTTTTAAATTCATTCAAGTAGTAGTTCTCTGTCCTTGGGACTTCCTGCTTCACTGAAATATAAATGTAAGATGACACACAGGCCTTTAGTCATTCCTGACCATGGGGAAGATGATGAACAGGACACACTAATGAAACGAGGCTGAAGTGTGTCGTGGCTATAATTGTAGATATCTATATACCTGAAAATGTCCGAATCCACTGTTGGAGCAATAATTACAGGGTTACAAGCCTAGATATAATGACCCTGTGTGAGAGGGAGTATTTTACCGCAGTGAGAAGTTTAGAGAAGCCAGTCTATAATCAGACACCAGGTTTATGCCAACAACAAAACAGAGTGCGCTTTTCTTTCATATAACCACATGTGTAAACGCCTGGGCTTTGCTAGGCTTTACTGGAACTGCAGCCGGGTTCTGTGGTCTTATGAGACATAAATAGATCTGTTGGGCCACAAACACTCAAGGAACGTTTGGTGTTAAAAAGAAGGGTGGTTATGTAGAACCAGATGATTCCAACAGCTTAGAATGTCCAGTATTCAAGTTGTTTAATTCAGTGCTGAATGGCCTATAAGACAGACAGAGAGAGAGAGAGAGAGAGAGAAAGAGAGAGAGAGAGAACTAGGGTAAGTGAGATATCTTACTATCAGAATACACTCATTAATAATAAATCAGAGATTTCCCACATCTGCTTCTCCACTTAAGATGTGTGTGTGTGTGTGTGTGTGTGTGTGTGCGTGTGTGTGTGTTTGAACCTGCTGGTTGGGACAAAATGTCCCCACAGGAAAAAATTATCTTTTTAACAAAATCTGAACTCTGCTTTAATTAATTTTCATTTTAATTAAAATGTAAAACTATTTTAATAGTTTTGACTAATTGAAGGTTGGAGTTTGATTTAGACGTTTGGCACAGCATTCACTGGCTACACTGATGATGGAGAATAAGTCTGTCATGTTTAAAAGCGATAAAATCAGCATGGGGCATTTCTTTATCCTTAAAGTAACTTGAGTAATTTGTATGTTAAAGCTGGGGTTGGTAATTTTTTTTTTGCTGTGTCCACAAACTGTTACCCTGACAGCAATCAATAGCTTATGAGATCTGAAAAAGGTCCAAAAATATCAGTTGTGTGTGAATTCCTGCCTCTCGGTCCATTGGGAAATTCATTCATTTATTTATTTTCTAAGCTGCTTAATCCTAATTAGGGATTAGCATCTCAGCCGACTCTGGACGATGGCGGGGGACACCCTGGACAGCTTGCCAGGCCGTCACAGAGCAAGCACACACACACAACCATTCACACTCACTCTCACTCCCAGGGGTGATATGGAACAGCCAATTAGCTTATGGTGCATGTTTTTTGGACTGTGGGAGGAAACTAGAGTACCCAGAGAAACACAGAACATGCAAACTCCACACAGAAACAGAAACGCCCAAGCCTGGGAATCAAACCCAGGCCTTCTTGCTGTTAGCCGGAAGTGCTAACCACTGCACCACCGTGCCGCCCCCACTGGGAAATATCCAATCAAATACTCTGGTATCTCCCTGCTTGCATGTGACCCTACTGTACATGACCCGGCAGTCAGAGTGCATGAAGAGGGGGGTCGTGGCTTTGGAAGGGCCTCCGAGGGCAGAGGAGGGTTTAGCCGGTACCCAGCAAAGATGCTACTTTCAAACTTTGCTTGCTTTCCAGATTACCGACCCAAACTTTAAAAGTTTAAAGCGATTTATTCTGATTTGTTCACCAATTCACTTGGATGGCTTGTCCTGATCTGCAGCCTGAACATACAGCCATCTAAAGCAGACAATATACAGCTTAATCAGATCAAATAACTAATAATTTTGTGATTTCCTAAGAATGTGCTTGTATGGCCATGTTTTGAAGGATTGCCTTCACACCCAGTCCTATACACCTTCCTGCTGCGTGCACTGAAACACTTGACACTAAACGCTAAATGTTACAGGTCTAAATAAGCCTCAGTAACACAGATCAGGTTCTACATATACTCAGTTGCAGATGTGACTTTGATCATTCCCAGATGTTTAAACAATGCAAGATAAACATATTGTAAATCTTTTCAAATTAAATCAGTCTGTGTTAGAATGAAGTACTTGGGCTTCTGTTTTTGTTGTAAATGACCCTCATAGGAATGATCACTTTAGTGAGCGGTAAAAGGATTAAAAAAAACAATTAGTAAGAAGATACTATTGGAGCGGAAAGATTACTGTAACAGGAGTTCAGTATTTACTAAAGGTTTCAGCTTATTTTTCACCAACGTCTTGAATTAATTATAGAAAAACTGAACCACTTCATAAAGTCTTCTCCAGCGCATCCGACAGACTTCCAATAGGGTTAAGGTCAGGACACTGTGGTGCCAATTAATGTATGAAATTGATTCCTCACGCTTCTTGAACCACTATTTCATTATTTGAATATTATATCCTTGTCATCAGGGAAGAAAAATTACAGCTGACTTCATTTTAATGTTGCTGAGCCTTGACCTGATCACCTGAAGCAACAATGCCATGGACATTACACACTGTAATCAAGGCTAAAGGGGGTCCAATAAAATATTAGCGGATGCCTGAGCTCCATACTTATGCAAATTACATAATGCCATGAGCTCAATTTTGTTGTTGAATCAGTGCTCACGTGCCCACACAGGCAACTCAAAAAATGAAAAAATAACTGCTGCTGCCGCCAACGGTGCTGAGTGAACTTGCACTTCGCAACGTATTCTCTTACACATGCAAACATCATTTTCAGCCTATTAGAATTAGCTGATTTCCTTCTTAACTTGAAATGTTTGCTTTAATAACAAAGGTCTTCATCGGATACAAAAAAAAAAAGTTTACCCTTTGCCGCAAAAATTCAAGATACTTTTCTGCTTAAAATGGTGCTTAGCACAACCGAGGTGTTAGTTGAACAGCGGAAAATCGCAGAAAATAGCCAAGGGAGTCCAGAATGGTAGCCTTCATGGAGTATATTTACTCCATCATTCTACTCCAAAAACAATAATAACCAAGTCGAACACTGTTCATAAAGAAGTGTTTAAAAAGATAACCATAAAACTGCAGTGGAATAAATTAAATAGCTTGTAATGTCTAGAGGCAAAAGAAACTGCAGGCACAGTGAGTACTCACAGCTTGCTAACTCACTCATTCACTCACTCACTTGTCTAAGCACCAGAGAGCATACCACTAAACAGCTTTTTTGCTGCCAAACGTAGCCTTTCACTACAGAACCCCTTGCGATTTCTGTTAGAATAATGCTTCGGGTGGGGGGAGCTCGCCAGACTATCGCAGAGCCGATGCACAAACAACCATACACACATACACTCACACGTAGGGGCGGTTTGAAGCAGCCAATTAGCGTAATCTGCAAGTATCCGGACTGTAGGAGAAAACCAGAGTACCCGGAGAAAACCCACACAAGCACAGGGAGAACATGCAAACTTCACACAGAAACACCCTCGCCAAACTCGGGACTCGAACCCAGGACCCTCTTGCCGTGAGGCGGAAGTGCTAACCACTACACCACCATGCTAACTGGCGTGCTAACACCTCATGTTGGTGTGGATTTGTATTCCTCAGCATATATCTCTGCTTTTACTACCGCACTGAGAAATACAGCTAGCTATACAATTAGCTAAAGGATGCTATCAGTGTTTGCTAACTTTCTTCCATTATTAGTTGATCATTTAGCAAAGAGATTCATTAATTTCGACACTTTACATACAGTATTACTTATAAAATCGCCACTGCATTTATATTTCATTTTATATTTATTTTTATTTAATATTTTACATTTTCATATTTATATTTGACCTTTAACTATGTCCTTCATATAGTTACTGTTATTGTTCTTTTTCTTCTTGATACTGATAGTTTATTCTTCAAAGTCATAACAAGTATTTCACTACATATTGTACTGTGTATGATTTTTGTACATGACAAATAAATTTAAATTTGAATTTAATGGAATTAACTGAAAGGGGGATAAATGGAAATGATACAGTCACACTACACTACTTATTAACTACAGTACACATCTAACTACTTATCATGAATGCTAACATCAGTTAACGTTATCTTAGCCTGATAGCTGTGAATGAAGCCTTCCTCTTTTATTCTGCTTTGTTGCTTAGTGTTTTTTAACAACAACAGAATGTTTCGTCTCAGCTGTGCTGACAAAGATGAGGTAAAAGATTTTACATGAGGGCGAAGGTGATAAAACCAAGGTCCATTACCTGGTGCCAGTGATTTACAGCTAAAGCAAATGGCATTAATGGGACATTATCGAGTGAACACCTCAGTCCATTACCATAATGACTCAGCCCTTGTGTGTCCTTTTTATCCAGTGTGTTATTATCTTGAGATAAATGCCACCTTTTGTCCCAGTGTCCATAGTAACCAGGTCACCGATGACGTGTCTGTGTGAATCCTGTCAAGTGTTCACTTAGGCATGGAGAAGCAAGCGTCAGAGGCTGCACTGTTTATTTAACGAATGCATAGAACTAGAAGGATGGGTCCATGAACAGGTGGAAAGATTGATGTCTGTGAGAATAGAAGTCGCGCGCACCAACCAGATCATTTCTGAGATTGATACCAACCTCCATCTGGTTGCGGTCGGCTCTCAAGTTCCAGATCAATACAAGTCAGAGTCCAAATGTCAGAGAATGGATGAGCACAAGGAGGAAAGACCACTCACTCACTCACTCACTTACTGACTCACTCACTCTCGTTTACTTCTACTAGGGTTATGGGAAAGCTGGAGCCTATCTCAGCCGACACTGAGCGAAGGTGGGGTACACCCTTACAACCATTCACATTCACGTCCACACCGAGGGGCAATTTGTAACTGCCAGTTATCCTGATGTGCATGTCTTAGGATTGTCGGAGAAAACCGGAATACTAGGAGGAAACCTACACAAGCACAGGTAGAACATGTAAGCTCCACACAGATATGTCCTTACTGAGCCCAGGACTTGAACCTAGGACCTTCTTGCTGTGAGGCGGACATGCTACCCACTACACAACCATGACACCAGAGGAAAGACCAGAGGAGAGATATTTTTTAGCGTTATGTCATGAGATTCTCTTTCTCTCTCTCTCTCTCTCTCTCTCCCCCCTCATTCTTCCATTCTCTCTCTCTCTTCCTCTCTTGTTCATTCCCTCTCCTCTCTCTCTCTCTTCTTCCCCTTTCTCTCCCTCTGTCTCTCTCCCGTTCCTCAAATCTCTCCCTCTCTCTACTCCCTCTGTCTCTCCAGTTTTGTTTCCCATCCCTGTAAGTTTAAGATCAGTCCATATTTCATCTTTTGTTCCACACTGCATTTATATAAACGAAGGAATGAGTGTCATGTGGTTCCAATCATAAAATCTTTAAGCAGATGAAGAGAGTTGACAAAGGGATCATGGCCAGAAACAGAGAAAAGCAGCCAGAAGGAGTGAAAAGCCTGCACCCTGGCACTGATTGTTTCATAGTGAAAAGAAGAATAGAAGAAGAAATTTCTCGAGGTCTTGAGCGCAGTTCCCATAACACACATCAGCACTGGTTTTTTCCCCCTTCATAACACATAAGGGTTGAGGGTTTTTTTAATGATTTTGATGAGGCGGGCTCCCGAAGGCTTCCTCAAGACACAAAAATCTGCCTCCAGTTTGGGATTTATGATGCGTGCGCAAAACCGTTGTTTATCCGCCGAAGTTCATGTGCAGGACCGCAATGGAAAGCGATGACGTATAGAAATGCATCATTACACACGACATTGAAACGGGGTTGTAAAACAGTCCCAGATGCTATGAAAGGATAATTGGTACATGTAGCTGTAGAGGTGTGTGTCTGTGTGTCTGTGTGTGTGTGTGTGTGTGTGTGTGTGTGTGTGTGTGTTTGGGGGGTGGGGAGTTAAGATGGCTCTTTCAGAGCTCTGCTAATGAGTTTGGCAGATGTTGGATATCTGTCCAGCTTGCTCATGAGAGTTTTCTTTTGGAGACTGAGAGTATCCCGGTTTCACCTATGCTCCCGTGTGTGTGTGTGTGTGTGTGTGTGTGTGTGTGTGTGTGTGTGTGTGAGGAAGAATAAGTAAGACTTGCCTGTGTGTGGCTGTAATTCCATCATTTAATATTAACAATTTATATATATGCATGGTGGTATAGTGGTTAGCACGTACGCCTCACAGCAAGAAGGTCCTGGGTTCAACTCCCAAGCTCAGGCGTTTCTGTGTGGAGTTTGCATGTTCCCCCTGTGCCACAGTACAAAGACATGCACATTAGGCTAACTGGCTGTACAAATTGACTCTAGGTGTGAGTGTGAATGGTTGTGTATGTTTTGCCCTATGATGGACTGGTTCAGGCTGTTCAGACTGTCTTCTTTCAGTGTTGGCTGAGATAGGCTCCAGCCTCCACATGTCCATAGTGGGATTAAGTGGCTTGGCAAATGAGTGAGTGAATGAGTGCTTATGTGTATGAAGTGGGGAAAGTAAGGAAAATGCTAATCACCCAGGAAGTGGTGATGTTGTCTGGTCAACTTTATTTCATTTGTTAAGATACATCCATTCCTGAGTTTCAGTCTTGCAGCATTCATTCATCATTTCGCCGCTCAGTATTACTAGGATCGTGGAGAGGCTAGAGCCTATCACAGCCGACTCTGGGTGCAGCACGGGAGAACATGCAAACTCCACACAGAAACGCCCTCACCGAGCCCAGGAATCGAACCCAGGACCTTCTCGCTGTGATGCAAACATGATACCCACTACACCACCATGCTGCCCAGTTTTACAACATTAATTAATTCATTCGGATTTTCTAAGCCGCTTATTCCTAATTAGGGTCACGAGGAGACTGGTGTCTATCTCAGCCGACTCTGCACATCCTGCACAGCTCGCCAGGCCATCACAGGGCCAACACGCATGCGACCATTCACACTCATACTCACACCTAGGGGAGTTTTGGAAGTCAGTCAGCCTACTGCGCATGTCTTTGCACTGTGGGAGGAAACCGGCGTACCCGGAGGAAATAAGATGACATATGAAAAGACAAATCGCAGTGTTGAGAGATTTCAAGTGAACGTGACAATGTTCCAAAGACAGACTCGAAAAAGTGTTGCGTGCATCCTTACCATGCTGCTTCATGCAGGCAGTAGCATGGAGGACATAGTGAAAATGTTGCAAGGCTGGAATTCATACCTCGAAACCAAGGGAGGTACAGTGGGGAAATGGTTAGCATGTCTACCTCACAGCATGAAGGTCCTGGGTTCGAGTCCTCAGCTCGGTGAGGGCATTTCTATGTGGAGTTTGCATGGTCTCCCTGTGTTTGCGTGGGTTTCCTCTGGGTACTCGTAAGATATGACATAGCTGTTCCAAATTGCCTCAGGTGTATGTGTTTGCCCTGCAGTGGACTGGCAAGCTGTTTAGGGTGTACCCCACCTTCGCCCTGAGTTGTCTGAGATAGGCTCCAGGCTCCCCGCCAACCTTGTAGGATTCGGTGGTTCGGCGGAAAAATTAATGAATGACCAACTGACATGGAACGGTTGTTGCTCTCTATGTGTTGCTTTCATTTTGTTTATTAGTTTATGAGTATATGAGCTCTCTTACGTAGGTTAGCTTACGTGGGGATTTTGTGTAGGTTTACGCTGGTTCGTTAGATTATTTGTCGTTTTGGTTTGGGATTACGGAAGTGTACTTTTGGGGAGGAAGATCCTTCTGTTTATTTAGGCTTTGACCACTCCTTCCGCTAAATGCTTCTTGTGAGTAACTAAAATCTTTTAGGCTAATATTTGGGGCGGCACTGTGGCGTAGTCGTTAGCACAGCCGCCTCACAGCAAGGAAATCCTGGGTTCGAGTCCCGGGCTCAGGCTCTTATGTGTGGAATTTGCATGTTCTCCCCGTGCTTGTGTGGGTTTCCTCCAGGTATTCCAGTTTCCTCTAAAACATGCATATTAGGCTCATTGGCTGTTCCAATTCATCCCTAGGTGTGTGTGTTTGTGTGCTGCCCTGCAATGGTCTGGGGATCTGTTCAGGGTGTACCCTGCCTTCGCCCAGTCTTGGCTGAAATAGGCATCAGCCTCCCTGTGACCCTAAGACAGCAGGTTCATAGCAGTTCAGAAAATGAGAGTGAGAGTGGGTTGAAAGCAAGAAGGTTGAGTGAGATATCGTAACGTTAACATGTGGCTCTTTTGCTGGTTCTCTCAGCAGGTTATATGAACTTTAAATCGTGTGAGATGATATGAAAAGGAGGTTCTACAGTGATGTATCAATAGATTGCTTATAATGTTGTTCATGCTATCTTCCTATCAAGAAATTAACGTATTTATAGAAAAGTTAGGATTGGTGTTGATGCTATTTATGAAATTCGGACTATGCTGTGTTCATGAAATGTTAATGTTCTCATGAACTCTGCCATGTGAAGTCTGTAACAAAACGAATACTTCCTGTATACTGACTCCAGAAATGTAATTAAACTGTCGGGTAGTTTCTGCATAAATTACACTTCCTGGCCCTCGGAAAAAGTTGCGCACTCTAATCATTTTTTTGGACAACATTTAGCCCGGATTACAGTTTATAATATATATATATATACACACACACACACATTGGAACCTCGGGCTGTGAACCTAATTTGTTCTTAAATGTTGTTCTAAAACCAATTTGTTTGGAAAGTGAAACGTATTTTCCCGTACGAAACAATGTATTATGGATTAATCTGTTCCTGACCTCCTCCTTACTCCACAATCGGATTATAAAAAAACATACCAATTGAATAAAGAATAACGTTTTAAATAAGAAAGAAAGTTTCACCAATGCCATTTTCATATTTTTATATGATTTCTTTCTTTAGTAGATTTCCCAGGTCCTATAGTGGCTTATCGATGAAATAATATAAAAGAAATAATACACAAGAGCAGGGGCTCAGTGGATAAGGTTCAGGGTTCCTGATCAGAAGGCTGGGAGTTCAAGCCCCAGTACCACCAAGCTAGCACTGTTAGGCCCTTGAGCAAGGCTCTGTTAAGAGCCTCAACTGCTCAGTTGTATAATTAAGAAAAAAATGTAAGGGCGTCAGCCAGATGCCATAAAATGAAAAAAACGAAATATCGCCAAAGCCTGAGAAAAGTTCAGAGTGGGCGTTCTGTGAGAAAGCGCTGTATGATGAGACTGACGCACACGCTGCTGTCTGTTGCCAAATGGATCGTTTAACAAGCGAGCATTTGTGCTGCAACCAACTGCAATTGTGGCTTTGAAATTTTGTTCATGAACTGATTTGTTCGAAAAGGGTGTCATTCAAAAACTGAGGTTCTACTGTATATATCCGTGCCATCAGGGAGGAACAAGTCCATTGATGGGATAATCTGGTCATTCAGTACATTCAGGATGTCAGCTGAGGTCATTGCTTTATTCACCTCACTACTTCGTGGCCCTGGGCTTCTTGATGCTGGCCCGGAACTTAGAGTAAGAGGATTCCGGCGTTCTCAAACACAACATGACTCGCTACCAAATTTAAGATCACCCTTACACACAGTAGCACTACCACCCTTTAACCCAAGGCACAACATCACTCTTCTCAGTCCCAGGTTTATTATCCCGTACAGACCTATTAACCAAAGCAGTGTTTGTTTAGTAATGACTGATATTTACTTCCACTATCAAGATTATTGTAAGAATAAAAGAACAATACCTCTTACTGATTTCATTCATTCATTCATTTTCTGGTACGCCTTGAACAGTTCACCAGTCCATCGCAGGACCAAACGCACACAATCGTTCACACCCACGCTCACTCTTGGGGGCAATTTGGAACAGTCAATTAGCCTAACTTGCTTGTCTTTTGGACCGTGGGAGGAAACCGGAGGAAGCCCACGGAAGCACGGGCTGAGAACGTGTAACCTCCAGCCCTTGCTGAGCCCTGGACTCAAACCCAGGATCTTCTTGCTGTGAGGTGGACGTTCTAACCAGTTAGCCACTGCACCCTAATTGATTTCATCGCGTATTTTTCTTTTACTATTCAGTGTACACAAAATCAAAAGGTAAAACCTAACAGCAGGCTCCCTGGCACCCTGAATCATGAAGCGCCTCGAGATTCTGCTTTTTATAAAAACATGCAAAAACACTTGTCCTTCTTTCCATGTGTACGCATGCGTAAGTCACAGTCTCTCTCTCGCTCTCTCTCTCTCTCTCTCTCTCTCTCTCTCTCTCTCTCTCTCTCCCCCTCACACACACACACACACACACACACACACACACACACGCAGAGATGTTTCCTGTGAATAGCTCTGGAAAATGCTTTGACCTTCCCATCTGTTAAAGAGTTTGGCTTTAGAATGTATTTTTCGTAGATTCAAAAATGGAATTTTTTATGTGACAAGAACCCACTATTACTTCGAGCCCCACCTGCACGCAGACACGGACACACACAAGCATGCACGCACCACAAATGTATGTATGACCTGCGGGTTTTTATTATGAAGGATGACAAAAGGGTTATAAAAATCCCGAATAGAGTTTCCCCTGCTGCTGCGGCTCAACTAAACAGCCTCCCGTCCATCTGTCTCCAATATGTGTGTATATATGGGTGTGTGTGTTTGTGTGCGTGCGTGTGTGTGTGTGTGTGTGCCATATGTTTGTGTCCCTAAGGTTTTTTCTGGAGCTATTCTTGTGCAAGATGTGTAAGTTCTTTTGAGACTCAAAGAATCGGGACTGATGTTTTAGTATAATTTGGGAATTTTATATGGAATCGTTTTATATTGGTGGTCTCAAAAAAACAAAACGATGCATGCAGCATCTTCAAAGAGCAGCACATAAAAAGAGCAGAAGACCTCAGTACATTAAGAGATATATGCAAAGATTTCTAATTAAATTTAGCACTTGCTCACAATACTTGTAATCTCTTCATTCAAACCTGATATAAAGTGTGTTTTGAAATGCAATACAATTTTCTAGGGAACCTCCCCGTTCTCAGTGTACTGCCATGAAACTCTTTATAATATTACATTAATACATATGAATCTATCACAGTTATTTGCCATTCCATCTCAGGGAGTATTCAGTGATATCCACTTTGCCTGAGGTGAATAATTGTTTTAGTAGATACTACACTGGAACATAAGAAAAGCAACTAAAACGAGATTTTTATGGTTTATTTTTACACTTCTAAAGCATGACAATGGTCACATGCACTCCGTTACGACATCTTTTGAAACTCAAGGTTTGAAAAAAAAGTTTATTTATTTATTCATTTATTTAAGAAATGTCAAGGCTGACATTTGCCGATTTGATTCAGGTGTTATCCTGGGGTTCTGAGGTGGATAAAGTCCATTATTATTATTTAAGATATCATGTCTGATAGGTGGAAGGCCATCAAATAATTATTGGTATTGCATCTTTGCCATCAGATAGCTGAATTATTGCATCACTGCCATTGGATAAGTTGATAAAAATAAGTTTATTGCTCTACTAGCAAGCACAACATAATAACGTGACTGTCTTCTTTGAAAATATTTGGAATGAATGATACAACAGTTATAGAATTTGTTACTGTATTATATGGAGAATTATTTGGTCTTAAAGGGTCAAAACAACCCCTCTATATCACACATCACCTCATTCAGTTATAGCTTATTGCTCCCAGTCAGATTACTGTGTTTCCATGTAGTGTGTATACATATATAAAATGCATACATACATGACTAATATAGTATTTTGTGTGCATTGTAGGTGAGCCTGAATTTAAATACATTGGGAACATGCATGGCAATGAAGCAGTTGGGAGGGAGCTGTTGATCTATCTGGCTCAGTATCTGTGTAACGAGTATCAACAAGGCAACGACACCATCATCAACCTGATCCACTCCACCCGCATCCACATCATGCCCTCCATGAACCCCGATGGCTTTGAGAAAGCCGCCTCACAGGTAAGGGTTCATACAGAGTGCATGAACGCGCAGATATACCCCCAGACATTGGGATCTGTGTCATGCAATAAGGCTTACATGCATGTCATGGAGGGGTAATTTAATGTATAAAGTAAATGTATCCGAGGCCACTGCGAGCAAAAAACATTATACATTACAAATTGTATAAGAAGATTTTTTAAATAATAGATTCACCATAAACATAATACACATGTATGTGTGTGTGTGTGTGTTTAGTCTGGTGAGATGAAGGACTGGTTCGTGGGACGTAGCAATGCTCAGGGTATCGATCTGAACCGGAACTTTCCAGACCTGGATCGTATCGTCTACATGAATGAGAGAGACGGAGGAGCGAACAACCACCTGCTGAAAAACATGAAGAAGGCCGTAGATGAAAATACCAAGGTGAGAAAGCTCGAGAAAGTGTGGTATCTCTTCCTGTAATGCAGTTGCAGAATTAATGGCACCCTTCAGGGAGATGGGAAAAGGAAAAGTGTGTAGTTGCTTAGCTTGAGATTAGCCTGAAAGAATCTTTAATAAATTCATAAATTCTATTATTTTACTAAATTATAAAAAACTATATATTACACACACACACACACACACACACACACATACAGTATCTGTTTATACATATTGTTATGGTGAGGATGCCAGTTTATCTGGAGTTGACTCCATTTCATTGATTCAGAGAGTTTGAATCCCTGCAATGCGCTTTGTGTCCAGGAGTTTAAAGAGTAAAGACTGCCCATGCCCATTGTATCGTTATAATCATGTATGTAATAATCATAGGCATCTATGGTCCCAGTTCTTAGAAAGAGTGCAGGTAATACTTGTTTTTAGGTTTGTTAGGCTACCCTGAGACACAGCATGAGCAGTGGTTAAAAAACGATATGCTTGGTTGGGTTGACATGTATTGAAGGAAGCACATATTAGCCTTGACCCTGCCCAATTTAGCGCTGTTGTATGATTAGGTAGAGCTGGTCAGTGGTGGGAATTGGCAGGTAACCTTTGTGTGTTTTCCAGCTCGCTCCTGAGACGAAGGCTGTAATTCAC
Source organism: Neosilurus mollespiculum (assembly GCA_030014195.1). Lineage (NCBI taxonomy): Eukaryota > Metazoa > Chordata > Actinopteri > Siluriformes > Plotosidae > Neosilurus > Neosilurus mollespiculum. The sequence goes on along the minus strand of JAQMYF010000011.1, from coordinate 6,329,119 downwards.
TGGATTATGGACATCCCATTTGTCCTGTCAGCCAACCTCCATGGAGGAGATGTGGTGGCCAATTACCCATATGATGAAACCCGAAGTGGTGCGAGCACACACACACACACACACACACACACACACACACACACACACACACACTTAGATATTCCATACTCAAGGTTGTTTGTATAGATGTCTAGAGGTCTATATCTCTTGTGTTCTGTAGAACCCCTGCAGGGAAATCCAGCTTAGTCTCACCAGCTGCCAAAACACCCATTAAATGGTTCAACTTGTAGACCAGCTTCAGGATTATCCGTGGTAGAAAGAAACCAGATTCTATATTATGGCTATTTACATTATATCATACTATAGATGTGTTAAGAAAATAGCACAGTAATAACGCAGGTTAAAAAACTTACACATTTAGCTTAAAGCTGGGAAAAACATTACCAGTTAACAAAGTTGTTTGGCCAAGCATGGTGGACCAAGCCGGATTCTTCAGTAGGCAGTAGGAACTGGAAGTAATACTTAAATGTATCATTTACATACATTTTTTTACATTAAAGTCTAAGGCAGCACGGTGGTGTAGCGGTTAGCATGTTCCCCTCACAGCAAGAAGGTCAAGGCTTCAATTCCTGCACTTGGTGAGGGCGTTTCTGTGTGGAGTTGTTCTCTCGGTGCTTGTGTGGGTTTCCTCCGGTACTGCAGTTTCCTCCCACAGTCCCCCCACACACACTAGGCTAACTGACTGTTCTAAATTACCCCGAGGTGTGAATGTGAACGGTTGTGTATGTGTTGCCCTGCGATGGACTGGTTCACGGTGTATTCTCCCTCGCCGAGGATCGGCTGAGATAGACTTCAGCTTCCTGCTTACTGATTAAAATCTATGCTGATTTATTTTATGGCAAATTATATTTTATAAAAAAGAAGCTACTTGAATTACATCGCAATTTGTGAAAAAGTGCTAACATTAGTCAACATAGCTAGCCAGGTTGCTGATTTTATTACTAACCCAAATTTGTCATGACAGGTATAAAATATCAGTAGAATGTTTAGTAGATGAATAAAAGTTAGCTATGTGGCTAACTGTTAGTAAACTAGCTTGTATTTTTCAAGAGGTGTTTTGTACAGTAGTTACTATTTCGCTTAATTTTAATAACTGATTACTAATGTCTGCTAGTTTAGCTAGTTTAACTATTTCAGCCCACAGATTTTGTTGATATTTTGTGTGTTTTTACATGTTAGGTATAACATGAACACATTAATCTGTTAACAAATTTGCCTGTAAGTAAATGTTTAAGAATCTTTTTTGAGTTTTAGGTGATAACAAGGATGTGACCAGGCAGCTAAGTACAATCTCTGAGAAAGAAATACTTTCAAACTCTTCCCCATCACCATCAACCAGATAAACACACGTGGCCTCCTTAAGTATTTCCTTTCCGAGCTCCACAAAACAGCACCTGTTTAACAGTCATGTTTATGAGCCTTAGTTAAAGAAAATAAACACAGTTGTTAAAAGCGGGTAGCAGCATGGAAAGACCAACTAAAATGAGGAGCAGATGAAGCAGCAGGTGGAGTGTGTGGATATTTTCAGTGCATAATGCAGTATTTATCGCTTACATATCGCTGTACCTCTTTCTGCTTCTCAGGATCTACTCATGAGTACAGTGCCAGCCCTGATGACTTGGTGTTTAAGAGCTTGGCAAAAGCGTACTCCAGCTTCAACCCAGTGATGTCAGACCCTAATCGAGCACCATGCCGCAAAAATGACGATGACTCCAGTTTCAAAGAAGGCATCACTAATGGTGGCGCATGGTACAGTGTGCCTGGAGGTATATGACTACAAAGTATTTTATAAATGATTTATAGTTGATTTATACATTATTGTACTCTTTGGAATATTTATGGCATGTTGCATTAGCTTAATCTGTCATCTAGAGATGAGACTGCTCTGTTTAAATTTAACTTGGAAAAAGGTTTCCAGAAAAATTCAGACAGATTCCACCCCTTCCTATAGAGTTATCGATACCACCCATCCACCAACTCCTGGCAGAAGGTTTGTCTTGCTTCATCCAGTCCTGCAGGAATAACCCACACTTACCAAACCAATCCCCCCAATTCGAAAGAAGTTTTGACAGATACCAACCATTTTTATAAAAATTCCTCCTCCTCATACACACAGTTAAACCAATTCCATCTACTTTTACTGACAATTAAACCATTTCCTCCCCCTCCAACAGACAGTTAAACTAATCCCACCTACTCCTATCGACAGTTCAACCAATCCCATTCACTCCTAAAGACAGTTCAACCAATCCCAACCACTCCTACAGACAGTTCATCCAATCCCAACCACCCCTACAGACAGTTCAACCAATCCCACTCATTCCAGGAGACAGAATCAAACCAATCATTCAGATCAGTCGTACACTCGTACACACACTGTTCACATAGCCCAATCCCACCTGCTCCTGCAAAAATAATACTCATTCAACCCAGAGTATTGTATGCCACAGTGACACTGACCAGCCAAATGTATTTACCAAAAATGAGCAAGAATGTGGTAACTGCTTTGTACAAATCATAGGCAATCACTATTATGCTTACCTCCACGTACATGTGTTGGTTTGTTTGTTAGTTTGTCTCTTTGATTATGGGCAGTATACCTCAAAAAGTGATGCAGTTTGTGATTTTTTTTTCTAGAGTAGGGTGTGGTACAAGTAACAAACAAGTAACAAAAAAAAATTTAAGTAACATTACTTTTGGGAGGTGATCTGTACATTAGATTATGTTGAAAATCAGTACATGCAAATCACATGCAAATTAATTTTCATCAAATGAACACAAGGGGGAGACATTTCATTATAGCCAATAAGTAATAATGAAACCTGCAGTCTTAGGCAGATTTTTCAGGTTAAACACTGAAACTTGCACTTGTCACCAGAATCCATTTGTGCCTGGTGTGCCTGGCCTCTCTAGTTCTTCATGCTATAAACTTCATATCTTACCAGCTTTACGTGTATTTTAATGCCCCCTTTCCAAAATACTCACATATTATAACTTTCAGACTAGATTTCATCTTAGTACATATAATGTAATTTTTGATTAAAATATTACACTTTTATTTACAGTACATTTTTTTTTTTTTTAAGTTTTTTTCAACAGAAGACCTAAAAAACAGCAAGATGTATTGGTCATGCCACCACTGTTGGGAATGGTGCTGTGCAATTTCATGCTACAAGGTTCTCAGAATTTAAAACTGCTAAGCTAGAGTTAAACAATGAGCTTAAAGTAGCTAACCTGCAAAACTCCAAAGAAAGCTGAGTTATCTACACTGAAGCTACTTGTTCAACTAAGGAAAATTATCTGGCAAACAAATACAAAGTGGACTCCCTGCTCATTACATACCACTCTTTTTCTTTCTCCCTTAGGCATGCAGGACTTTAACTATCTGAGCAGCAACTGTTTTGAGATAACTCTGGAGTTGAGCTGTGACAAGTTTCCACTTGAAAACACACTCAAAATGTACTGGGACCAGAACCGCAACTCCCTCATCAACTACATTGCGCAGGTTTGTGTTTGACTGTGCTGATATAATATTTCTGTAGCAGTATTTAAAACGATTTTAGTTCTAACCAGGGAATGTTTCCCTTAAATATTTGACTACTTTGAATAAAACATCTGCCCAGATGAGGTTGGTGAAACCAAATGAAGCTCACTGTCTTGCCCTAGGCATTCAGGAAGGAAGCTGTTGTATTTAAAAGAGAAGACGGCACTTATTGACTATGTACAAAAATATTAGACCGATAGCTGCTATTTTAAAGATTTCATGAGATATTTGATAACTGAATCTCAGAATGATGACATTAACATGGACATAAACATGGTTTGTGCTTAAATATATGAATACTGGTGTATAGACTGTAGTTTCCCTCTGCACAGGAAATGATTTTAATCTAAATCTTTCATGTGTACCAAAATGACCAACTACACCCTAAACTCTCCTGTATAATGTACAGCAAATTCATGTGACATTTATTTGTCGTGTTCTTTTCCAGGTTCATCGTGGAACTACAGGTTTTGTGCGTGATCTTCAGGGAAATCCAATCTCCAACGCTTCCATTTCCGTGGAGGGCATTGACCATGACATTACCTCAGGTGGACGCTTTGGACATACGAATTCTTACAGACCCTCATATTTTATATCATATTGACACTACATTAATTTCACTTTAAGTAATGGGACGTCCTCTGATTCCATCTGTGTCTTCATTGCTATTATAAGTAATGTATATTGTTCTAAAAGACATTTTCTGTTTTATTTTTAACACACATCTTTTTGTTTCTGTAGCTAAGGATGGTGATTATTGGCGCCTATTGGCTCCTGGTAACTACAAAGTTTCAGCCTCAGCTCCTGGATATCTTACAGTGACCAAGAAAGTGGCTGTTCCACACAGCCCTGCTATTCGGGTAAACAACCACACCCACAGCTTCTCCACAAGCACAATGTTGGAAGCATTATGAGCATGCAAGCATTGCATAATGAGATCTTTATTAATCATACAGCTTATAAAATTACCGAAACACTGTTCAAATATGGGCTCATTTTACTATGCAAAGGCAATTGCATTTACACATCACACAGACACAATCAGAGAACATCCATGTTAGAACTGGCCTTTTGAAGACAACCAACTTTATATCAAGCGAGATTATCAGCATGTGCAATTTTCAACCATAAAAATACCCTCAAAATAATTACCCCAGTAAAATGTCAGCAAAATTTTGCTTTAGTTACTTAATAAGAAATATAGTATATACTACAGAGAAATGGCACAATTTGATTGGTTAGCTGTCTCTGGATAATAAAAATTCACCATGCAAACTCAAATAATGCTTGAAAGAGTAACAAAAAAGAAAAGAAGCCATAATAAAAATCTTGTTTTTGTTTGATTTTTTTATGCTCCTGTGTAGTATATACTCAAATAATTACTCACTTCAGGCCCAATGGATATCACTGAATCTCTCTCTCTCTCTCTCTCTCTCTCTCTCTCTCTTTCTCTCTCTCTATATATATATATATATATCATCATGCATATCATCAGCATCAACATGAATATGAATACAGAAATTGTAATATCTTTGGAATGACGGATCATATTTCCTTCATTTCAAGTCATTTGTAATCCTGAAATGGAGAACTGTCCAATGAAGTCACCTCAAATGAAAAAATATTAAAATTGTTAATTATACCTATAGAAGAGCAGTTGTATGATTTAATGCACTATTTCATTATTGGATGATTTATGTGACTATTGTATGAGGAGTTTATTCACTGAAGTGAGTTTAAGATTATTTTATTTCGGCCATTCCACTCTGTTCCAAGTACCTTGAAAAAGGAACAAGATGAACTGAGCGATAGAACAAAATGGCATTGAGCTCAACCGAACAAGGTCAAGTTGACGCATGATGTCATGAGAGACCGATCAGAGTCTAGAGGTAGCGGATGGTAGTCCAATCAGAGTGGAATGGACACTTTATAAGCTGATGCAGAGCTGGTAGACGTGGTCCAAGGTCCTTACTTGGAACAACTTTCTTCTGTGTGATTGATTGTATTCTTCTCTTTTTCTGAAGGCTAATTAAACAACTGAAAAATTAATTAGGATTTACAATATGTTTATATATAGATGCGATGGTGTAGTGGTTAACACGTCCGCCTCACAGCAAGAAGGTCCTTGGTTCTCGCGTGGGTTTGCTCTGGGTACTCTAGTTTCCTCCCTCAATCCAAAGACAAGCACATAAGGCTTAATGCTATATAATTGAGATATATATGATTGAGTTTGAATTCAAAAACAGATAAGTACCATTGTTTTAATTAAGATAAAAACAACTTTTTTAGTAGCTTTATTTTAAAGCTAATGGAAAAAGCATTTTTTTAATTTTTGTAAAATAAAAAAACTTAAAAAAATAGTTTTTCTCATAATTAAAATAATCGTATCTGTTTTTGAACTCAAACTCTTCATATGTTTGTGTGTGTGTGTGTGTGTATGTATGTATGTATGTATGTATGTATGTATATATATATATATATATATATATATATATATATATATAATACAAATTGGAACACCCAGTTAACCTAATGTGCATGTCTTTGGACTGTGGGAGGAAACTGGAGTACCTGAAGGAGGCATGTCGAGAACGCCACACAGAAACGCCCTTGCCAAACCTGGGACTCAAACTCAGGACCTTCTTTCTATGAGGTGGACGTGCTAACCACTACGCCACTGTGCCGCCCCATATAATTTATTATTATTATTATCATTAATGGTAGAAGTATAAAAACTATACAATAATACCATTTTTAGCTAAAGAGGGTTAACTATAACTAACTATAATGAGATGTTATTTAATGAATAAAGTTGCTGTGGGATAAAGAAATATTATTTTAAGTACATATTCATTCTGACACTGTGTTTGTGGCAGCTCGATTTTGAGTTGGAGTCCCTGGAAGAACGGAAGGAGGAGGAGAAGGAAGAGCTTATGGATTGGTGGAAGATGATGTCAGAGACCCTGAACTTCTAAAAACTGGAAATCCAAAGCAGTTGCTGATTTGACTGAGCATCGTTGGTGTAACATATTTAATCGATGTTGTATGTGTGCTCATTTACATTTATAGTAGCTTTTTTTAGGAGCACTACATGTGGATAAAAATGCATAACTTTGTGACACAAACACAGAACACTGGGCTTTTTTCTGTAGAAGAATGTGTATCAGTATAGGAGGAAGATGAAAACAGGCATTTAGTGCTGTGTGAATGATTGAAGGTCCTGATGTTGTGCTCTGCGATTCATGTATTGATGCTTTCTTTTCTGCAAATATCAATGGCATTTAGCTTATAGGTGCAATATGTTAATTGTC
>JAQMYF010000011.1:6283792-6301382 GCA_030014195.1 Neosilurus mollespiculum | reverse complement strand
CTGCCCTCGCCCAGAGTCAGCTGAGATGGGCGCCAGCCTCCCCGCGACCCTAATTAGGATTAAGCGGTTCAGAAAATTACATGACATGACATGACATACTTAATGCTATTAGATCCTACAAATATTACACATTGTACCTTTAAACAATATTTATTTTTACACTTCCAAGTCCAGGGCTGAATTACACACTGAGCACCTTTAAAATTATCTATTAATTATTAGGTGTGCTGGCTCACAACGGGGACACACAGCATGGGACACTACTCTAGAAACGTGTGTGTGTGTGTGTGTGTGTGTGTGTGTGTGTGAGAGAGAGAGAGAGAGAGAGAGAGAGCTTTGTCATATGAACTATTGTTACACCCCTTCTTTAAATCACTACGTTATCTCTGTTGCATTCTGGGATTCGCTTTACATTTAAACTAACCCTTCCTAGCATTAATGTCTTTTCTGCTTTGTGTGCGTGCGTGTGTGTGTGTGTGTGTGTGGGTGTGTGTGTGTGTGTGCGTGCTTGTCGATTCCCTGTAGCCTGCAGAGATGTGTGACGTAAACTCTCAGAAGCAGCGTCGTGACAAGTGCCAGAGTTTGAGGCTTATCCACTGGAACAGCTGCTGCAGGGGATGGAACAGTTACAAAGACAAGCGGTCACATTCACACACACACACACACACACACACACACACACACACACACACACACACACACATACTTACTGAAGCTGATTGCTTCGTACGCGCACAATGTTTTCCCTTCATGTTAATAGACAGTACATTATTAAGTATATACCTCATTATCACTGAATCCTTGATTCTGATTGGCCAGAAGGTGTTGGTTCGTTTTCTCGAACAGCAGCTCTGACAAGACATTGTAGTGTTCATTTACGCATTCATTTGCATGAACTGATTAATCCTACCAGGGTTGCAGGATGCTGAAGCCAACTCTGGGCAAAGGCAGGGTACAACCTGAACAGCTCACCAATCCATCACAGGCCAACACCTTTACACTTACACACACACACACACACACACACACACACACACACACACACCTAGGGTTTGTAAACAACCAATTATTTAGTTGAAACAACCATTTATCCTAATGTTCATGTCTTTCGACTGTAGGAGAAAACTGGAGTACCTTGAGGAAACCCATGCAACTATGCATGGAACCTGCAAATTCCACAAATTTACCCCCTCATCGAGCCCAGGATTTGTACCCAGGACCTTCTTGCTGTGAGGAGGATGTGCTAACCACTACACCACTGATTCTGTCATTATAATGTTATTAATTCCTTATTAACTTACACAGGGACTTGTACAATCCCCAAACACAGGTTTAAAAAGGAGTCTTCGTTTCTAGTCTCAGCTCTTTTTTATAAATAAAAGTCAAAAGTAAAGCTGTAACTTTAAGGAGAAAGTCTTCAAGACGGAGGACTTTGCGGTTTCTTTTATTAACTTCAAGAGATAAAAGGAAATAAATTGATCAGGTTTGTAGACAAGACGGCACGGTGGCATAACACATCCGCTTCACAGCAAGAATTGTTTGAGTCCTGGGCTTGGAGAGGGCATTTCTGTGTGGAGTTTGCATGTTAGATAGATGGATGGATGGATGGGTGGATGGATGGATGGATGTATGGATGGATGGATAGATACATAGATACTTTATTAATCCCAGAGGGAAGTTCACAGTTTCAAGCAGTATTTACAGTAAACAGTACAAACTTATGCTATAAAAAAACAAACTTAGTTTAAAAGCAAATATAGTAAAAATAAAAAAATTAAAAAACTTAAGGCAGACAGAGTAAAAAGTATAAGAAGTGTGGGTAATACTGTTATGGTGCAAATTGGCAGTCCAGTGTAAATGATTTAAAAGGTCCAGGGTAAACATGTGTGTACAAGTTAAGGTATGTGGTGTGCTGTGAACGGTGCAGTGTAGAGCGTGGATGTGTGTGTGTTAGTGTTTCCCCCCCTTGCTGGAGTTAAAGAGTCTTATGGCATGGGGGAGAAACAATCTTCTCAGTCTGTCAGTGGAGCTGGGCAATGACAGCAGACTTTCGCTGATGCTGCTCCTCTGTCTGTAGATGATGTTGTGCAGTGGATTCAGTGGATTGTTCATGATTGACAGGAGCCTGCTCAGCGCCACAGATGTTAAACTGTGCAGCTTCATGCCGACTACAGAGCTCACCTTCCTCACCAGTTTGTCCAGTTGTGAGGCGTCCTTCTTCTTAAGGACTTGCCCCCCCAGCAAACCACCGCGTATAGGAGGATGCTCTCCTCAACGGTCTGGTAAAACATCTGCTGCAGTTTTTTGCAGATGTTGAAGGATGCTATGCTTCTGAGGAACTACAGATGGCTCTGTCTTCTCCTGCACAGGGCATCAGTGTTGGCAGTCCAGTTCAGTTTGTCATCCAGCTGCAGGCTCAGGTATTTGTACATCTGAGCATCTCCACAAATTCACCCCTGATTCTCACTGGCTCAGGGTGAGGCCTGGGTCTTCTGAAGCTGATGTTGTCCCTGTGTTTGTGTGGGTTCTCTCAGGGTACTCCAGTCTCCCCCCTCGCAGCCCAAAAACATGAACATTAGGCTAATTGTTTAGGGGCTAATTGCCCCACCGTATAAGTGTAAGTGTGAATGGTTGTGTGTGTGTTGGCCCAGTGATGATCTGTCGAGCTGTTCAGGGTGTACCCCGCCTTTGCCCAGTGTTGGATGAGATAGGTTCCAGCCTCCCCGCAACCCCAATAGGATTAAACGATTCAGCACATGAGTGAGTGAGTGAGGATGTTCTACAACAATAAATATAAATAATAAGTAATCTCACTGTGTGAGTCTTCAGACAAAGGCTGAAGTTTGCCTCTGAACCAAAAAATCTCAAATGAGCACTAATTTCATGGTATTCTTAGATACTGACCCATTTAGGTGTGTGGATATGCTTCTGACATAGAAGGTAAAAAGCATTCTGAATAAGGGGGTCTAACAATTCTGTAAATGTAAGCTATAAACCGAAAACAAACATTTGGTCTGGTGCTCTTTTATTAAATAAAAAATGGCAGATGCTGCAAAATTGTGTGCACAAACTACTACTACTACTACTACTACTACTACTACTACTAATAATAATAATAATAATAATAATGCTGCGATGGCCTGGCGAGCTGTCCAGGGTGTACCCTGCCCTCACCCAGAGTTGGCTGAGATGGGCGCCAGCCTCCCTGCAACCCTAATTAGGATTAAGCGGCTTAGAAAATGAATGAATGAATAATAATAATGTGATTATTATTATTAACTCTGTCACAGCAAAACTGTAATCACTAGTATTTGTTTGCAACTATTTTCATTAAGCTTGGCGGGGACATTACTCCACCCGTGTCCCAGATATGATTTGATTTTGGAATTTCAAGGTCAAAGGTGAAGGTCAGAGCATGGTCAGAAATTTTAGAGATAGAGCACTCATAGCTTTGAAAGGAGTGCTGACAGACATGCTGGATACCATATATGGACCTTCAGATGAGACAATGATTTATGACCCTGCCTGACCTTGAAAGGGGAAACACCAGCTTTCCCATAAATCCTGCAAACAAGAGAGTTGTTTTTTCCTAATTATGGTTCGTAAGGCGGGCACATGGATAATTAAAACCAATACCTATTAAAGGCCTATTATACAGGGTACACCCTGGACAGCTCTCCAGGCCATTGCAGGGCCAACACACATACAACCATCACACTTACACTCACACCCAGGGGCAACCTGGAACAGCCTAGCTTAAGGTGCATGTTTTTGGACTGTCGGAGGAAACCCATGCAAACTCCACATAGAAACCATTCATATTATTATTATTATTATTATTAGTAGTAGTAGTAGTAGTAGTAGTAGTCGTCGTATTAAAAAATACTGGTGGCAGCAGTATCTGTGCTGCATCAGACTTTGCTCCACCATTCTGTTGTTGATTATTTTCCTAGAAAACATGCACCAAGAGTTTTGTGCCTCCCATTATGGATATACAGTAATTGTTTTCAGTAGTGTTTCAACAAAAGGCAATAAACACTTTGTGAAAAAAAAACTGGGCCTACATTGTTTGTAGCTCTAAACTTCACTTAAAGGTACAGTGTGAAAAATTTAGCAGTATCCCATTCCATTTGAAACGTGTATGGTTCTGGGCTGCTGTAGAAACATGGTGGTGCAAGATGGTGGCCTCCATGAGAGGGGACCCACTCGCTATGTAGATAAACAGCTTATTCTAAGGTTCTGAAAACTCAACAACTTTTTTGATGATTGTACATTAATAAAAACATGTTTATTGGTTCAGTTGTGAAGAGGCAGCTTGTCACTACAAGAACTGTTAGGAGATGGTCGAAGGAGGCCTTGGAGAAATTACAGGGCTGCTGTGAAGTGACAGACTGGCCGGCGCTCTGTGAGCCCCACAGTGAGGACATTGATGGGCTCACTGAGTGTATTTCACACTACATAACTTTTTACACCGATGCCATTGTTCCAGCTCAGATGGTCTATTGGTACCCAAATAACAAGCCATGGATGACTAAAGACCTCAAAGCCCTCCTTAACGACAAGAAGAGGGCATTCAGGGCTGGCAACAGAGAGGAGATGAGGACGATCCAAAGTTTACTGAGAGTCAAGATCAAAGAGGCTAAGAACAATTACAGGAGAAAGCTAGAATGGAAACTCCAACATAACAACATGAGAGAGGTTTGGAGTGGTTTGAAGACCATCACTGGTTTCAGGCCATCCAACAGCAGAGGAGCTGAGGTCGGTGAGGACAGGGCCAACAAGCTGAATGTGTTTTTTAACAGATTCAACTGTGGCTACTGCTCAGTCCCCTTCTAACTTGTCAGGAGCAAGCCTGGAACCCCCTGCCACACCACCCTCTCTCACCCTCCCCTTACTGCACCTCTGCCTCCTGTGATGGACCTGACAATCCTCGCCCACCTGTCAACTTCACCTATAATCAGGTTGAGAAACAGCTGAGAAGACTACACTCAGGCAAGGCAGCAGGACCGGATGGGGTGACCTCCCGTGTCCTTAAAGCCTGTGCCCCCCAGCTCTGTGGAGTCTTACATTACATCTTCACGATGAGCCTGAGTCTACAGAGGGTCCCAGTGCGGTGGAAGGCGTCATGCCTCGTTTCTGTACCAAAGACCCCACGTCCAAGTGGCCCCCAGGATTACAGACCTGTGGCACTGACTTCACATGTCATGAAGACCCTCGAGAGACTTATACTGGATCAACTCCGACCCATGATTTGACCACATATGGACCCCCTTCAGTTCGCTTACCAGCCTCATCTCGGAGTCGAGGATGCCATCATCTACCAGCTAAATCATGTCTACACCCACCTGGACCAGCCGGGGAGCACTGTGAGGGTCATGTTTTTTACCTTTCCACTGCATTCAACACCATCAGGCCAACACTCGTGGGTGAGAAACTGACAGTGATGCAGGTGGATGCCTCTCTTGTGTCCTGGATTGTGGACTACTTGACCAGAAGACCACAGTATGTGCACCTGCAGCACTGTGTGTTGAACATGGTGGTCAGCAACACCGCAGCACCACAAGGGACTGTCCTCTCCCCTTTTCTCTTCACTCTCTACACAACAGACTTCAGCTACTGCACAGAGACCTGCCGTCTTCAGAAGTTTTCTGATGACTCTGCTGTAGTTGGATGTATCAGTGGAGGTGATGAAATGGAATATTGGGCTGCTGTGGATTCCTTCATCACATGGTGTGAGCAGAATCATCTGCAGCTTAATGTGACAAAGACCAAGGAACTGATTGTAGGAAATCCAAAACACCAGCGGCACCTGTTTCCATTCAGGACGTCAATGTGGAAATGGTGGAGGATTACAGATACCTTGGAGTTCATACTGACAATAATCTGGACTGGGTTAAGAACACTACCGCACTTTAGAAAAAGAGCCAAAGCCCTCTCAATTTTTTGAGGTGGCTAAGGTCGTTTAATATCTGCCGAACACTGCTCAGGATGTTTTATGAGTCTGTTGTGGCCAGCGCTATCCTCTATGCTGTTGCGTGCTGGGGCAGAAGGCTGAGGGTTGCAGACACAAACAGACTGAACATACTGATCCGCAAGGCCAGTAACGTTGTGGGGATGGAGCTGGATTCTCTGACGGTAGTGTTGGAAAGGCGAATGTTGTCCAAAATAAAGACAATACTTAACAATACCTTCCACCTGTTTCACAACCTGTTAATCAGTCACAGGAGCACGTTCATTGAGAGACTGATACCACCTAAATGTGCCACTGAACGACACAGGAAATCATTCCTACCTGTGGTCATTAAACTGTACAACTCCTCCATATAGCAACAATATCCACTGTTATACATTTGCATTTTGCACTACATTTATATTCCACTGTGTATCATATTGATAATACTGTACATATTATTCACTGACAGAATTCATTCTGTATCTGTTTATATAGATATTATGTAATTTTACACTTACATATACATATTTATATATATGTATGTATGTAGATTTCCTTATGTATATTGTGTATATATATATATACATTTGTAATTTTTCTTATTGAGATTTTTATTTTTATCTTATATTTTTCTTTAATTGGTATGGAGCAACTGTGTGCACACACTTTCCTCCGGGATCAATAAAGAATTCTAATTCTGATTGAAAATATTACACACTGTCCCTTTAAAGTATTGAATAGCAATATAAAATATAACTTCACCTTAAGAACCCACTGTTTAAAATTTTTACTTGTATTCTTGAGAGCAAAAATGAAGAGAGGAACAAAAGTGAGGGTATCATGCTAATGTTTTGTTATATTGATTTTAATTTTCTGTCTTCTTATCCTATGTCAATCCTACCATTTTGCTCTGAAGGGTAAATCGATGGATAAATTGCCTGTGAAGAAAGAAGTGTGACAGGGACGAGTGAAGGACAGATAAAGAGGGAGAGTGAGTGAAAGGAAATAAATGGGGTCGTAGAGGGAAGAAAAGGAAGACACAAGTGTGTGTGTGTGTGTGCGTGTGTGTGTGTGTGTGTGTGTGTGTGTGTGTGTGTGTGTGTGTGTGTGTGTGGACTAAAAGTGCTAACAGGCCTGTCTGAATCTATGTGTCCTTAGATGCTATACTGGCGCCGGCCAACAGGCCATTTCGCACACACCCCACCCAAGAGCAACCGAAATAGCAAAGCAGAACCCATTTAAATTTAAAGCTAATCTGAGTCACAGGACTGGTTCATGAATTAAGTTTCACATTTGCTAACATTGCAAGATACAGGATTGAGTCTTGGAGGGAGTCAACTTTTCAACATTGCCAAATATACTAAGAGGCATTAAAAATGCAACATTGAAATAATTACATTATTTTATTATTATGTACTCTGAACAACCAGATACCTTCTTCCCTGAGCAGTCTGCGCAGTGTACGAGCACTGATGTGGCTGCCGTGAGTACCAGGATCCTCAGCCGCCGTCAGTGCTGCTGGATGGAAATGGTCCTTCAGATGCATCACTCGGATTTGATCACCCGGTCTTGTGTATGTGTAGTGACACGTGGCTGGTCAGGTCTTTGTCGGTCTCGGGTGGTTCCCATTTGTCTGTGGCGTGTCTGAAGGCGTACAACAGTTGCAACGATGCACACCAAAGTGTGTTTCTACTCTTGCAGCGGTCATTCCGGCACTCAGCATACCCAGGGCCTGGTCTCTGCTTGCTTGTGGCAGTTGTGGCATTTTCATTTTTCACAAACTTAAACTTCTTTTACCTTTAAATAGCCAGAAGTGCTACTTTACAACAAACACACATGTTTTGATCTCTCACTTCATTTTTATGGATTAATCAAGGACTGGCTAAGGTATAAGACTTGTGATCGTGCCACGTGGGCATTTACTTTAGTCATGAGAAACTAGTAACTACGCAACACTTGAGTACTTAAATTTGTTTTCAGATTTTCATGTTTATATACATGTAGTACATTTGTGCTTGTTGCTTTTTAATGCCTTTCAGTATATATTAAAAGTTATTATTTTTATTCTTATTCATTCATTCATTCATTTATTCATTCATTTATTTTCTCAACTGCTTAATCCTCATTAGGGTCACGGGGAGCTGGCACCCATCTCAGCTGACTCTCAGCAAGAGCATGGTATACCCTGGACAGGCAATCACATATTCTTCTTTTTCTTCTTCTTCTTCTTCTTCTTCTTCTTCTTCTTCTTCTTCTTATTATTATTATTTCATTTTGCACCCATCATTCACTGGGTCACTTTTGTGGCTTCCTTTGCAGTGTATCTAGCTATTTATCAACCTTGTGATTATGTGTCAAGAGTTCAGTCAAATAAGTCTTTTCATGCCATTCCACCCTTTCTCTAATCTTAAGTTATCTAAATTCCATTAACACACAGCCTTGGGGCTTTATTTGCATTCATGCTTAATGTCCTTGCTAGGATGGGCTCCACTTTCTTTGCCATACCACATGCTGTTTTCATTTTAGTTTGCTGAGTTTCAGCTAATACACACCGCTGGGACTTGCTGAAATTTCCTTTGTGACCACACCGTTGGTTCCTTTATGAACCTTTATTCTTTCATGATACACTGACTGCTTAACTAAGCCAACCTGGTTAACAGAAATGGCTAAGCATGGTTAGCAAAATATGAACCGGATGCCAAAGAGCATTAGAGAAGAATCTTGTCGAGAAAAATGTAGGGTTCAGATTCATAAAGCCAGCCAAACATCGAATGAACATTTCAGTGAAACCCAATTCTGCATACCAGAACCCACAAAGATTCCACCTGCCTTGCACAAGTCTTATGCAGGGAGAAATTATTAGACTTTCCAACGTCCATCACAGCAATCCACATGGAGAAACTATGCCAGACCAATGGGTCCTAATGGAAACGTTGAAGGGCATAAACCTTGTAACTTAGCAGTGTGCAGGGTCTTAACAGTATCAAAGCCCAAAAGAGTTTTTGTCCTAATGCAAAAAAAAATGCAGCTCTAGATTTGAGTTGGTTAACCTCTTTATGGAAGTCCCATATATATTTTTTTATTTATTCATTTGCTGAACTGCTTAATCCTACTAGGGTCATCGGGAGGCTGACTCAGCTGACTCTGGCTGAAGGCAGGGTACACCCTTAACAGCTAACCAATCCATTGAAGGTCCAAAACACACACAACCACCCACACTTACATCCAGGGGCAACCTGGAACAGCCAATCACCTAATGTGCATGCCTTTGGGATGTGGAAGGCAACCAGAGTACCTGGAGAAATCCCGTGCAAGCACAGGAAGAACATGCAAACCTCACATGCCCAGGACCCAGGACCTCCTTGCTAAGATTCATTCATTAATTTTATTCATTTAGTTGACTCTTGGTGACCCTACATCTGCTTGTCTGCTCATACTATTTGTTACCACTGGTTACAATTACTCATAATAATGTTGTCCTTTGATATACTGATGACACACAGCTGTATGTTTCAGCAAATCTAGATGACATACACCAACTTAATAAAGTCGAGCAATGTGTAAACGACATTAGGCTAGATACTGAGTTCTGTCCTCCTACTTAACTTCCAAAAAAAGACTGAAATGCTTTTTCCAAGCCCACAGGCAGCTTCATGTACTCATTCTGATTAAGTAGCAACCCTTAATAGCCTTTTAATACCATCATGTACAGCTTTAAAAGACCTTGATATGAATGTTGACTCTAGCCTCTCATTTGAAGCTCATGGAGATCATTTTTTTTTTTTTAAATGTTTATTATAATGAACGAGAAATTGCCTCCAAGTCAACAACAAAGGGTGGCATGGTGTCATAGTGGTTAGCCCAACCACCTAACAGCAAAAAGGTTCTGGGTTCAAATCACAGGCTTGGCAAGGATGTTTCTGTGTGGAGTTTGCATGTTCTCCCTGGACTTGGGTGGGTTTCTACTGGGCATTATGGTTTCCGATCACAGTCCAAAGACATGCAAATTAGGTTAATTTGATTTTCTGAACCGCTTAATCCTAATTAGGGTCTCGGGGAGGCTGGTGCTCATCTTATCCGATTCTGGGCAAGGGCGGAGTACACCCTGGGCAGCTTGCCAGGCCATCACAGGGCAGAAACATGCTGACGGCAACCCAGTGGCCTACTCTTTACGAATGACTGCAATGGTTCTTTTACATGCCTCTCACCACAGACAGTGAGAGACAAGGCTGGCCTTTCATAACCCAGTTAGCTGCACTGGGGGGGTTTGCAGTTGCAATCCGGCGATAGTGGGGCTTGAACCCCCGACCTTCGGACCAGTAAGCCATCACCTTAACCCTAGATGTGAATATAAGTGTCAATGGTTATGTGTGTTGGCCCTGCAATTGGCTGGGAAGCTGTTCAAGGTGTACCCTGCCTTCACCCGTGACCCTAATAGGAACAAGCAGCTCAACAAATGAATGAATAAAGTCAGCAACAATTAACAACTCTAATAAAGAAATGAATGACAATAATTAAAGTCATGAAAAGATAATAAGGTAGATTATGCGTTCCTAAAAGTTGTAGAGTTAAAATTATAGAGAATAAAAGTATTTTGTTCAGTGTCAATAAAAGTGTTTATTAATCTAAACAAAGGGGAGTTCTTATACAAATATATTCTTCTATGGCAAGGATTACTAGAATAATGAGAACTTTTAATGAGAATCATATTTAATTAAAGAATATAAATTAAATTATAAGTTCTTACTAGAACCAAAAGCTTCCTCGCGGCACTCTCAGAGCTCGCACTACACTTTCCAGCATGCACCTCTCTGATCTCAATTACCTGACTATTCACACTCCCATCACATGATCTCTTACAAGATGCTCTGCTCCCATGTCTCTTTATCAGTGTACTTTGTTTTGTGTGTTTGCTGTCAGTGGTTTGGCTTTTGCCTGCCTTTTCTTTTTTAATGACTGTTTTCTTCCTGTTTATCTGTCTGCCTGATTGATTGAACTCTGCCTGTTTTTTTGACAACGATTCTGGATTGTATTTTTGGACTGTCTGCCTGTGCTTTAATAAAGTTACCGTTTTATCTGCACGTGCATCTGCCTTCATCTCTGCCGTGAGGGGTAAAATGTATAATTTTTTCCCCATACCAAATTGGTTTTGCAGTAAAATTGAACACTGATGATAAGATGCTATGAATAATCTATTCTAGAGAATGGACTCAAAGGTGTCATGATTTTTGCCCAAAATAGGTTGCTAAAAAGTCACGTAGATATGCAACAAATGTCCAAAATTCCAGTCAATATTTATTAAATAACATTTCAATATGCAAATCAAAATCTTATAGACTAAACAGTTTTTCACTCACTCACTCATTAGCTGAACTATTTAATCCTGTTATGGTCGCAGGGAGGCTGGAGCCTATCCTAGCCCACACTGGATGAAGGCAGGGTACATCCTCAACAGCTCGCCAGTCCTAGGCTAACATCTACACACACAACCATTCACACTCACAAGTTCCCTCAAGATCATCACGATTCCACCAAGTTCCCTCAAGATCATCACGATTCCATCAAGTTCCCTCAAGATCATCATGATTCGATCCCACGACCCCCTACATTCATCACGATTTTCTAAAATTCTCATGAGATCATGGACATCATGCCCCAGTGTAAACCCAGGGTAAAGGAGAAGACAGCGCTTGTTAAAGGTAAATCTCATTCGAATAGCAAGATTAATTTCTTTACTGGAGCAAAATCTGAGGCTGATAGCTTCTGTTTTAACAATTTTATGGGCAGTTATTGGAAAACTGAGTCTCAGAATGATGTTGTCATTGAGGCCCAAGTTAACATGTACAAGTAAAAGATTTTGCTATATTCATGCCATTTATTGACAGATTTGTGTTGGAGGTGTAAAAAGGTTTCGATATATATTAAGCACAAACTCCTGAAATACTGAAAGAAATGATGTTTGAAGCCAAACTCCTCCATGTTAACTTGGGGCTTGATGATGTCATCATTCTGAGGTTCAGTTTTTAAATATCCACCTATAAAATCATTAAAATTGCAGCTAGCGGTCTAAGATTTTGCACACACACACATTTTAGGAAAAGAGGTTTGTTTATAATTAACTTTCAACAAGTGCTGTCTTCTCCTTTAAAACATCCTCTGCAACCATTCGTCTTTGTACCATTTTCTAAAAGTCCTATGCTCACTTACTCATTCGCCAAACCACTTAATCCCATTAGGGTCATGAGTAGGCTGGTGCCTATCTCAGCCAACACTGGGCAAAGACGGGGTACACCCTGAACTGTTTGCTAGACCATCGCAGGGCAACACACCCAACCATTCCCACTTGGAACAGCCACTTAGCCTAATGTGCATGTCTTTGGACTGTAGGAGGAAGCCAGAGTACCCAGAGAAAACACACGCAAACACAGAGAGAACATGAATCCTCTATACAGAAACACCCAATCCTGGAAATGAAATATGTGACGGTCTTGCTGTGAGGTGGATGTGTGAACCACTACATCACGGTGCCGCCCTAAATGTTCCACATCCACACCAAAATGCCAGGTGCAAACTCCAGAGCAGCACTGACTGCATTTCAGCCATGATGTTTGACTTGGCGTCTCAAGCACAAAAGATCCAGCAGTGTCATGGCAACCATACGCCTCCGAAAGTACTGTTTTTATAAAGGAAGCCCCATACGTGTGTACTACAAAAGTAGTACAGTGGTGCTTGAAAGTTTGTGAATCCTGTCGTACTTTCTACATTTCTGCTTGAATATGAAAGTAGTAAAGAGAACCAAAGTGTGTGTACCCTGTAAGTATGAGTCTTATTGGAATGTGATTTATCTGGAATATGTTGGACTTGCTTTAATTTTAAAACCAAAAAAGTTTGGGTTTTAATGGGAATGTTGTGGAAAAAATGTAAAGGATTGTTACAGAATACAGTTCCTTACTCTGTGCAGGTTTTAATTACATTCCCTATTAGGTGGGTAGTAAAAGGAAAGAGAGAGAGAGAGAGAGAGAGAGAGAGAGAGAGAGAGAGCTCTTTTAAAGTTGTCACAATCCATTCTACGTCCTTTCACAAACACTCTTCATTTCCTCTTCCTGTTTCAAAGGGGCCACTTCCTTTCGGCCAGGACTGGACACCTAGGTTGTGAAATATTCCCATTCTCGGAGCTACTTACATTCCCTTGGGTCCTATCTTATCTGGAGTAGTCCACACCTTCACGGCAGGTGATAGAGAGAAAAGTAAAAAAACGAACAGAAAAATTTTGCAAACACACACACACACACACACACACACACACACAAACTTTATTTGGAAGTACCATTCATATTGGAGAACTTATTTTTCCATGAAACTGTAGTTACACTGTACTGTACTCCTGTGCTGCATATTAAAAAAGGAATGGGAAGAATAAGAAATAGCATTGTTTGGCTGTGTAACATTCAGATATGAAGCGTATAACAATTTGCAAAAACTTTTATCTCTCCTGAGATCACTGTTGGACAGAGTTCAAATAATCACGCACATGCTAAATACACACACACAGACACACACACACACACACACACACACACACACACATACACACAAGTAGACACAATCTATAATGCACTTTCACTCCGCTTTGGAAAGGAACCATATCTCACACAGCCAGGGACTCAGAACTCAGAGAGACAGCGGTTCCTGACTCACACAGTGGTGGTTTTGTGGTTTGGCAGGGTAAGCGACAGCTCTGCTCTCCTCCGATATTAGCGGATGTATGTGGATTAAATTGGATTAAACTAAATTCCTTACAACACCCTGCCTTTCTTATGATGTCTTCCTCTGTTATCACGCTTTTGATTTCTTCTCCGCGTGCAGCGAGCCTTTTTGTTTGTAATCCACTAATTACCCACTTTCACATGTGTCGGGCTAATTCCAGTTGATTATAATAAACGCTTTTTTGCAAAAACACAAACATTCACACAATGGATTTATTTAATGTGTGCTGAACTTTGTACTTCATAAAATAACCACATCACATTTTTTAATTCATTCATTCATTCATTCATTCATCTTCAGTAAACACTTTATCCTCATCAAGGTTGTGGTGGATCTTGGGAACCCCAAGATATGCATGCACTTGTGCACACACACACACACACGCACACACACACACACACACACACACACACACACACACACACACACATGTATGTGCATTTAAACCTACTGCCTATTTCTCATAGTACGATCTCGTTTCTTGGAGGAAACCAGAGAACCCCGATAAAACCCAGGTGAATTCCTGGAGAACATGCACAGAGACTGGAGCACTAGACAATCTGCAGTCTTGGTACCAGTATGGTTCATATGATCAGGTTTTTCCTACGTAACTGTGTGAGCACTATCTGATAACATAGGAAAATGTGAAAGTGTTATGGATAGACATAAATAATCACATCACATAATGATATCTAATATATAGATTTAGGCACTGCCTAAAAGCAGAGCCCCCGATAGATTTCTACTGATAGGTGTCCGAGCCTGTGTTTACATTGTACTGCCTTTATGTTTTTCATTTTCATTTGAATCACCTGTCTTCTTACTTTAATTGTCCGTTTAACAAGTTCATGTTCCGTCAAGCTTCTGATTTCGGTGTTTGCTCCATGAACATTTATTTACTTGCAAGTTTGTGTGCCTACCTGAGTGAGATTGCATGTTTTTTATTCTGTGTGAGTCTGAGCAGTGGTGTATGAGCGTCTATTTTTGGGGTTTAAGTGTTGTTCTTAGCAATAAATCTGTTTTTCTATTGCTGCCTATATTATATTATATATAAACTACCATAGTTTCCTGTGGTGGGCACGCGCAGACACCCGGAGCTCTGCTAATATATATTTTAAAATTGTATATAAAAAAATATGAAACTTCCTGGTGGAAACTTCATTGGTTATCATTGTTATCTCACAGCAAGAAGGTTCTGGGCTCAAATCTTACAGCAGTAGAGTTTATGTGTGTTTGCCTGGGTTTCCTCTGGGTGTTCCAGTTTCCAAAGACAAAGTTACCCGCAGTCCAAAGGCATACACATTAGGTCAGCTGGCCACTCTAAATTGCCCTTAGCTGTAAATGTGTGTGTAAATTGTTGTTTGTGTCTGTGTTAGCCCTGCAACAGACTGCACAGTAGAATTTACTCCTTCAAAGTACATTTGGGCACACTGGAATCGAATAGACTCTAAAAGACTTAAATATACGCTGGGAATTTTACTGTGTGGTGACCTGTTCAGGCTGTACCCCACCTCTTGCCCAAAGTCAGCTGGGATTGGCACCAGCTTCCCCCATGACCCTGTCAGATAAGTGCTTATAAATGAAGGATGGCCATTAAATAAACTAACAATTACATATACAGTAGTGTGTAGTGAAGTTTAAACACCACCACTTTTGTCTAAAAGGGCTCCTAATAATATTTTTTTGGGTGAAAATGTATTGAACAATGCTATTGTAGGCAATCAGAACCAAAAAATCATTCCCACAAGTATACTGAGGTAGAAGTATGGCTAATAAACAAAAACACTGAAAATACCAATTTTTAATTTTTCAGAAAAATTAAAAGGTGTCACTTTTGCGTAGAATGAATGAACTTAAAACCATATTGACAAGTTGCTGCAAGCAATTTTTTACTTCTTTCTATTAGGACAAAAGTGGTGGTGTATAATCTTCACTGCACACTACCTTATAAATAAACAAGAGTACAGAGTGCAAACCCACATCAAGCTGGAAAAAATATAACAGCACCCTCTGCTGGGCCTTCTGTAATGCCACACTTCTCACCATGTTTAATAACCCTTAAAATAATTACTGGAGTGCAGTTTGGATGTTCTTCCTGTGCTTGCATTAGTTTCTTCTGGGTATTTCGGTTTCCTCCCACAGTCCAAAGACATGTATCAGGTTATTTAGCTGTTACAAAATACCCCTAGGTATGTGTGTTGGCCCTGCGATGGACTGGCAAACTGTCTAGGGTGTACCCCACCTTTGCTCAGAGACGGCTGAGATAGGCTCCAGCCTCCCCGCAGCCGTAATAGAATTAAGAGAGTTAAATAAAGTGAGAGTGAATTGTAGGATTTGTAAAAGTATGAATCATGTGGAAGGAAAAATGAACGTATTCTGTAAAAAGCCATATGAGAAATGTTGGGACAAAATCCATGAAGAAAATCAGGTGAAAATGAAAAAAAGAGTGAATTATGGGGAAAATTAAACATGAAAATGTTTGAAATAAAACACGTGAAGTGTCGAACTTTCCATATGAGTTCTTAAAGTGACAGGAAAAAACCCATAACTATTATGATGTAACTTCCTTATTTACATATTTACATGTGTGAGCTGAGAGCGGTCATTTGATCTGCTAATATTCTGCCACTAGCATCTTTATACGACCTCACTAAAATCCTTTTCTCACACTTTAATATTGTTTCAACTCTTCTTTCTCTCTCGCTCGCACTTCCACACGGAGGCACACACTCATGCAGCATGTTTAAACAGAGGAAATCCTCTCTTCCCGTTTGCCAAGTTTGTGTGTGTGTACGCTTGCAAGAACTCCAGATTGGAGGTCATACACAGCGGGAAAAGGTTACAACTGCTCACTCCACACACACACACACACACACACACACACAAACACTTTGTACTATAGTATACGTCAATTCTGAATTGGAGTCAGAGTGATATGTTCTGATGATCACGCTCAAAGTACACACATACTGACACGTGTATAATGTTAATGGAAAACTGCACATTGTAACACAATTAAATGTTGTGATGTGCTAAATAACAGGGTGATTGATGGCACTGTTAGCATGAAAGTTGAACATTTGGAAGCTAATCTGTTTCAGTGGAGGTGACAGAGATAGACTAAAAGCACAAATGCACTGCTGCATCACCCTTTCGGCAGAGAAAATGCAAAGAGTCTGCTTGCAACCAACAGGGGGCTCTAACTGCATCTTAAGAAAAGCCTTAGCTAGTATTAACTAGTTCATCGTTACCTTTCAAATAATACACAAATTAGCATCTCTACAATCATATTTTACCTTTTATTAAAAAAAATCAGTATTGCATTTATTATCATGTCATTGAAAAGTCCTCACAGGTGTAAGATGTGTGTGTGTGTGTGTGTGTGTGTGTGTGTGTGTGTGTGTGTGTGTGTGTGTGTGTGTGCAGAATAAATCTTCTGCACTTCTGAGTACTACTACAGGACTGCTTGCATTGGACTTTTCCAACTTTTCAGCATATCGCAGATCGATACTGTTTAAAAATAGCGCCCAGCTCGTACACGGTTCATTAATCTACATACTCACTATTTGGACAGATGCTCTCTTGTTTCTCAGGGGCGACTTCACACCTCCTTTATTTACCTCTCTTAATGAATACCTGGAGAATGCCCTGCATGCCCTCGTGTATAGAATAGTACAGAGGAGACTATACTCGTATAGATTCCCTTATAGGGAACTCAACGTTTCAAATTCAAATTCAAATTTATTTGTCACATAAAAATTATACACAGTACAATATGCAGTGAAATGCTTATGTACGACTGTCCAGAATGTAAAGAATAAACTGTCAGGTAACCAGGAGAAAAACAAAAGAGCAAAGGGCAGATAAATA
>JAQMYF010000011.1:6225705-6235705 GCA_030014195.1 Neosilurus mollespiculum | reverse complement strand
AAAGTTCTTTTTAGAAATGTGCTGTGAGTAAAATTACTGTGCCAGTAAAAATCTGTTAAAACAATCCGTTATTGCGAGACACTTACATTACGCCAGGCTCAACAGCTGGTGGACAGAGCAAATGGGTAGAAGGAGTAACATCCAACAGAACTCGAGACATGCGACAGAGGGGAGGGATTTCACTGAGTGTTGTAGTTTTTCGGGGGACATTTTTTAATTTTACATCTGAAAATGTGTGTGATTAATTAGCTAACTGATGACACTGATTGAGAAATGGACAAGTATACTTACACAGGGGTGGAATTTAGCAAAACTGAGCTACTGGCCAGCAGGACTAGTGAAATTATGAAATTACTAGTCCCCCTTCATAATTTCTGGTCAGGAACACTATATCTTCTTTGCCTGTTGGATTTGTCAGGTCACCAGCAGGATGACTTGCTAGCTAATTTCACTCGTCCTACAGATTTTTGACTCACCACGGGCCAGCAGCCTAGTGTTAATTTCCACCCCTGCTTACAAGTGGTCTTATCACTAATGGTTATTCTTTTAATGGTTACTGATGTCCCAATGTCTTAGGCATATATAGTGAAAAATAGCCCCGCAAAGCAGGCGATAACCCTCAGCCCATGTGCCACATTATAAAAGGTACACCCTGTCCAAAGATGGATACCAAAAATGGTAATGATTGATGATGGTGATTTTGAGCTAGTTCACGAAATGCAAATTCAAGATGGCAGCTGCGGCAGCCATACTGGATATAGGACCACGATGAACATTGATAGACTTTTGTAGTTACCCAGTCCCATCATCTATGCCATAAGTGATGAAAAATGAAGATTAGGTGCACAGGTTGCAGCTGTGGACAGAAGGACAGATGGGTATCGCACACGATAACAATATCCCGTACACTCATCATGCTGAGGGGAAAATAGTGAAAAATCAAGAAATTAAGGTGCTAGAAGGATTACAAGAAGAAACTCCATATTCACACAGTGACCTCATACACAGTCCCACTCCTGTGCCACATGTAAGCAAGATCCACAACACACAACCGCACACGCCTCCACATATAGCTCTCATAAATCTTTTTGTTTCTTTGAATCTTTAATTAGATTATGCTACACGGCACAGCATGTATTGGTGACTCCAAAGAAACAACAAAGCGAACATCTAACCTTCAAACCCTGTCGGGTTTCATGCAGACTCCCAAGCCCATCATTCATCTGTTCTTTATTGCAAAACAGATGTGAACGATATTTGTTTCTGTACCCTGCTCTCTTGTAGCTGCGTGTGGAGGTCTGCTGTCCAAACTCAACGGCACCATCACAAGCCCGGGCTGGCCCAAGGAATACCCGCCCAACAAGAACTGCATTTGGCAAGTGGTGGCCCCCACGCAGTACCGCATCTCTGTGCAGTTTGAGGCTTTTGAGTTGGAGGGGAACGAGGTGAGGAGAGTGTGTACTGACACAGGAGACTCCTTCAATATATATAAATTAAATATCACTTTACTACAGAAATATATTACAAGATAACCCGGAGAATATGAAGAGTTCTCAGTTTCTCTGAAAAAGGAATCTCCCAATCAGATTGAAGACAGAGCTGTCGTAGGGTATTGCGAATAATAATACTGTATATACACGTACAGTGACTGAACGTGTGTGCGTGTTTCTAAAGGTCTGTAAGTATGACTTTGTGGAGGTGCGGAGCGGCCTCTCATCTGACTCTAAGCTTCATGGGAAATATTGTGGCACGGAAGTTCCCGAGGTCATCACTTCCCAGTACAACAACATGCGCATCGAGTTTAAGTCGGACAACACCGTCTCAAAGAAAGGCTTCAAAGCGCACTTCTTCTCTGGTAAGCGCAATTTCAGTCTGTCATCGTAGTAACAAGAAATAAACTCCTCTGTTGCGGATTCGGTTGACATGTATGTGTGTGTGTGTGTGTGCGCGTGTGTTTGACGTGATTGGATTTCGTCCAGAAGCTTTTGAACTTGGTTGTATAAGCCAGCTTTTGTGGAGTCGGTTATATAATCTGAGTTCTGTTGTTTTGTGGTTTAGATTTCAGAAGTTATATTTCGGGTTTCTTTTTTTTTAACATTTTGTTTTTTGTCCGTCATCCTGTTTGGGTAACCCTGTTCCTTCTCCCGGCGTTGTGTCCCGAGAAATGAGCAGAATTATAACAAAGCCTGGATTTCCACATGCTCTTGCTTAAGCTATCTTCAAATACAGTATAGTGTGTGTGTGTGTGTGTGTGTGTGTGTGTGTGTGTGTGTGTGTGTGTGTGTATGTGTGTGTGTGTGTGTGTGTGTGTGTGTGTGTGTTAGAGAGCTAACCTAGCATGAAACTTTGAACACTGCCCAAATTCAGTACCACATGAGAACATTCTGGCCGAGCACCCGGTCGGCCCAAAGTGATGACTACTGAACCCCAACCCCGAATTTTGTCCAAACCCAACACACTCTTCGATCACCAGCAGGGTCTGGGCCTTCCAGTGTGTTGTTGTTGTTGCAATTCCACATTTCTTGTTCTTGAAGTTTTGTACCTGAGACCCAGACGAACCCAAACAGGTTCACGCTTCATTATTGCACACCGAGCCAAACGAGCTCCAAGCAGCAATTTTTTCCCGATCATGTAATAAGATCAAGCTCCATGAGGCTTTACCTCATTTGCATCCATTCTCATCATATGTTGTAATGTGGACCTTGCTGCCAGAAAATGGGGGTGACTACTGCATGCCAGGTTTAAAAAAATCGGAGATATTTTTAAAAACTACAAAAAATAAGGCTGAAAATCAAGCCAAACAAGCTGAGAGAAACTTCCAAGATGAAAGAATATTTGTAACGATGTGTGTTCTGTACTGTAAATAAGTGCATGTGCTTGCAGTGCGGTGACTTAGCATGTCCACTTCACAGCAAGAAGGGCTTGGTGAGGGCGTTTCTGTACGGGGTTTGTATGTTCTCCCCGTACTCGTGCGGGTTTCCTCCGGGTACTTAGTTTCCTCCCACAGCCCGAAGACATGCACATTAGGCTAATTAGCTGTTCCAGATTGCCCCTAGGTGTGAGTGTGAGTGTAAGTGAATGGTTGTGTGGGTGTAGGCGCTATAATGGACTGGCGAACTGTCCAGGGTGTACTCCGCCTATGCCCAGAGTCGGCTGGGATAGGCTCCAGCCTCCCCGCAACCCTAAAAGGATAAAGCGGTTCAAAAAATGACATGACAAGACACGAACTTTCACTCATTTGCTAAGCTGCTTAATCCTTCTAGGGTCTCACGAAGGGTGAAGCCCATCTCAGCCAACACTGGGCGAAGGTGGGGTGCACCCTAATTTCACTGGTATTAAGTCCCCGAATTCAGTGTGTATTCCTTGAACTTACAGAACAGTGTATTCCTTGTATTTGAGCTCATCTTCTGTTTTGCAGTGCTGTAATATTGGGGGCGCTCTCTTCCACAGATAAACCTGCTACCTGCAAAGCCCGGATCTTTATATTTAAGTCCTGTCAGGACGTAGCTTCACGTCCTTCTGCTCGTAGGGCAGCCATAGGGCAGGTCACAGGTACGGCTGTCTCCCATGATTGGTTTCGGGGAATGGATTGGCCTTCTGTAATCTATTTATTTATCTGTAATATAAGGTCTTCTCTTTTTAGTGGCAACAAATGTGCCTCAAGCACCATTTGTTGACGCAGCGTCTGATTCTCTCAACAGATCAATCCATTTGCGCTGGATCAGTCAGTAAAAGGATTCCAGTGTGGTTTAGGAAAGATCAGTTTTACTTTCATATCACAGCTTTCTTCTTACTAACAATAACAGAGAGGGAAAGGCATTATGGGTAAATTAAGAGAAAAAAATTAATCATCGTAAGGAAGTTCTCAGTGTTACATCTCCTATTATTGGCCCTGTGCCATCAGGTTCAGGGAGGTCCCCCAAGCCCTCCCACACACACACACACACACACACTCACACACACACACACACACACACACACACACACCTAATCCTCATGTGTGAGTGAGACCAAGTGTGTCCAAGGTTTGAAAGCCAGTGGATTGCAACGCATTTGCAATCATTTGATAATGTTGGATTAGTCATGGTAACTTACCACAGGGCAAAATGCAAGCCATGTGCCTACAGGAAAATGCTTTTTAATTGCTCCAGATTGAATTCAGGTTATTTGGATGTCAAGAAAGTATTTTAATCATGTAGAACAGTGCTTCAAGGGCAGACAAATCAGTACTCTGGGTGCCTGGGATGAGCACGTGTCCTGGTGATAGACAGCGTTTCTGTGTAGAGTTTGCAAGCTCTCCCCATGTGTGCATGGGTTCCAGGTTCCTCCCACAGTCTAAAAACATGCACATTAAACAAATTGGCTGCTCCAGGTGTGAGTGGGAATGGTTGGTTGTGTGTGTGTGTGTGTGTGTGTGTGTGTATGTGTGTTGGCCCTGCAGTGGTCTGGCGAGCTGTTCATGGTGTACCTTGCCTTTGCCTGGTGTCGGCTGAGATAGTCTCCAGCCTTCCCGTGAGCCTAGTAGGAGTAAGCGGTTCTACAAATGAATGAATAAGTTTTTTATAGTTTTATAGAAATTATTTATAGTTGCCCTGCAGAAATAGTTATTTTAAGAACCTAAAAGAATAAAAATCTTGTTAATATCAGTAAGGCTGGATAACAAAAATTCCCAGTTTCTCATTAGCACCCACACCCAGATATTCTCATCTAAGTTATTTATTTATTATTTTATTTTTTTGAAAAACCTAGGAAAACTCCTCGGACAATGTAAATACGACACAGAAGGTGATTCGGTGTTAGATGCTGTGATTGAGAGACTGGTTTAATTCTGTTTGAAATAGTTACACTTTCTAATGATTTTTGGAACTGCAAGGCTGCTGTTCAATAGACTGTTGTCAGTGTTCCAGCTAGGTTGTTTTAGCATGGCGATTAGTGTTTAATTAATGCACTGAATTACTTAAATGTTTATAAAAATATTACTATCAGTGTTTATATGTAACAATTTTTTTGCTTAACCGTATTAATGTATGCAACTTTTTTGTGTGAATCAATTATTATTTGTAATTATTGTTGATATGTGATATGTAAACAATAATTACAAATATTAATTTATGAACACAAAAATGTTGCATACATTAATACACTTATTGCAATAAGTTTTAAATAAAAACACAAATAGTTCAAATATATAAAAGTTAATTCCTTAAAATTGTTATAACTTATCATACATGCCACCAGAATTATTCAGACAGAATGCAAGTTTTACCATTAACAAACCCCCCAACCCCGGGGGCAACTTTGCGACAAAGTACTTACACCGTGCGGTGTGCCCTCTATTGCCCTATTGCACCATGCCTTCATAAAATCCTAGCTGGAACACTGCTTGTTCGGAGTTTGACTTTAATACATGTTAAATGTTCATGTAAAAGACTGGTCATCTCGGGTGTATTGTGAAACAGAAAATTTGAATAATCAAGTCCTTCTAAAAGGTTCTTGTTATTCATTCTTGTTTATTTATTCAAAAATCTCCTCAAGTTCCTAGCTTCAGTCACTTTACCTACATTTAGCTTTGAAAGCTTTTGGGCTTCGATGGTCACCTTAATTTTCTATAAAAAAAAAAAAACCTTGTACCTTACTTAGGTTTTCAAAAATTTCTGATGAGAAACCGGTAGTATTTTTTCCATCTGTCCTTATATATGTATTTATGATTCGCCCATTCCTGACATAAAAAAAAAAAGCGATTCATACAGCATTCACTCCTTCTCCTGTTTATTATATAGTAACAGTCTCCTTCTCTTCCTCCTCCTGAATCCATTTTCTAACATGATGAATGGATGCATATCCGGTTCTTTTCTTCTCATCTCTGTCTTTTTATTTCCGCCTTTGCTTTGACCAAATAATTTGGTCGAACAAAGAAGCCTTCGGCTAAAAATGGGCTAACTGGGCTTTTATTAAAAAGCATTTCATTTATTCCTACATATTCCTGTACAGGTGATTTTCTGAATGGTCTGACCATCTGTCTGTCTGTCTGTCTCTCCGTCTTTCAGATAAGGACGAGTGCTCAAAGGATAACGGCGGATGCCAGCATGAGTGCATCAACATCATTGGCAGCTACGTGTGTCAGTGTCGCAATGGCTTTATACTGCATGAGAACAAGCATGACTGCAAAGAAGGTGCACGCACACACACACACACACACACACACACACACACACGGATGTCTTTCCCTCTCCAGGGGTGAAAATGTTAGGCTGACCCAGTTCCTTTGAGTCACGATAGGCTTCTTTTTAAGGGCAGGTTTGACCCACACACTAATGTATGATTCGATTAGTGACTAACTTCCCTTTTCTTTAACCAGAGGGTGGAGTGACTTCTTTTAATGTGGGGGTTTCAGCCTATTTTTGTTTTAAGACATAAGGCCGAAAAACCTTTCTGACTTGACTTCGGCTTGACTCAGTTTTCCCAAGGGAGAAACTCGGGTTACTCGAAGGTGGTTTCTCCTGCAGCCATTTAGCATTTATCGTTCCTGACTCTTCCCGAGAGGGGAAAGCCTGATGGGGCTTCAAAGGGAATACAAGTTCAGCTTAAAGGGAAGGAGAAAACCGGCTCTTTTCTTAAAGGTGCATCTCAGGTGACGGTGAACTAAAGCACTGACACCTGGGAACTGGGCCAGTGTTCAGAAAACATTCTTACACTAATCCTCTGCAGAAGAATTTATATTTTTATTTTTTTGCAGACTCAGGAGTTTTCATGCTCGAACACATCCGATAAAACTTATTAGCATTTTCACCTCAGTGTACTGTATTTACATGATTCCTTACATTCCACTGCTCTTCTGTGCCATTTCCCTGGTCCCATAGCGGAATGTGAGCACAAGATCCACAGCCCCACCGGCACCATAAGTAGCCCCAACTGGCCTGATAAGTACCCCAGCAGGAAGGAGTGTACCTGGGACATCACTGCAACTCCAGGACACCGCGTCAAAATTGTGAGGACGCACACACTTCCACCCTAAACTGTCAGAGATCTGGTAAACCTACTCAGACCACGCTGTTCCAGAATGCTACATTCTGATTGGTCAGAAAGGTGCTGATGAATTTTCTATGACAGCGGTGCAGACTGAGTTTATTATGAAGGGTTGTTTACTTCTTTGTACTGAAAATATACTTTTGCTTTGGTGAGAAAAATCAATCATATCGACAGCAAGATTAGCATAAAGCCTAACTTACAACCCACCATACGTGTTTTGGACATACACACAGGTGTTTGGTAGCTCGCAGCCGGCCCGCAGGGAAAGTTTGGTAAAGAGTACTTATCAAGTACCGGTTGTACACCTGACTTGTTGATATTGCGTCATTAGCCCATGAATAGCGTGTATCTGATGCTTGTGCTAAGTTCTTTTGAAGTGCATGTGATTTGTAATACATGCACCAGGAGTATGAGTCACACGTGATTAGCACATGACAATCACTCCCAACTTGATTCACTCCTGCCTCTCCTCAGCTTCTATTATCTGCCTATCGAGGTAAAACACCCTCAGTCTTTGTGGCGGTATGGCAACAGACATCTTCTTAATTTCTACAATGCTACACGATCTCCCCAATATATATAGCTGGAATCTTGCCATTCGTGTCACTTAACCGCACACCACACATCGGGGTAGAAAGTGAGAAGTACTTCTTTCTTGAGGCACTTCATCAGTACAATGACCATGCATCAGTCATGTGTCTTACTGTCATCACAGTACCCCTACTAACTGTGCTCCTGACTTGGTGCAGGCATAGAAAAGGGGTACTGTATGCATTGTTAATTTTTTGCAAGATCCATAGAATTTGCTTGTGCAGGACCAAAAGTCTCCACAGCCAGCCTGTGACAATCAACAGCGCTGAACACATGCAAATGGTGTGCAAGTCTCAAGCATGGTTTTGCCAGTTTTTTCCCCATGGAGTGCATGTAATTGCACGTATGGTGGGTTGTGAGTTAGGTTTAATACACACACACACACACACACACACACACACACACACACACACACACACACACACACACGCACACACACACAGACACTCTTGTCAAACTTTCTCACACTTCCAAGCAAACCTGTGTGTTAATACTGTCTCATACTGTGCACAGACACATCCCTCACACACATTCTGTACATCCCATCTCCTATGATATGCACACACGCATTATTATCATCACCAAGTCATGCCCCGTCCTATGCCTCCATGCAATAAATCATCACGGAAGCGAATCTTTTACATTAATAAATGACACACTCCCAGAGCAGCTGCTTCCTCTGGAAACTCTTCAGAATATACTGTAATTTACAATTTTAATATATTCATGTGTCAACGCACGAGATCCCTCTTTGATGGGGGTGGGGGCAGTGATTGGGTGTGTGTGCAGCAGGTTTGGGGGTCAGCGCAGGCTCCATCTAATCAGAGAGCTGTCAAGATGCTGGCTGTGTGTAGGTGACCTTTAATGGCTCAGGAAAGAGAGATTCACATGGGAGTGAATGATGACAAGTCAGGTCGCGGGGCGGCATGAATCAGTGCGTGAAACGTTTCCAAGCGGCTTTAGGCTCCTACACTCCCCGGTGAGTTTCTAAATTCCAATGGAAGCCTTTAAACACAGATTTATTTTGATAGAGACATCAATTACCTTCGCACTGGGAGAATATCACCCAAAATAACTGTTCCTTCAATGACTTGATAGATTTGTAGCTTGCTTTACGAGTTGTTTCGTAAATTATAGTCATCTCTCATTCTGCTGGGATGCATGAGTTTTGAGTACATGAATAGGAATGTTCAAGGGAAGAGAGTGTAGATGGATAGAGACACTAATTACAATAGGTTAGAAGAAAGACGTGAAAAAGGCTTCTCTTTAGATTTCTGACAGGATGCAGACTGATGGTTCACTGAGTTCACTGATGGTTTGTCTCCGTCTTCCTCTCTGTCCTCTGTAGTCGTTTAACGAGTTTGAGATCGAGCAGCACCAGGAATGTGCATATGATCACCTGGAGGCCTTCGATGGAGACTCGGACAAGGCACCTATTTTGAGTCGGCTCTGTGGTAGCAAATTTCCTGAGCCACTGATTTCCACTGGCAGCAGGATTTACCTCCGATTCATCTCCGATGCCTCAGTGCAGCGCAAGGGCTTCCACGCTACACACTCCACAGGTCAGTGCATGTGTGTGTGAGTTCGTATAATAAAGTATATTTATATGTATGTCATTATTTGATGAAGAAGCTAACCTACAGAGAGCCAGTTAAAAGAATCCCTGCTATTGGGATTGCACTGTTATCTAAAGAAAATAAAAGCATCCTGATTCCCAGGTTATTACATGGTAAGTGTAAGTGAAATTCACTGGACTTTTCCATGAAGTGTTAAAGAGTCTAACAGATTTTGTGTCCAGCAGTGGCCTCTACTGGCCAAAGTAGTACATGACATACATCAGAATGGGATGAATTTGGTTAATTGAAAGAACCAAAGATCTGTTCATCACTCTCACACATTTGCCGAACCGAATAATCCTATTAGGCTCACGTGGAGACTGGTGCCTATCTAAGCCGACACTGGGTGAAAGTTCACCAGACCATCACAGGGCAACACCCACACAGCCAGTCACACTCACACCTACAGGCTATTATTATAATTGCCTCATTCTACTTAAACTATAGAATAGCGACTTTAAAATAAAAATGATCATTTTATCAATATTACCACCATTCATTCATTCATTCATTCATCTTCTTCCGCTTGTTCCGGGTTTGGGTCGATGGGGCAGCAGCTTAAGCAGTGAGGTCCAGACGTCCCTCTCCCCAGCCACTTCCTCCAGCTCTTCTAGGGGGACGCCAAGGCGTTCAGACCAGCTGAAAGACATAGTCCCTCCAGCGTGTTCTGGGTTGGCCCCGAGGTCACTTCCCGGTTGGACATGCCCGAAACACCACACCAGGGAGGCGTTCGGGAGGCATTCTAATCAGATGCTCGAGCCACC
>JAQMYF010000011.1:6148765-6163181 GCA_030014195.1 Neosilurus mollespiculum | reverse complement strand
TTAGCTAGGGCTTATTTTCGGGGTAGGGCTTATTTTGGACCGTTCTGCTGAAGTAAGGGTAGGTCTTATTATCGGGGCAACACGGTATATATATATATATTTATATATATATATATATATATATACACACACACACACATACCCAAAGTAATATGCAAAGCTCTAGCCTGTGGTTTTGCCTGTTTGTGTATAATCGCTGTCTGCCCCATCCCACTGTAAGTTTGCTTGATCATCTGACATGTGCCTGCCTGACCTTGAACTTGGGCTGCGTTTTTGGAAACCTTTGAATAGTTTATAATTAAACCTATTTTATAGTTGTGCATAATTGCATCTGCCTATTTCTCAGCCACACAGCTGCATGACACAGGTTGCCTCTGCCAAGCAGTTACAGTTGGATCATGGCTGGATAGGTAGTCCAAAACATTTGTACAAGTGCATGGAATAAGAACAGAATCAGGTGTTTGGCCTGGCCAAAATCTGGTCCTGTGACCAAAAATTACATAGAAAACAAAGCGAATTGAAGGGCAGACTCCATGAGAAAGCATTTAGGACCCTGGGACAATCACATTAAGCATTACAGGAGAAGACCGTTAGACTGGCAGACTACTAAAATTCTATTTTGAATGAAATTTCAGCTTATACCCACCTTTCACCTGCATCTTCCAAGGGTGCCATTAATTATGAGGTTGACTCTATGCCACCCTGTATTTAGCTTTTTAATGTCAGACTTAAATGTCGTTAAATCTATAAAAGTCATTTAAATGAGTTTTTATGAGAACAGGCTGTTTAAAGCCTGCATTAATTCAGGCAGCTTCGCCTCGTTTAAAATAGAGCATCTCATTAATGTCATGTTTAGTGAGATGATAATCCACGTACAGCTTCATCTTGTCACTGATTGGCCTTGAAAGGTCACATGGAGAGGCTCAGCTAATCTTTGGCCCAGAAAGAGGGAGAGAGAGACTGAGACAGAGAGAAAGATGTACTGTAAGAGAAGGTATTGATTCATGAAACAATGTCCTGGAACGTATGTTAAAGGTATGCTTGCTCTTAGAAAATTCTAGCAACGCTGCTGAATACAAAGGTAGATACAAAGACTGAGAGAGGAATGAGAGATTTCTTTGGTTCCAACACAAATTTAGTGAAAGATGTCAGGGTAATATGGCTTTTCTTGCAAATCCCATAGCATTATATACACCTCAGCACCTCTCTCTCTCTCTCTCTCTCTCTCACACACACACACACACACACACACACAGAAATGAAAGTCATCTGGAAGAGTAGATACTGTATCATCGGGCACTGAGTTCACTGCCATTAAAAGTCATTTGGCTGTAAATAGTCCAGGTGAATTATCCATTTACTGAAAAATCCATATAATTTATCCTTTATAATGCTCATTTCTAATCACCTCATTTTTAAA
This sequence comes from Neosilurus mollespiculum, assembly GCA_030014195.1. Taxonomy (NCBI): domain Eukaryota; kingdom Metazoa; phylum Chordata; class Actinopteri; order Siluriformes; family Plotosidae; genus Neosilurus; species Neosilurus mollespiculum. The sequence goes on along the minus strand of JAQMYF010000011.1, from coordinate 6,161,761 downwards.
AGTTATTACTTTCATTTCTCTTTTCCAGGTCAGAGACAATGGCTGAAACCTAAACACTTAAATAGTACATGAAAATATTTCAAGGAAGGTTGCAGCAATAAAACGAGCAGCAACACCACATATGTTGTATGATTGAGCAGTTAATTTCTGCGAGCACTGAGTCCTTTAGCTGTTTTAAAGTATTTTTAATAACAAAGCTGGCTGGTACTGAAATGCATTCTCAGGTTGATGGACCTTTTGTTTTCTATCAAAAGTACTCTTAAGATAAATTAAACTTTACTAAACCAGGAGTTCACTGCAAGCAGCACATAACATAGAACAAAGCTAATCAAAACGTTTCATGAAGCCCTGATTGCTTTATACTAAGCAGGTTACTTATGTTCTTATCAGTTTCAAAAATGTCTTGGTACCAGAATTTAACCTAAAACAAAACAAAAATGTTCTTGAACATCTATCTGCGATAGAACGATTTTTTAGAAAGTGTCATATTAAAGCAGGACCAGCAGGGGGCGTTGGGTACGCTCTATTATTTACAGATCTTTGTGATTCATACGGACCTAAATATACACTTAACTAGAAGTTCTCACACAGAAGTGGAGAGCTGTGAGGGGCAGTTAATCCAAGACTATATAGTCGGCTTGTACGTGTTTTGTTAATCTCTCCAGGTCCGTTTATTACTGCATGGAAGCTACAGAGCCCAACCGAAGTGGCTCTCTCATCCTTCCTATAACGCACGCTACCACACAAATCGAGTCGTCCATTGAATTCTGGGAGGGCTAATTCAGGCTGAGGAAGATTTTCCTTGCCACCCGTCGCTGCGGACTTGCTCATTAGGGATGTGTAGGTTTATAGAGAAATGTTTAAAATCATAAGTTTAAATTCTTTATCAAATTTGCTTTATTATGTAAAGCTGCTTTGTGACAAAATCACTTGTAAAAAGCACTATACAGATAAAACTGGACAGGAATTGTAAAGTTCTACCTGAGGCGGAGCTTTGGACATGGAAGTCTCTATTGGATTTTGGAGATGATCTGGACCAAATTTCGGACTGCTGAGCTTGGTGGAGGTTTGTGCTCTCTGAGTGCTCTTGTTGGGAAAAAGAATCAAATTTAGTTTAAATAATCTTTTTCACATTTGGAGGGAATCTGATTTAAAAATTCTAGAACTTTATTGTGAAAAGAGAAACACTGTAATTTTCAAACTAAATGTAAAGTAAAAATGTCAAAATTTCACCACGAGACGAGTTTCTCAGACCACCACAAATATACAGTAGTAGAACTAATTTATATATTTGTACAAAGTCAGTGCAACCAGTCTCATAACTACACATTCAGTGATTTATTGATTTATTTGTTTGTTATATTCTGGTATGTTATAAAAACCGATGCTTGTAACTATGACAACCAAACTGTCCAATGAAAATTCATCTGTGAACCATGTTGAGTTAAACGTCTATTACTAATTGGATCAGTCAATTATTGTATAGGCCAGCACGTCTACCTCACTGCAAGAATGTTGTGGGTTCGAGTCCCAGACTTGGTGAGTGCGTTTCTGCGTGGAGTTTACATGTTCTCCCGTTGCTTGCTTAGCTTTCCTTTAAGTACTCTGGTTCAGACACATGCACATTTGGCTAATTGGCTGTTATAAAAGATACTTTAACCCATGTTTACAAGATGTGTGATAACAGGAACCGGCTTGTCTGGTGGCTGTTTCTCACCAGTAAATGCAATGTACAGTGTGTTTTTCTATAATATATCAAATATTGTGATGCATGACAAATTGTTGTGGAACACAAGGAAGAAAACTTCAGGACGTGCTTTTATAGAAACATAATCAACTTGGGGGATGACGATGTTGACGACGACAGAAACTTTGCTTCACCTTGCACCACATGATCCCTGTTGACAGCTTTTATATAACACTACATTCACAAGGTCTTGTATTTCTTACTTCTAGAGCTCCTTGGACGATTTTAGTTCTCATTCGGAAAGTTGTATTTCTAAAGTGTTTAAGTGCCCTAGACCTAAAAAATATTTTAGCCCATTGTTAAAATATACATAATGCACTCAGAACAGCCACTCGAAGGGAAGAGGACTGAGTTTTCTCAACCCAAGCATTGAAAAAATAGCAAGGAGAGAAAATTGGTAGGAAAATGAAGAGGCATGCCTCTATTAGCATTTCAGTTATTAAAAAAATTCACTTATCGTATCAAACATTGAGCAGGGGCATCTTTTAAAATAAACTGCATTTGTATGTAAGGTGCACTGCTTTCAAATATAACAATGAATCTAAAAGCATGGAGATGCAGCGGAGAAGCAGTCTGTCATGCAGCTTCGCAGGAAAGAAGAGAGTGGATGGAATACACAGACACTTTAAAGAAGGACGTGCACACAGTACAGGAATCACATTTTGAGCTTAAAGTCAGAATGCAGGCATGAGTGAAACGATCAGGCAAGCAGTTCATCAAAGGTGAGGCAGGCAAAGTTCATACACCGTAATGACAATATCAAAGGCAAGACTAAGTTCAAGGTCACGTAGGCAAAACAGGTCATAAAACAAAGAAACTGGAGGAACCAACAAACAGCGGGGTAGTGCACAGGAGGAACAACACCGCAGCAATTCTCTGTGAATTGTTTTTAACAGAATCCAGTCTTTATCTTATAATTTAAGCTGTATATGATATATTACACTCTGACAGTGATTGCAGGTGAGTGGCGACAGGTGTGTTTCGGTCATGGCAGTAGTAGTCGGGTTACTGAGATTGGTGAAAGGAATGTTGGGAGGTGTAGTACGTGTGCTGCGAGGATTGTGATAGTGATGTTGCAACATAGTTTCGTTGTGCTATTGTTTCCTTTGCCACATTTTTTTAAAGCTGAGCACAACATTGCTGAGAGTATCAGCAGATTTTATCGCAGTGACTATCAAAATGCCAAAAATACTTTAGTCAGAGTATAAATAGCTTGTCCTATGATGGCAGACCAATAGCTCTCAAATTTTTTTCTCTTATAGTATAGCTGTTAAATCCAAAAATGTAAATAGATATACTGGAGTAAAAGATCAGCAGTGTATGAATATGAACAGACAGCAGTTTGGACAGTCATCGTACCGCAAGGTTTGTATAAATGCACTTGTTCAAACACGTTATTGTTTCCATGATAACATACACTTGTTTAGCAGACATTTCTGTGAGGCCATGTTTACTCAGCATTTACAAAAGGAGTCACCAGTGGTGATGCCTTGGAACATTCATTCATTCATCCATTTTCCAAACAGTTTTATCCTACTAGGGTTGCAGGGAAGCTGGAGCATATTTCAGCCAACTTTGGGAGAAAGCAGGGTACACCCTGAACAGCTCATCAGTCCATCGTAGGGCTAACACACACACACACAAAACCATTTACACTAGCACTCACATCATGGGGCAATTGGGAACAGACAGTTGGCTGGTGTGTGTTTGGACTGTAGGTGTAAACCAGTGGACCAAAAATAAACCCACACAGGGAAAGCACAGGGAAAGCATGCAAACTCCACACAGAAACGCCGCGCTAAGCACAGGACTCAAATCCAGAACCTTCTTGCTGTGAGGCAGACATGTTTTGTTAAAGTCAAAGGTTAAAACTGCAATTTCAAGTTTTTTTTTTGTGAAAGCCTTTATGACGTTGTGATTTCTTAGTAAGATCAATAAGCTGCAATAATCTAGATTTAAATGTGGTCACTACACCACTGGATTTGATCACATCTAGTCACTGATTATTTTCCTATAACAGGAAGATCCCAAGTGTGGATCAAATTAGAATAGGGTGTTCCAGATGAGGTGCCATAGATTGGAACGTCCCGCGGATGGAACCTGTCTCGTTTAACCCTGACATCTAGGAACTGCACCAATGTGTGTAGTGTCATCATGCCAAAATCTAAACAGCTCTGTAAAGCCTTAAAAAAAAAAAGGGTTGTGGGTGCTTGACATGGACATAGATTTTAAAAGATAAAAAAAATCAAAAAATCATCTAGTCACCAAGAGTCACCAAGAACCCCTAAATCTCATGACAGGATCTGCAGGTAACTCTTGCAGCTGTTAGTGTGAAAGTGAATACATCTACAAATCAGAAAGAGATTGGACAAATTTGACCTGTATGTGAGACATACCAAAAAAATAATAATAATAAAATAAAAGACTCTGGTGTGCTAAAAGAACCTAAGATCAAGAACATTATTCACCAGTGAACATGTAGGCAAACACCAGCCCTCTGGAATAATGTGCTCTGGATATTAAAAATAAAAGTTGTTTGGTCACAGTCATGGCTGACACACGAACAGAAGACGAACTTCATACCAACCGTGACTGTGATGGAGGAAGAGTCATGGTTTGGGGTTGCTACACTATACTACCTCAAAGACAGGGCAGTGTTCAACCACTGATTCAACAATGAATTCTAAGTTATATCAAAGAGAGATTAAGAAAATGTGGGACCATCTGTTAAAAAGTTGAAGTTGAACCTTTTTTTTTTTCAGAATAATGAAAGTCCATCAAGGAACGTCTCAAAATGATGACATGGAGCTCTGGAATGACCCAGATCTAAACCCCACTGAAACGCTGTGGGGGATTTGAAAACGGCTGTACATACATGAAAACCCTCAAATATCTTTCAACTGAAGGAATGTTCACTAAGCAGATGTCAGAGACTGATGGACGATTATGCAAGAAGTGATTTCTTTTCAATGGGCAATACTAGCTTCTGAAGCCAAGGATGTACACTCCTTCTCTTCAGAGGAATAACAATGTGAGTGCGAATGGTTGTGTGTGTCCTGGCCTGCGATGGACTGGTGAGCTGTTCAGGGTGCACCCTGCCTTTGCCCAGTGTCAGCACCTAATAGTATTAAGTGGTTCAGTAAATGAGAGTGAGTGAGTGATGAGTGAGAGCAATTAGCCTAATGTGCATGCCTTTGGACTGTCAGAGGAAAGCAGAGTACCCAAAGGAAACCTATGCAAGCACAGGAAGAACTCACAAACTCCACAAAGAAACACCCTCGCCAAGCCTGTGAGGGTGAAGAGCTAACCAGTGTGTCACTGTTCCACCCCCTGAAAAAAGGCTAATTTTGCTTGTGGCTTTGTTCACGCATATCACATTTATCTGCAGGCACTGATATATGCTGAAAACAATCAACAGTTTCCGTGGGAAGTACTTATTTTTTCACATGACCATAAAGGCTTGGCCTTTAAAAGGAATTAATGGGTTTCGATCTTCATCTTGACTTGGCTGCATTTTCATTTCAACTCTATATTGACTTTGCTTCGACCTACTTAAGACTGGGTCTAGACTTGATCGTGGCTAGTCCTGATCTTAGATCTATCAATAGAAGCCTTGACCACAGGCGTGTCCTTACACATTATAAAGACGGGTCTTTTGTATGAACTGTTGTCTGGTTCCACAGATATATGTGCTATTTGTACTTGATGTGTTTTATAAGAAGTGATGAGGGTGATGGGAATTTTTGCATTACAAGCTTTGGATTTGCAGAAAGAACTTATACGATTAGATACGATACAATTTAGATACGATAGATCTCAAAATGTTATTATCTACACTTAAGGCCTTGGGTTTTCATGGGACTAATTTAAACTAATAACACCCAGGAGGACGATGAACCTAAATAGGATTTTGTCAGATCTTAAAATTATGAGGTGTGGGGCACCACAGGGGACCGCTCTCTTTTCTATTCTACACATGAAAATTTGCTTGTGAAGGACGTTGGCGTCTTTCTATATGCTACAGAGTATACATTATCTGATATGGAGCTGAAAACTCCTTAGTGCAGGATTTTAAATAACTCATTCATACCATGCTTAATCCTAACGGGCTGCGGGGAGGCTGGCGCTCATCTCAGCCGACTCTAGGTAAGGGTGGGTACACCCTGGACAGCTCGCAAGGCCGTTGCAGGACCAACACACATACAACCAGGGTAGTCAGGGCAAGCTTCTTTGAACTTAGCCTTTTGGAGAAGTCAGACCATTCCTCAGCCGTAAGGACCTTGAAAAAACAGACCACGCTTTTATCAGTTCACGTTTGGATTATTGCAATGCCCTCTACACTGGATTAAATCAGGCCTCTCTTCACCGCCTACAACTCGTGCTATTGTTTGTTTATTGCTCCATCCACCTCATTATCTATGCGACATGCTGACCCCTCTCCAGCCCAGCAGAGCCCTGCGCTCCTCCGAACAACACCTGCTGGTGGTCCCTCGGTCCAGGTGCAGTGGGGTGATCGTGCCCTTGAGGTTGCAGAAACTCTGGAACTCTCTGCCCCTGGAATTACGCTCCATCATGGACCTGCCCCTGTTCAAGAACAGGCTAAAGACCTATTTATTCAATTCAGCCTTCGACACTTGAGAGTGGTGTCACTCGTGAAATTAATAGATATGTATAAATTTATAAATGTACTACATCTGTATTCTTGATTTTTATTTCTTGTCCAGCACTTTGATCAACTGTGGTTGTTGTAAAGCGCTTTATAAATAAAATTTGATTGATTGATTCTCCCTCACATTCATACCTAGGGGCAATTTGAAACCGCCAATCAGCCTACTGTGCATGTTCTTGGACTGTGGGAGGAAACCGGAGTACCCGGAGAAAACCCATGCAATCACGGGGAGAACATGCAAACTCCACAAAGAAACGCCCCGAACCAGGGAATCAAACCCGGGACCTTTTTGTTGTGGGGCGGGCTTGCTAACCACTGCGCCATTGTGCTGCCGTTTTAAATAACTGATTACAGGGTATCTCTCTATTTAAGGAGAACTGAAACCTTTCTTTGTGGCTCTAAATAAACTAAGGCAAATTATCAGAATTAAATATGAAACTGGAAGAAATCACATTACCACAAAAACAGACATAAATGATACTGGCTATGAATCAGGGGATGAAGGTGAGGTGAATATCAGTGAATAGTCCCTGAGATGGAATAATTGAGGCGACTAATTGTTTTAGTACATGCTACAGGAGAACTTAAGAAAACAAACAAGATTTTTATATTTTTTATGGTTTTACATTTAAAAGTGTGGCAAGGTTTTTTTACTTCGAAAAACACAAAGGCCATTTGTACATACTGCATAGAAAGGCGCAATCTGATTTGTCTGTTATCTCAGATATATAAATTAATTATAAATTATTCCGAAAGGATAATATTTGAATCAAAATGAAAAACCCACACAGGTTGTCACGGGCACTCGAGCAGGCAGCGTCATCATCATGCTTTAACAGGCTAACCTCTGAATGAAAATGCACTCTTGTTAGCTCCACAGCACATTCAGAGCCCTGCTCCGTTAGCTCTTCTTAAAGCACACAGCTCACCTGAACAGTCTCTGTCATGGTAAAAGTATGTAAATATAAACAATAAATATCTCGTTTTAGTTTGCTTTTCATTATGTTTATGTAGAGCACTACCAAAACTCTGAAAAGAGTTTAAAGGGATGCTGTTACTGAGCTCTTAGGTTTTGCACCTGCCTGTGCTGAGAGCGCGCCTGTGTTCATCATGAGTTAAAAAAAACCCAACAACAACAAAAAAATCTAATTTTAGTGTGCTTTCTTGCTTACGTGCCTGTGTAGCATATAATTAAACAGTTATGCACCTCAAGCTAGGTCTACATTGCTAAAATAAATATTAATTTATATCCACTTCACCTTCAATGCACTATTGTTAATCATCCTCGGATAGTGAACCAATCAGACTGTGCCGTTCCCATGTAGTATATACAGGGTGACTCAATGAAATCTCCTATATTTCACAGGTAAATAAAAAAATATTATTTGCACATATAAAGGCAGAAGAGGCGGTGCTGTGGTCTGTTGGTAGCCCAACCCCAACTTGAACACCTAGATGATGAAGAACTCGATGTGTGGTTTCATTATGATGGAGCTATGGCGCACAAGGCTCGAAGACCATTGGAAGTGCTGAGGGAAAAGTTTCCAGATCAGGTGATCGTGTTGCGTGGTGATGTCGGTTGACTGGCCTGTTCCCCTGACCTTGCCCCTTGTGATTTCTTTCTGAGGGGCTGCCTTAAATCATGAGTGTTGACCCCAAATCTTGAAGCCCTTAAAGGTTACCTGTGGTGGATTAGTGGTATTAGCTATTTAAACGGTCATGTATAACATCAGCATTTCCTTCCGACAACATCAGTCCATGAACGATTTCAAAGTACTTGCGAATGTTGTGACTCTAGGCATGCTCAGAGACATGTTGCCATTCGGATTGGCTGTTCCAGCCTGGTAGTGAGGTGAATTTGTTGGATTGGCTGGGCTGCGTCACTGACCCGTGTAGAATAACACATTATCAGCCAGTGCTGAGCTGCACAAACAACAAGCGCAGAAATCACGGAAAACATTAATTTTGTTCCTAAACCAACCGACGACAGGAAAGACGGGTTAGCTTTACATTAGATGAATAAGCCATTTTGGATTTACCGTCACACTCATCTCTGACAGCGTTCTCGGAGTCACTAAAATGTACGTTTTGTAACCCTGCCCAATGCATTGATGTCACGTCCGGGGAAAAACTGATAACGCCCGTAGTTTAGCACACCGCTAGTAATCCACAGGACAGAATGACCAGTTTTGTGCTTTTTAGGGTCGTTTATGTTAAAATAAGTGCCTGTATCGCTTAAACGGCTTACATACGCACAATTTATGCTGAAAGGATGACCAACACCGCTACTCTTTAGGGTCGTTATTCAGCAGGAGAATATCCACCGTTCCACCCGACATGACCCATCGAGCCACAGCAGCCTTCAGAAATCGCCTCCAATCATGAATGGACGACGACGGATACCATTTTGGCAAACCATCTTTAAAATATGATGCATAAAAACTGCACTGAATGAAGTTTCATGTGTGTGGATAATAATTCAATTATCGTTAATAATTTTTTTTTTTGCATTTACCTTTGAAATGTGGGAGGTTTTATTGGGTCACCCTGTAAAAGAATGTATATTAATGGGACCCTCAATGATGAAGAAGATTTTTGAAGCTGTATTACCTCAGAAACTCTTCAAACCTCAACAGAAATAAACTACCAGGAATACTGTGAGGTAAAGACTTCTCCATAAACAAACAACAACCTAATGTCACCCCAGCTTCCGCTTCATAGCTACTAAACATCTTACCGTCTAAAGAGGATATTTAAAGGAAATAAATATCAACGGTAGGTGTTAAAGCCCTTAACTAGCCAGTTAACTAATTGCCTCAGCGGTTTTAAAGCCTCCGTAAGAGAATTAGAGGCTGAAAATTAGCCTCATTGTGTTTCTCACAGCATGACGGACAAAACACAAACACATCCACGCGCTCGCGCACCAACGCACACGCGCGCACGTATACGCACACACGCACACGCGCGCGCGCACATAACGCACGAATAGTCAAGAAACGTTGCGTAAAAAGCGCAACTCACGTCACGAAATTTGTCCCATCGAGCCGTCAGCCATTTGTCGTCGAGAAAATTGCTGTTGTCTTGGCGGGCGGTCGCTCCGGTGAACACCGCCGCGTATAAACACACCAGCAGCATGACGGCGCGCAGCATCTGCGGAAGGGGAAACAAAACCACACACACACACACACACACACACACACACACACACAATGAAAAACTGCTGAAAATAACCCGAAATCCCGAGGAGAAAACCCTGAATCATCAGTTACCGCGTCACCTTCAGCAAGAGGACTTCAGAACTGTCGCGTGAAGCTGCGCGCGCGTCTCTCTCTCTCTCTCTCTCTCTCTCTCTCCGCTATCTTCACCTTCAGCACGAGGGCACGAGCGCTGTCACACGCTACTTCTCTCTGCCTCTGTTTCTGCGCACTGAGTGTAGAGTATATGTTTATGAAAGCGGATGCTCTCTCTCTCTCTCTCTCTCTCTCTCTCTCTCTCTCTCTCTCTTTGTGTGTGTGTGTGTAACCCTGGTCTTCCAGCAAACCGGATGATTTCCTCTAGCCTGTTCACTCACCATCACCATCCAACATCTAAGTCCAGTCATTATAATCAGAATAATAATAATAATAATAATAATAACAATAATAATAAAAATCCTGTAGGTTACATTCCAGTGTAATGCACTTAAGGTCACATTCAGAATTACTGGGGTTTATTTGACCCATTTCAGTTACTGAACCGCTTAATCCTATTATGTTCACGGGGAGGCTGGAGCCTATCTCAGGTGACTCTAGTCGAAGAAAGGGCACACCCTGGAGAGCATGCTGGTCCATCGCAGGGCCAACACACACAACCACTCACCCTCACTCACCAAGGGGCAATCTGGAACAGCCAATTAGCCTAATGTGCATGTCTTTGGATTGTAGGAGGAAACCCGAGTACCGGGAGGAAACCCACGCAAGCACAGGAAGAACATGTAAACTCCACACAGAAACATCCACGTCGAGCCCGGGACCTTCTTGCTGTTAGGTGGACGTGCTAGCTGCTACGCCACTGTGCCTCCCTCAAAAAGCAGTGGTGGTCAAACATTTCACTTAAGGCCACAGAACTACATTACGAGGTCATCGTGGGCCGAACGTTCCCTGACTGAGCATCCATTCAAAAAGGTGGTGGTGGCATAGTGGTTAGTGCATCCGCCTCACATCAAGAAGGTCCTAGGTTCGATTCCCGGGCTCGGGTGTTTCTGTGTGGAGTTTGCAGGTTTCCTACATTTTGCGTGGGTTTCCGCTGGGCAATCTGGTTTCCTCCTGCAGTCCAAAGACATGCACATTAGGCTAATTGGCTGTTTCAAATAGCCCCTTGGTGAGTGAGTGGGAATGGTTGTGTGTGTTGGCCCTGTGATGTGTGTCTTTTTCTATAGTCGACTGTGATAGGCTCCACCCTCCCTACGACCCTATTAGGAACAACGGGTCAGCAAATAGATGGATGGATATTGATTGAGCTTAAAAAATATATTTGTTTGTTTTAACTGATCTGTTCTTGTAGTGTAGCCAACGAATGATGTTAATTCATTTTCTGAGCCGTTTAATCATAATTCGGGCAGCGGGGAGGCTGGTGCCCACCTCAGCCGACTCTGGGCAAAGGCGGGGTACACCCTGAACAGTTCGCCAGGCCATCACAAGGCCAACACACATACAACCATTCACACTCACAAGAGGACCGCCAAACAGCGTACTGTGCATGTTTTGGACTGTGGGAGGAAAGCGGACTACCCGGAGAAAACCCAGACAAGCACGGGGAGAACATGCAAACTCCACACAGAAATGCCCCGAGCCCAGGAATCGAACCCAGGCCTTCTCGCCATGAGGCGGACATGCTAACCTCTGTGCCGCTCACTAATGATGTTAAGAATCATTATGTTGAAAGAACATTTTACAACCATTCCCTACATCTGGCTGCCAGGTTTTGTGCTAAAATTGTCACGAGTGCCCTCTCACAGCACACATCCTGGCTCCCAGCTCAAGAAGTTATGCTCTCTATTACATGTAATATGTTCTGGATTCTACATGTGCGTTTGATTTGGTTCTGGTGCTATCGGTGCCACCAGTCTGTTCCTGATTGTTCTGTGTGATCAGCTTACCTTCGTATATCCTTTTGTGTTTTATTGTTCTGTGTGAAGTCATGCCGGTTGTATCTTCACTTCATTAACTTGTGACCTGCCTCATTCGTCATCGTGTCACCTGATACGACTTATTTGTGGTGAAAGAGTTTGATGGATCACAGAGGGGTGCCATGTGTGCTCATATGTGGTTACAGCAAACAACCAAGTTCATAGAGACTGAAAATAATTTTTCCCCTATGTTTTCCTGAACAGCTTGCCTGGCCATCGCAGCACCAAAACACACATAACCATTCACACTCACACCTAAGGGCACCTTGAAACAGCCAATTAGCCTAAAGTGCATGTTTTTTGAACTGTTGGAGGAAACCGGAGTACCCAGAGGAAACCCAATCAAACACGGGAAGAACATACAAACTCCACACAGAAACGCCCTTGCTGAGCCAGGGAATCAAACCCAGAACCATCATTTCAAGCCAGCTTGTTGGAGTTGATGCCTACTGTCTTGTTCTTTTAATCTAAAGTAATTTTGACACACCTCTTAACTTTGTTTCATTTCAAGTTATTAATTGGACTTGAACTGGTTAAAAATGAAGGTGTCCTAAAACTTTTGACTGGTAGGTATATAGGGGCTCCTATAATGATAGGCGTTTGCCCTATCTTGGATGCTACAGTCATCCATAGCCAGGATTCTAGAAAGTAAATTTGGTCATACTTTGATTCCACTGTCAGTCACAGAATCACTAGCCAATCCTGGGCATCTGCCAACTCATGTATGTGGAAGAGGACGAATAGCACTTTGCTTTTGAGTGTATCAGTAAATGAAGCAGTTTGAAAAGATGTAGCTGGTTGGCTTCACACTTAAGACTTTATCTTTTCCAGTTTTTCGATACCATATGATCGGTAACAATTGGCTGATGGATGGGACTGGACGTACAACCAAATGGAGAAAGACGTATTAATTCATTAATTCAGCGAACAGCTTAATCCTTCTAGCATCACAGGGAGGTTGGAGCTTATCTCAGCTGACTCTAGTGTAAAGGCAGGGTACATCCTGAACAGCTCGCCTGTCCATCGCAAGGCCAACACACACACACACACACACACAACCATTCACAGTCACATTCACACCTAAGGGCAATTTGGAACAGCCAGTTAGCCAAGTGTAAATGTCTTTTGACAGTGAAAGGAAACCGGAGTACCCAGAGGAAACCTTCATAAGCACAGGAAGAATATGCAGACTCCATACAGAAATGCCCTCACCAAACCTAGGACACTCTTGCTGTGAACAGTGCTTTTTTGTATACAATTTATATTCTCCACCTTTAAAACACTGTGTGCACAATTATTAGGCAAGTGATTATTTTGACCATATCATCATTTTATGCATAATTTCCAACTCCAAGCTGTATAAACTTGAATGCTTATTGGATTTAATGCATATCAGGTGATGTGTATTTGTGT
>JAQMYF010000011.1:6087032-6111174 GCA_030014195.1 Neosilurus mollespiculum | reverse complement strand
ACCACCAGGACCATCCAGAGCTTCACTAGAATGCAGTGAGGATCAGGTGTCCACAACCACCAGGACCATCCAGAGCTTTACTAGAATGCAGTGAGGATCAGGTGTCCACGACCACCAGGACCATCCAGAGATTCACTAGAATGCAGTGAGGATCAGGTGTCCACGACCATCAGGTCCATGCAGTGAGGATCTGGTGCCAACAACCACCAGGTCCATCCAGAATTTGTACCATACACATCAGAGAGTCTTCCTCTGGTCCTCATTTCTATTTCCATGCATTACAAATACTTGTCCTATGGTTTGGTCAGTGTTTCTTCTGTCCCGCAAGTTTTTGTAAAACAAGTGTTGCCGAATCATTTTGTCTCCACAGACACAAAAGTAAGTTTCTCATCCATGGAGCAGGGCATGAGAGAGAACCTGTTATTCCAGTTGGAGAAGTATGAAGTTCCTGGAAAACATCATAAGCTTTCTATGTAAACATGTTGCACTTCCCTATGTGTTTACACACACTCTCTCAAATCGATGGCAAGGCGGAAACCAGAGGGACAACACTCAATCAATGATCAGAAACGAGTGTCAGGGGAGAACGTAAGGAGTGCTTATGCATTTTTTTTAATAATAACAAGGTTCTAATAAAGAAAAGGCAGCGATAGAGGATATAAACGAAATGCACAACATCATGTGTTGATAGCGATAACACAAACCACTAGAGAAGAGCCACCAATCTGCTGCAAAAGCCATAATGACCAAATAAAGACCTAATGAACAGGATTGATGCTATGTTGCTGTGTAAACCCTCCCACTTGACACCACTTGTGTTCAGATGGCAAGTTGCACCTGGAACAAGATGTTTTGGTACACCCTGAACAGCTCGCCAGTCCATCGCAGGGCCAACACACACAACCACTCACACCGAGGGGCAATTTGGAATGACCATTTAGCCTAATGTGCATGTCTTTGGACTGTAGAAGGAAACTGGACAACCTGGAGGAAACCCATGAACCATAAACGCCTGAGCTTGGGACCCCAACCCAGGCCCTTCTTGCTGTGCGGTGGATGTGCAAACCACTACGCCACCGTGCCATCCTATGTCAAGTTGTTTGATTCATCATCAGTTTGATCTATTGCTGATTCCCCTAAAAGCACCATACAGTAGGGGCAAAATAACAGCAGAATTAAATTATGATGTGGGGCATTGGGGTATACATTACCACAGTCATGAGTGACACAGGTCTAACAGCGCCAGAGTCGAGCCATGATAGCCCCAAGGACATCAACCTGAACAAAGCAAATCTTCTACAGTCCTTTGTAGTAGGTCCAATATGTTGGGAACCCAGAATGTCTGACTGGGAAAATTTTTGTATGCGAATGTACAGTATATGAGAACAGCTCGTACAATGAACCAACCAACATATAACCAACTTTTAATTCTATTAGGGTCATGGGGAGGCTGGAGCCTACCTCAGCTGACACCGGGCGAAGGCAGGGTACACCCTGAACAGCTCGCCAGTCTATTGCATGGCAACACACATACACACAACCATTTAAAATCACACCTAGGGGCAATCAAGAATAACAAATTAGCCCCCTCAGGACCTTCTTGCTGTGCAGCAGATACCTCTGTGCCCACCCCTGTGGAGTGTACACTAAAACAAACCATTTGGATGTCGCTAAAATGAATACTCACCGAGATCCACCTCGCCTTCTGTGCATTATTGCTAAGTATAAGGTATGCACAAGGTATGCATGTGTGTATATACAAAGCCTTGCCAATTTCAGTGCTTATATAAGTGTTATATTGCAATGATTTGCAATGACCCTTGCCTTTCATCTTTGCTAATATCTTGCTTTTGATGGTGTCATGCCCTTCACTCTGATAATAAAACCACCTACATACGGATTCTCCACTAGTTTCTAGTTACAGCTATACTTTGTACTACTTTGTAATTACTGTATTACTGTACTGTTAGTAGACACTTTCGCACGTGAGGATATTCAGAGAATACTAAAGCACGATTTGAAGAAATCCTGCATTCAGTGCAGCACAGTGGCTTAGTGGTTAGCACATCCGCCTCACAGCAAAAAGGTCCTGGGTTCGCATCCCAGGCATGGCGTGGATGTCCCTGAGTATGTTCTCCCTGTGCTTATGTGGGGTTTCCTCAGGGTACTCCAGTTTCCTCCTACATTTCAAAAACATGCAAATTAGGTAAATTACTCCAAGGTGTGAAGGTGAGTGTGAATAGTTGTGTGTGTGTGTTGATCTGCGATGGTCAGTGTGTACCCCGCCTTCGCCCAGTGTCCGCTGAGAGGCTACACTCTCCCTGCGACCCTAATAATAGGATTAAGCGGACTGGCAAATGAGTGTGTGAGTAAAGAATCATGCTAGAATGCAATTTAGGAACACAGGTTTCATCTGCTTCTACACAAACTACAGAAATACATCCAAAACATGTTGTACACCTACATATCACATCACATAAAATCCGGACACCATGCACTTACACGTCGACTGTCGGAGGAAACCGGAGTACCTGGGGGGAACCCCATGAGAACATGCAAACCCAGGTGGAACATGCAAACTCCACAAACACACACTCAGGACTCGAACCCAGGACCCAGAAATCCTACAGTGATTTATTAATACACGTTTTAAATAAAGTTCATAGATCAACTACACCTTAACTTCATCACACCTGGCGTTATTACATAATTATCTACAAGAACAACATTAAAAAAAAACCCCTCTAAAAGTCCGAGCGGCCTCCAGGGGACTCGTGGCCACGCCTTCATTATGCAAAAATTACCAATCACCATCTAAAACCCCGCCTCCTTTCTGTCCCTCCCACTCCGGAGCGCGCGCGCTCCCACTTCTGCCACCGACTTTATCGTCTTTCCGACGTCCGGTTGTGCAGGTTCCCTTCTCGCGCTGTGGTTGTGTTATTTTCAACAACAGTACGTGGGGGTTTTAATTTCGCCTACCTCCTAAAGCCGGGACGTGAATTACGGAGCACCGGCACACCTGTGCACAGGTAAACTCGAGCGCGCGGAGGAACTGAAGGGAAGAGAAGGGTAGGGTGGGAAGTGTTGATAAAGGAGGGGGAGGGGAGAGAGAGGGGGTGGTGGTGTGTGTTTGTGTGTGTTTGTGTGTCGGGGGAGACTAAAACCTGACCAAGACTATGGGAAGTGACAAGCAGGTGGTTTTGGCAGAAACTCCAAAACAAACAACTTTAATTAGCTCTGTTGTGTATTCGTCTATTTCTAACACACACGTACACACACGTCATGTCGCAATAGGAGTAGTAAAATGCGTTAAAAGGGAACGCCTGCTATATAACACTACAGATTTTGCTTTGACCTTTAACCCCTTTCATTTTAAGATAATTAACATCAATTTTTTTGTAGTTTTAAATCTGTGTTTCAGTTCTCAGTGTGTGTGTGTGTGTGTGTGTGAGAGAGAGAGAGAAAGATTGAAAGAAAAGGAGAAGGAAAGGTTTTCCATTAGTGAGAGATGAATGAGCTCAGTGAGGTTAGAGAAAC
The DNA here is from genome assembly GCA_030014195.1 of Neosilurus mollespiculum. Taxonomy (NCBI): domain Eukaryota; kingdom Metazoa; phylum Chordata; class Actinopteri; order Siluriformes; family Plotosidae; genus Neosilurus; species Neosilurus mollespiculum. The sequence goes on along the minus strand of JAQMYF010000011.1, from coordinate 6,107,637 downwards.
AAATAAGGGAGTGCTCCTGACAATCAAACAGCATTGTTACACCTTAAAGATGACACACAGCCGTTCCTAAAGGTACCAAACGGGGGGGGGATGCAATTTGTCCTTAGTGTGGACAACCGTATCATTTTAAAGTCATACAGGTTTTTAAACAAAACCCGATCCACTTGGGGTGGGTAGTGATGGTACTCCTGTGCACCGGAACTCTGACACAGCTTTAGCGTGGAACTTTAGCGTCAATGCTCAGTGAGCAATTCTCACATACCTAGGTTAGGGTAAGGGTCATTTCTAGGTAATCCTGACCCTGACATCTGAGTGTGCATCTTTTTTTATTTAACTTTCAAACCAATGGCTCGTACACCTTCCTTGATTTAAGATCGTTTGGCTTCAGTAGTGAGGAAAAGTGCAGTATGTTTGTTGGTACTGTGGAGGAAGAAATCAGGGATGTCGGGTGCCATTGGTGGCGCTGTGGGTTTTGGACCCATGAACTGAAGAAGGCCTATGGCCTGCTGGTCTGAAATGTCAGATATTTGTTCCTCCATAAATCTTATGCAAATTGCTGGACTTTTCGATCATGCATTCATATTAATTATTGATCATTAATAGCATCAACATGAATATGAGTATGAATACATAAATTGTAATAGATTTTTATTTGAAGACATTTGTAATCCTGAAATGGAGAACTGTCCAATGAAGTCACCTGTAATGAACAACATTGAAATTGTTAATTATACCTATAGAAGAGCAGTTGTATGATTTACTGCACTATTTAATTATTGGATGATTTATGTGCCTATTGTATGAGGAGTTTATTCACTGAAGTGAGTTTAAGATTATTTTATTTCGGCCATTCCACTCTGTTCCAAGGACCTTGAAAAAGGAACAAGATGTACTGAGCGATAGAACAAAATGGTGCCAAACAAGGTCAAGTTGACACATGATGTCATGAGGGACCAATTATAGTCTAGAGCTAGAGGATGGTAGACCAATCAGAGGGGAATGGGCACTATATAAGCCAATGCAGAGCTGGTAGACGGGGTCCGAGGTCTTCTGTATGCTTTTCTTTTCCTAAAGGCCAAATAAACATCTGAAAAATGAATTTGGATCTCTTGTGTCTTGAACTGGACACTTTTATTTCTATCTGCGTTTCATTTCTATCTTTCACCGTCATCTGACATCGAACCCTGGAATTGCTCAGGAATTCCAATCAAGGAAGATTTATAGTCAAGTATTTGCTAGAACCTGAAAAGATCTATTAATTTATATCTATTCGTTATAATTTTATCTTTAGTATCTGTAAAGGGTGGGACGATGCCGTAGTGGTTAGCACATGCCCGTCACAGCAAGAAGGTCCTGGGTTTGACTCCCGGGCTCGGTGAAGGCGTTTTTGTGTGGAGTTTGCAGGTTCTCGATGTGCTTGCATGGGTTTTCTCCGGGTGCTCTGGTTTTCTCCCACAGTCCAAAGACATGGACGTTAGGCTAATTGGCTGTTTTATATTGCTGGTGAGTGTGGATGGTTGTATGTGTGCTGCCATGCAATAGACTGGTGAGCTGTTCAAGGTGTATTATGCCTTCACCCAGAGTTAGCTGAAATAGGCTTCAGCCTCCTGCTGACCCTAATAGGATAAAATGGTTCAGCGAATGAATGAATATTGTAGAAGTTATATGTTATTAATATAAATGTATTAATATTATCATAATTTGTCATAATTCAGACTTTATTTGTTTAGAGGAACCACACTAAAAAAAAACGGAAGTTTCACATCCACTTCTCAGTGACACCGTATAGTCGGATTATTCCTTCAACTGCGCGCCATAATCTTGAGTGTTCCTGTGTGTACACCAGCAGGTCAGGTCTTAGGTACAAATCTTTGGTATAGGGGTATTACTTCCCATGAACACCACCCGATAATTCCAGCACTGCTGAGTATTAGTCAGGACTTCTCTATTATTCAGTACTCATGCAGGAGGTTAACTCAGCACTGTTAGTATTAATATGGCGTATGAACCTTTTACCTAGTCGTTCGAGTATTGTAAGCACGTGTAGTATCTGTATGACTTATGATAGGATCACAGAAAATGTGCTTTTTAAGTTAGTCATGCCGCCTTACCTTTCTGTCTCAAAAGGTGTGTATGTGTATGTGATGTGAAAAGTGACAAAAAAGCCTGTTTGGCAAGTTTGACGTTTATTACAACTTCAGTTCCTTTGTTTCTGCTTGCACTCTACCCTCTGTGTGTGTGTGTGTGTGTGTGTGTGTGTGTGTGTGTGTGTGTGTGTGTGTGTGTGTGTGTCTCACATGCAAACTCTGCCTGTCATGATGAGGAAATCTGAACTCTCTCTCTCTCTCTCTCTCTCTCCCCCCCCCCCTCCCTCTCTATGTATAAAAATAACACCACCTGATTGGACTTTGTGTCGGCAGCCTGACACAAAGCAAGCTCTAATGTGGTGTGTGTTCTGACTCCGTTTTATCATAGCCAGCATTAACAGTTTCAGCAGTTTGTGAAACAGTGGCTCTTCTGCCGGATTAAACCAGACATATTAGCCTTCACACTCCATGCACATCATTGAGCCTTGGACACCCATGGCACTCTTGCAAGTTCACTGGTTGTTCCTCCTTGAACCAACTTTGGTAGGTAATTACAATTGGCTACAAGAACATCCCATAAGACCTGCCTGTCATTTTGGAGATAAACTAAACCCAGTTTTTTTTGGCATCACAATGTGGCGTTATGTGAAGTAAATAACACTGACTGTATTGTTACTGTTGCGGCGTGGTGGTGTAGTGGTTAGCATGTCCGCTTCACATCCTCGGGCGTTTCTGTGTGAAGTTTGCATATTTTCCCCATGCTTGCATAGGTTTCTTCCGGGTACTCCGGTTTCCTCCGCATGTCCAAAGACATGCACATTTGGCTAATTACATCTTGGTGTGGATGTGAGTGTAAATGATTCTGCGTGTTGGCATTGTGATGATCTGGCAAGCTATTTAGGGTGTACCCTGCATTCACGCTGCATCGGCTAAGACAGGCTCCACGACTCTCGTAGGATTAAGCGGTCTGGCAAATGAATGAATGATGGGTATTTTGTTACTGTAGCACCTGCCGTGGAGTGGGATGCATAGTAGTTTTTGAAGTTGGAAGCAGGAAAAATGAGCATGCGATCTGAGAGCTACATTGTGATGGCCCAATGACCGGGACTACTCATCTCCAAAGCTGCAGGTCTTGTGGGGTGTTCCTGGTATGCAGTGGTAAGTACTGACTGAAGGTGGTCCAAGGAAGAACATCTGGACTGGTGAGAATGTCATAGGTACACAAGGATTATTGTGCAATTATGAATAATGTGCATTGGGAGTAAAGGCTAGTATGCCTGGTCTGATCCCACAAAAGAGTTACTCTAGCACAGGCTGCTGACTGCTGTCTTTTAAACAAATATATATATTGCTATACCTTAATGTGTAGCCAGTTTATACCATGCATACGTGCGTATCCTGATTTTCTCCGGGATCAGCAAAGTATTCTGATTCTGATTCTGCATCACGAAGCTGGAGCAGTGATTGTATGTCCCCCTTCCCCTTGAAATATATTTTTCTCGTACTGAAGATAGTGTTAAAATGGGCTTGTGAGTACGTGAGTAAATTGGAGTGAAGATGTCACAGAGCGGGGTTTTTGGTGAAAGAATAATAACGATAATTCTTTTTTTCTTTTGGCTCCTCCCATTTGAGGTCACCATAGAAGATCATCCTCCACTTTTCATAACTGCCATTGCCAACAAGCAGTTCCTGACTACACAACTAATGTTAGCACTCTGATTGTTTTTAGTTAGAATTCTAACAATAAGCTGAGTAAGAACAGTAGAATAATGAGATATGAGATGGGGCGGGCGGGGCCTCCATGTGATAGCGGTCATTCCACAACAACTGGTGAACTTTCAGTCTGAAACCGTTGTACAGGTTTCTGGATTGGACGACTTTGGTGTTTCCTGGAAATGGTGGGAAATGTTGTGCAACAGTCTTTGAGATGTAGTTTCTCTCATTGGTGGGTGTGTCAGAGGTGTTAGCCAATCAGCATTGCCATAAGGGAGAGCTCAATGGATCCTACAAACATCCGATACCAATGCATTTACTGGCACTGCAGCTGGGTGTATGTAGTAGTTATTTGTTGTACATATTGTATCGAAAGTTTGTTGTTAGAATAAGATACATGTCTCTTTGGTAAAGAACTCCTCAATTTTTTTTGTCATATCCAATTCCTGCTCATCAAGTATTTCCTCCCTATCATATGACTATCTCCAACCAGGGAGGGACATAAGCATGCACATGCACGCTCTGTGACACGCGATGCTGCTACTCGCATCTTTGTGATATTTGGGGGCGGCCTAGCACACTCAGAGGGAAAGCGCTATCCATCTGATTCTACGAATGAGCTCACCGATGCCCATGATTGGCTGGTGATTGCTGTGTTTTGACAGGGAAGTTAGCATATGCCATCCCTTTTTCCCATGAGAGCTCGGCCAATAAGCCCCCATGGACTCCCGGTCACAGATGTCTGACATTTATTCCTTCATTTTCCAAACTGCTTTATCCTACTGTGGTGGCGGGGAGACTGGAGCCTATCTCAGCGAACACTGGGCGAAGGCAATGTACATCCTGAACAGCTTGCCATTCCTTCACAGGGCCAACACACAACCACTCACTCTTGCACTCACACCTAGGGGAAATTTGGAACAGCCAGTTAGCCTTATGTACATGTCTTCAGACTATTGGAAGAAACCGGTGTTCCCGGATGAGACCCGTGCAGGCACGGTGAGAACATGCATACTCCACACAGAAACGTCCTCGCTGAGCCCTGGACTCGAACGCAGCACCTTCTTGTTGTGAGAAATGTGGGACATGCTAACTGCTACAGCACTCTGCCTCCCTGGTTAACATTGTTCTAGTGGGAAAAGCAGCACACAAAGAGGAAGTTGTAGGCTGTGTCGCCCTGGGCAGTATGTAACGGAAAAACAGGTAGAACAGACAAAGTCCTGCCATATTTATTGTTGTCTTTCACTCAAGAGCCGAAGAGGAGAAAGCTGCTATGCTATTATGATATTCCCCATTTTTAATGGCGATGCTTCTATAGAAAAAAGCTATTGATTGGAATCTGCAGAAGTAGGACGTTTCTCAATAACATGTATGCTGCAGCTGTCTCAGAAGACCACGGGTTGACACATCTTTAATATTTCCGGCAATAACGGGTCTGATATATAAGAAGCGATTAAACCCAGGACGAGGCTAAAAGCTGCTAATGGCATGGGTGTAATTGGATCCGAAGCAAGGTGTAAACTCCGTCTGGGAGGCCAGCTTTATTATGTTTTAAGTAGCTGGGGTGCTAATGACACTGGAGAATGACATTATGGGTAAAGAGGCAACGCAGATGTTGGCTATTCCCAAAACACAGAGCAAGTCACTTCAAGGGGAAAAGAGCCTGCGTATGGGTTTTTTTGGGGATTAAACTATAGGTGTGGGTTTGTTTGATGATATGACTCTGTGGTGCTTAATGAATCGAATATTTCTTAAAATGTGAAATAATACTATATATAGTATGATTTGGACACAGATTAAGTTAGTGTTGGAAGAATACAAGGGTAAAATATCCAAATGAGAGGGTGATGTCACTGCCTGATGATTTCGTCCCGTGCAGATGACTATTCAGTGATACTCGAGAGGAGAGCTGCGTGTACGGTAGCCTTGATTTCAGGTAATTGTACCATTTGGGAGTGCTGCACCCATGAGTCAGCCATTAGTCCAAATGCAAATCAGCCATTTGTGTGCGAAGAGTGGAATAAACACAAACACAGCCTAGACGAGATTCACTGCTGGATCGAATATCTGCCCTCTGTTTAAGTGATCGAGACAGGGTGAAATTATAGCTGAAAAGTGACAGGCATTGTGACTGAAGAATAGAAAATGAAGGAGTGAAAAAGAAAAGGGAAGTAGAGAAGATAAATAGATGTAGTAGTTATGCAAAAACTTGGTTGCACCTGTCTCACTCTCACTCGGTATGGCCGTGTGCGTGTCTAGATTTACATAAGTTCAGCTCTCATATAGGTAAATGGTTGAACAGTAGTTGAATGCACTGCTAAAACACATCTCAGTATTCACATCCTCCCATACAAAGTGACAACAGGCTTCTGTATGTACGTCACAATAACACTCGGATCATTTCTTTAAATAAATAGACATTCTCCGTTGGGACGGCTGCCAGGTAACCAGACTCCAGTGTCAGAAACCCAAGCCCTAATGCGCAACACAGGTCGTCAAGGCAACAGTCAACAAGTCCGGTCTGAAAACGAAAGGGTGTAACACCAGTAGGCTCATCTGAAACCCCCGCGAGAAGAGTCGTGGACGGAAGGAGAAATCGAGCCGCACAACTGACAGCTGCGCTGTGAAGGCCTCACAATCAGGACATTGTTTTACCTCAACAGGTGTGTTGTGGAGTTTGGGGTGAACATAAATCGACTTCTAATCAGTGTTGGTTATAAAGTATGGAAGCTGAGGGGTCTGATTGTATTCAGGTAAAATTTAAATGCTAACATCAAACTTACAATAGAATCGTAACTCAAGTGATGTTCTAGGACAGGGGTGCCCAATCCTGTTACTGGTGATCGATCTTTCTGAAGATGTTCACTCCAGCCCTAATTATGCCCACCTGCCCATCCAATCATGTAATTAAAACTTAAGACTTAGAAATGAAGACTTAAAGCAATGATTGGATTTGTCAGATGGGCCCTTAGGGTTGGGGTTAAAATTTTTAAGAAGGTAGGTCACCAGGAACAGGATTGGGTATTCCTGTTGTAGGAAAATCAACGACAAGGTTTCACAGCATAAACTGTAGCTACTGCTCCTGTCCAGAAGCTGATTAAAAAGAAGCTGATTAGAAGCTGGTGCAGGGCGTCATCGTGTTAAGTGGTATAATTGTCATATCCCACAGCAACTTGCTAACATTTTTAATTCCTTGTTAAAAGGGAATTAAAGCCAAACTTAATTATACCCATCAAACCTTCTTTGGGGGGGGGGTAAAAAGAGTAATAAATCCCCACACGGGGGGTGCCATTGTACGGCGAAAAGTAGGATGTAACTGACGTAAAAGAAACATTTAACGTGGAAGTGTTGTGTATTCATAGCACTGAGGTATAGGTATATAGCATGGGCTTATGTATATGAGCAGTCTGATGAATGTAAGTGTAATGTAGTATAATGTGGCTTACTTTATTTTATTCAGAAGTTCACTAGTTTATTTCTGATTTGTTAGGTTAAAACCTGTTTACTGTTAGTTTTGCCGTTATCTTCCCTTATTGGATCTCACACGTCCATGTCCTATTCTCGCGACTACAAATGGCGGCCTTTACAAGCAGGCTAATGCAAACTATTGGACACATACTTTGAAAAAAGTAAGTACAAACCACCTGATGATGAAAGTATACGTATTTTCAGTGAAAGTGGACAGTGTAGTGATAATTGTGAGAAACTTTCCGTAATATTTGAACGTGTTATGAAACAAGCTTCAGTAGATTTAATTGTTTATTGATTTATTTCATGTATTGTTAAATGACCTAAATGATCAAACATGTTATCTGATTTGCCAAGATGCTTAATCCTACTCTGGACTTTGTTAGCCTTTAACGTGACTTTGTAAGCCTTTAAAAAAATAATATTAATAATCTGAATTAGAATTAATAATCTGAATTGTTAATAGATCTACATGGAAACCTGGTAACTTGTTAAGTAATATTGTTTGGGCTCATCCTTAATTGTTCTTGCAGAGTGATTTTAGGATTATTGCATTTTATGGTTGCAAAATGCTAATCTTATGTAGCGGCACAAATTGCAGGTTTCAGAATATGTAATGGTGGTGTTGCAAATAGGTATTTGCTGGTATTTACTATATGCTGTTCTGAGACGGACTGAGTGTTCACTTGGTCTAAATGCTACACACTTGTATGTATGTGCATATGTTAATGAGTATTTGGGAAGTAAAACTAGAGTCATGTTTTTTCACACTATTACTATCAGATACACACACACACACACACACACACACACACATTTAACACTGCCTAAATTTCAATTTCTAATCAGTCTAAACTGTAGTACTGTGGTTTTCTGTGCTTTGAGTTTATTATACCACTTGAAAGTGCAGCATCCAAAAAAAGAAAAAGCAAGAAGTTCCTGCTGGCACACCAACTCCAGCGGTAGCCACAGTGTTTAAAAAAAAAAAAAAAATTACAATTAATAATGACAACGCATAAAGTATAGCCAACAAAATGAAGAGCCTTGAGGGAACACGCTTTATTGTAAGGATGCTGGATCATTTATGTAGGGTAATCCTGCATAGTAGACTTTTTCACTTACTGTACATGTCTATCAGAAATGTACAGTAATGTCTGGCCTGGATTTCGATTTTTGGTCCAGGGTGTCTTGCATTTCTCTTTTTGAACCAATAACTTTTATTTTTGGTCTAGTGGCTCCTGTTTTTTTCTTTTAGTCTTTTGGTTTTTGGTCCAAGGTGTCCTTGACCAAAGGTGCGGTGTTTTTTAAATTTCCACTTGAGGTCAAGATTGTCCTGAATTTGTGTTTTTGGTTCAAGTAATGTTAAATATTCATTTTAGTCTTGGTGTGTTCTGAATTTCAGTTTTTTAGTCCAGTGTCCCCTGAGTTCCAGTTTAGTTTTTGGTCCACAGTGTCCTAAATTCAGCAGTGTGTCCTGAATGTTCGTTTTGGTCTGTCACACCAACACACACAAACCGATACTCAAAAACATAATTCGAATAAATCGGGTCATGTTGTCACAAATGCTATGCACACAGGTGTGTTTGTATGTTGAGCACTTGAAATCGTACATGACTGGGAGTGGTGTTAGATGTGTTATTTGGGTGTGACAGCAGCAGAGTGTGTTTGAACTTTGCTTAGCATGCTAAGCCTCATGCATGATGTTGTCCCATTAACACACGTTTATTTTAAAGCTAATAATGAATAATTTAGCAGACAGGTAATCGTTAGATAAGGACTAAACTTTAGAAATGTTCTAATCGCAACACAATTTGCAGTTGTGTTGGTTAGGGATGTACTAATAATTATTATTATTTTTTTTAATATAGCAGACATGCCACAGGACATTCCACAGATATGTACTAGTATATGATGCTTGTTATTTATGTAAACACTATTTATTTGATAACATAGTTATACCGCAGTTGAAACTTTCCTATGTCTATGGAGAAGCTTGATGACTTAATGAGTGTTAATCAATATATGAATTAAATAGGTTATTGCTGATATTTCTTCCATCTCCCCACAGCCATGAAAACCTCCTTTGGGCTCCTCACCACAATCCTGTGGTGCCTGTTACCAAGTCTTTCATGGGCTGCCAAGATCATTGTGGTCCCTCCAATAATGTTTGAGAGCCACCTGTACATCTTTAAGACACTGGCATCGGCGCTGCATGCTGAAGGTCATGAGACGGTGCTGCTGGTGTCAGAGGGACGAGACGTAGCGCCCTCGGAGCACTACCGTCTGCAACGGTATCCAGGTATATTCAACAGCTCATCAGCAGCAGATGACTTCCTGCAGTCCAAAGTTCACAACATCTTCTCGGGGCGCCCGACGCCACTGGAGCTCTTTGACATTTTGGAGCACTATGCGCAAAACTGTGACAGCGTGGTGGGCAGCAGTTCAGTGATGGCACAGCTGCAGCAGGAGCGCTTCGACCTTTTGCTTGTCGACCCGAATGAAATGTGTGGCTTTGTGCTGGCGCATATCCTGGGTGTACCCTATGCCGTCTTCAGCACGGGCCTGTGGTATCCTGCAGAGGTGGGTGCCCCAGCACCGCTTGCCTATGTGCCAGAGTTCAACTCCCTGTTAACGGACCACATGACGCTGATACAGCGTGTGACCAACACTGTTGTGTATTTGGCTTCACGTATAGGAGTGCAAATGCTTGTGCTGCCCAAGTATGACCGAATCATGTGGCGGCATGCGGTACAGCCGCCAGCCTCGATGCACGAGCTGGTACAGGGTAGTCGTCTATGGATGCTGTGTACTGACTTGGCTCTAGAGTTCCCCCGGCCCACATTACCACATGTTGTCTATGTTGGCGGAATCCTCACCAAGTCACCTAGCCCACTGCCAGAGGTAAGGGCTCCTAGGTTTCACTTGAAGGTGGTTAGTACAGTAATATGTTTTAGGGATGTATGTATTTAAATTGCACACTCTCCTCCACAGATAACAGCCATCCGTCCATGGGAGCTAATTGGTCGAGCTCTCACGGACGGGAGGAATGGCGTACACTCACTTCCCTGTCACTCACAGTGATCATCAGCCAATCATGGGCGTCTGTGAGCTCATTCGCATGAGGGGGCGGATATTGCTTACCCTTAGATTGTGTTAGACCGCCCCCAAATACGCATGTGCAGTAGTTCGTAAATAGACGGGTGGTTAGCATTGCATTTAATGGATTGGGCATGTGCAGGCTTACGCCCGTCCCTGGTTCATGGTGGTCGTGTGATAGGGAAGGAAATACTTGATGGGTGGGAATTGGATACGACTAAAATTAGGGAGAAAATGAGAGAAAAAAAATCTATTCATGCTCATCCATTCTCACAGAAACGCTTAACAAATCTTACCTGCTTCCAGTTCCATTTGTTTGATTTCGTCAAATCATAAGCAGTTATGCAGCTGAAATGAGGTGAACGGTTAATTTTTAATGATCACAAGAATACATTTAAAGGTATAGTGTGTAAGATCTAGTGAGGGTCCAGATTGCAACCAACAAAAATTGCATTCCTGACCCCACCGCTTTGAAGTCAGTATGATTCTGTCCTACTCAAGAAACATGGCAGAACAAGGTGGTGGACCCGCTCCCCATTAAGATATAAACAGCTTATTCTAAGGTTCAGAAAACTCAGTGACTTTTTTGAAAGGATTGTAGTTTATTGTTGCTGTACAGAATTTCTGTTATTAGATCCTCCGAAATGTTACATACCGTACCTTTAATTTGCAGGCTGATTGTAACAAGGAAGCAGTGATTGAATCTAACAGGGATAAAACATGCCTGGTCAGTTCACTTGCATGGAAAATAATGGAACATGAATGCAGAAAATGGATATTGCATATGTGCGTTAAGGTAGTTACTCTGATTACACTGGTAATGTGTTGCCTTTCTTTGCTGTGCAGTCATCATTACATTACATTGACATTTATAGCATTTGACAGACGCACATATCCAGAGTGACTTACTCTTTTTTTTTTTTTTTTTTAACTGAGCAGTTGAGAGTTGATAGCTTTGCTTAAGGGCTGAACAGTTGCAGAATGGTGGTACAGGGGCTTAAAACCCCTTACCTTCTGATCAGTAACCATTTATCCACCACTGCCTCATTTCTCCTGAGAGTAAAGCGTCCAACACCTGTGGCTGTTTGTCCCATGTACTGTAGAATCATTCATTCAGGTCATTTAAGTTTACTTGGACGGGACTTCCCTGCTAACCACAGTAGACCGTTCTTGTTCCCTCTATTATTGAACTGCTAGTGTGAGGTGAAAACAGTAGCTATCCGAAGGCTTTGGGGGATGTGCAAAGACATTTGCATGACCCAGGAATGCAGATAATATGCTTCTATATGACTTTAGGCTGTACTTCTTGGACGTTCTGTGGAATAGTGAATACTGTTAGAGAGGTCACCAGCTTAGCATCGACTGCATGACCTGTTGTGTTGCTTCAAAAGGTCTGTCTTTTGTGAGGAAGTATTAGTGATAGATTTTTGAGGTGTGGCAAGTTAAAGTTCCTGTGGCAGATTACCATTCACTTGTTCTGCACTAGTTGCCACATGGTTGAGAAGTGGCGTGGTCACATTCCCTCATACTGGATTGGTTGCAAGGATTTTTGCATACTAGGCTATGTGACTGATGGTGGAGGTGTAGTTACTTAATTGTTTCTTATACTGGACTAGTTGCCAGATAGTTGAGGAGTGGTGTATTAACAGTCCTTTATACTAAATTATTTGCCAGATGGTATGATACTAGTTTAAAGTCAGGGAAATATTACTGATGGATTATTGAGTATATTAAGTGTGGCAGGATACAAGGTCTTTGTGGCAGGTTACCATTTCCTCATACTGGACAAGTTGTTAGGTGGTTTAGGTGTTTAAAGATAACAGTCTCTGGAGCCTCAGATCTCGGCCTACTCTGGCTAAAGGTGAGGTGCACCCTGAACTCCTCATCAATCCATTGCAGGGATGACACACAGAACCATTCACACTTACACTCACACCTTGGGGCAACTTGGACCAGCAACTTATGCATGTTTTTGGACTGTTGGAGGAAACTAGAGTACCCGGAGAAACCCCACATAAGCAGACGGAGAACATGCAAATTCCACATAGGAACGCCCTCCACCCAGGACCTTCTTGCTGTAAGGCACACATACTAAACAGGACATTTTTGATTGCTCCTTTAGCAGATGACCCAGAGGACATACTCAAGCTCATGTTTTGTTCATTTTTAGTGAGGTCTTTTGTAATAATTCTTATAGATCTGGCTGATGTAATAGGGTGAAATGTTTTATGTCAAGGGGAAAAAACAGACTCCGAAACTCACTCACTCACTCATTTGCCAAACTGGGTAATCCTACGAGGATCACGGGGAGGCTGGAGCCTATCTCAGCCAACACTAGGCGAAGGCGGGGTACACCCTAAACAGCTTGCCAGATCACTGAAGGCCAACACACAGCACTACCATTCACATTCACACCTCACACAATTTGGAACAGCCAGTCAGTCTAATGTTCATGTCTTTGGACTATGGGAGAAAACCGGAGTACCCAGAGGAACAGGGAGAACATGCAAATGTGAAAACACAAAAATGCCTGAGCCCAGTCTGTGACTCCAACCCAGGCCCTTCTTGCTGTGAGACTGATGTGCTAACCACTACACCACCGTGCTGCCCGGCTCAAAAAACTCAGTTATTAAAACATTATAACAATGAAAAAGGACCCCGGAGCCGCACATTCCTCACTTTCAGTATCAAATGATGTGGGCATCTTGCAACAATAAATTTATTCGAAGATGTGAAAAGATAATATAGTGTAGTGGCTTAAATATGGAGTCCAAAGTGTGATCCATAGTCGACTTGCAGTCATAGTAAATGCTTTGTCATTGGGTTGACATGACGTTCATGGAGGTCATGGAGCAGCGTCAGACCTTGGGGTGTGGGCTGCTTTATACAGTAACTGTTTTGTAATTGGGTGAAATCACAAGCAAAATTCATCAGATATTAGAGGAAGGCCCAAACAGCCAACCCACATCCACCAAAAATCTATGAACAGGGACTTGCAAAAGTACTCAGCCACCCTGGAAATGATCAGATCAGATTTGATCAGAGTAGCAAATGATAACTATTTCTTATGTTCTCTTGCACTGAATTTTGAAATGAAAAAGAATTATTGGCCAGCAGGTTATTTAAAAACAGATAATTCCCTGCTTGCATAAATAATTTTACCGTTTAATCCTACTACAGTCATGGGGATGCCGGAGCCTATTTCAGTGGTCACTGGGCAAAGATGGGTTATATCATAAACAGTTCCTCAGACCATCGCAAAGCCAACTCCCACAACCATTCACACTCACACCCAGGGGCAATTTAGAACAGCCAGTTAGCCCAACGTGCATTTCTTTGGACTGTAGAAGGAAATCATAGTACCCGATGGAAGCCCACGCAAGCACTGGAAGAACATAGAAATGGCAAACAGAAAAGCTCTCGCTGAGCTCGGGGCTGGAACCAAGGATCTTCTTACTCTGAGGTGGACGTGCTAACTGCTACGCTACCTTGCCACTCATTTTTTTTTTTTTTTTTTTGACATATAGGAGCAAATACTTATAAGGGGAAGGGAAGACACTGCTTGTGAAGTGTAAGTTAAGAATTCTTGGAAGAAGCAATAATCATGAATTTGTAAAAGCCACCCTGCATAAAAAGTTGTAATATATCGTCCTAAAGGCTACAAATCTTGCAAGCAATGATGTTTCTCCCTACTAGCAAATGCCGTCTTAAGGTCCTGTCTCAAACACGCTCTTTGGGCGTTATAAATGCGAGCAATTGCGAGGATCTGCGCACAGAACTGGAGTGGGGGTTATAAAGCCTAGTCTTGCAGTTTTGGAATACCAATCACCGAAAGGAGCTCATTGTGTTCCTTCTGGACCACTATGTGAAGAGGGTGTGCGTGCGTGTCTGTAGACATGGGCCGTACGATTAAATGTACCCATTGTCGAACGTGTGTGGAGCACAGTAGGACCAGTGTAAGGGACGGATTGTCAGTGCCAGGGCCGACTCAAGCCTTTCTGCTGCAGCTGGACTCGCGAGTGACACAAAACCCCTACTGATTCCCGGGATCTGCTAGCACACTAACCCAATCGTCCAATCACACGCTATGAACAAACTACATTCTTGCAGATCCTTGCTAATATCTGAACAGTGAGCCAATATTCTTGTAAACAATGCTAACTTGGCTGATATTGTGTTTCTGTTGGCGTGCTAGTGGACTGCACTCATTATTTCACAGATGATGTTGAGCTGACACAAACTTTATCATTTTCACATATTTTAAAAATCAGAAATAGTGTGAGTGAGGTAATATACTGTTTGTTTTCCGTTATTAAACCAGAACTGCGAGCTAGCAGTGCATGCAAGTAATGCTAATATGTATGAAGCAATTTGGCTAAGCAGAACAGAGGCTAGCTCAGTTTTTGTAACATTAGCATGATGCATGTATTAGCATTGCCTGAATCTTATTCACAAATACATTGTGGGATGAAGTAATATTTGTCAGAAGACTTTTAAAAGTAAGATGGAAGTTTGTTTTAGTTTAGAATAACACATATAAGGGGCACGTCCGCCTCACAGCAAAAAGGTCCTGGGTTCGAGTTGTGGGCTCAGTGAGGGCATTTCAGTGTGGAATTTGCGTGTTCTTTCTGTGCTATTGTGGGTTTCCTCCAGTTTTCTCCCTCAGTCCGAAGACATGCACATTAGGCTAATTGATCTATCAAATTGCCCCTTGGTATGAATGTTAGTGTGAATGGTTGTGTGTGTTGCCCTGCGATGATCTGGCGAGCTGTTCAGGGTTTACCCCGCCTTCGGCCCGAGTCGGCAGAGAGAGGCTTCAGTTTTCAGGCAAACCTAACAGGATTAAGTGCTTTTGGTACGTGAATGAGAGTGAGTGAAATATATAAGGTAAAATGTTAGGTCAGGTCAACTCTCTCTCCATTGTTCCCTTTTCTTTTTGTGGGAGGTAATGAGGAGCAGCGGGAATGCTGGCATGACATGACGTCAAAGGGAAACAACGTCATTTTAACAGGCACAGGGGTCACAGAGAGCACCGAGTACAAGAGCATGAACATATCGGTGACGGAAATAAAATGTCATGAATAAATGCGTTCCCCTTTTTTCTGTGCTTTTCTTTTCACCTGACACACAAACATAATTCAAATATATGTAAAACCCAACCCCGTCCTACTTGGGATTTGAATATGCCTTATGAATTTTTGAGACTGTGTGTGTGTGTGTGTGTGTGTGTGTGTGTGTGTTCAGGAATTTGCAGCCTGGGTGAACGACACCGAGGAGCAAGGGTTTGTGGTGGTGTCGTTCGGTGCAGGGGTAAAATACCTGTCTGATGACATCAGTTACAAGCTGGCAGGAGCGCTGAGCCGTCTGAAGCAGAAAGTCATATGGAGGTAGGAGTACTGTAGGTCACTCGCTCAGTCACTGAAAAATGGCACTAATAAAAAATAAATTATAATAATAAATTTAATAATAGAAGAGGGAGAAGAATACTTTTGTTATATATATATATACACACACACACACACACAATTTATTTATTTATTTATTTCAATCGGCATTTATTTACTTATTTATTTATTTACTTATTTACTTACTTACTTACTTACTTACTTATTTACTTATTTATTTATTTTCCCATTAGGGATTTATTTTTGTGAGTTTTCAGTTTCTGTATCCTGAATTATGGTTGCTTTGGTGTAGTGGTTATTACTTCTGCCCCACAGCAGGAGTCCTCGGTCCTGGGCTCAAGTCCCGGCCTGGGCGTGGGCATTTTTGTGTGGTGTTTGCATGTATTAAACATTCTTGAAAAGGTTTCATTCTGGTCATCAATTTTCCTCCCTAAGTCCAAAGACATGCACATTTGGGCAAATTGGCTGTTCCAAGTTGCCCCTAGGTGTGAATGTGAATATGAATGGTTGTGTGTTGATTGTGTTGAATGGTTGTGAATTTGTAATAATTATGTTCATTAATTATGTATATAATATTAATGCTTTAATCTTTTGTTTTTTTTAATTCATTCATCATTTGCCACACTCCTTAATCCAACTAAGCTGGAGTCTCAGCCGACTGTGGTTAAAGGCAGGGTACACCCTGAACAACTTACCAGGTCATCACAGGGTCAATAAACACATAACCATTCTCTCTCTCACACACACACACAAACACATACACACACACACACACCTAGGGTCAATTTTAATCAGCCATATAGCCAAATGTGCATGTGTTTGGACTGTGGGAGGAAACCGGAGTACCTGCTTTGCTGCCTAAGGATTTGCATGTTTGTAACTTCGGCGAGCATTATAAAGAATCCATGATCTGATTCACACATTATCCGAGATAAACCTGGAAAATTCAAAGAGAATCTGATCTCAAGGTGAACATTTGCCTCTGATGAGTGGAATCTGATCTGTGATGGCGTGAAGGTAGTAGAAACATGCCTGAGCCTGGATGGCTGCCTAAGTGAGCAGATAACTCATCTTTTTTACTGTTTAAGTAATGATTATGCCAGCTGTATACACCTTCAGGTTCAGTGTTGAGAAAGATTAGTGGAGACACAGCACACGCCTGGTTCGACCAGAGAGTGCAAACAGTGTTTTCGAAAGATTTTGTGAAATGAGAATGAGTTGAGTGTTAACTTGCTCAGATGCTAATGTTTCAGACGGGTGTATTTCAGCCTTGTTCATGACCTGCAGTTGGGAGCTGGTGAAAATTTAATGAGGAAGTTTAACAAATAGTGTAATCTGTAAGAATACTAAAAATGTTCTGTAATTTATTGTAAGATGCCTACGAATTAGATCTGAGACCATTTTTTTATGCCTCTGCACCAGCAATAGCTGGGTTGTCTGTTCGTCCGGGCCATTACTGTGAACGCGATATCTCAGAAATGCTTTGAGAGATTTTCTTTAAACTTGGCACAAATGCCACCCTTGACTCAAGGATGAACTGATTAAATTTTGGTCGGCCTGTCACGATAACTTTTTTGTTTGATGATATAATGTCCCATAAACCGATTAATGATATTTAGGGAACAGTGATATTTAGGGGGAAAAAATGTAGATTGCTGATAAACTGTAATCTGTTGTACCCCCCTCCTTCTCATCGCAGGTTTGAACCTGGGTTGATGCCGTAGCCATTCATGACAGGGAGTCCATGCAAGCTGATTGGCCAAGCTCCCACAGAGGGAGGGATGGCATACACTTATCTCCCTGTCACTCACAGCGATCACCAGCCAGTCATGGGTGTCTGTGAGCTCTTTCATACAAAGGGGGCAGATAGCACTTACCCTTGGGTAAAGATGCAGGTGGCAGCATCATGTGTTACAGACGGGGCACGTGGTTGGTGGCAGTTGTATGTGATAGGGAGGCAGTACTTAACGGGTGAGAATTTGATATGACTAAATTAGGGGTGGAAAATTTTGGGGGAAAAACTATAAAGAAAAGAAAAAAAAGAAAAATGCTCCCAGCATCATTTTTTTATGTTACTAATTGCACATTAATTATAGAGATTAATTGTTTTCATGGCAATGATCACGATTATTGTTGTTGGCATCCTGCCATCTTTAAGAGTAGTGCTTCTTTGTACTTTTACGAGTGGCTATACAGCCCGAGTAGATTATACAATATAACTATTAAACTATTGCGACAGGCCAGGTCATAGGTTAAGGTTACTGTGGCCTTCCTGCATGGGGGCATATAACTGCCAGACAGTAGTTCTAGTTGGTTCTTTAACTTATGGGTGTTTTATCCCTTACATGTAAAATATAGTGTGTAATAATATATAATAATGATAATTAAATCGTAATAATTATGAAAATAATGTATTTAAATACAAAGAATAAATAATTTCAGTGCCTGCAGGAATAAGAAAATTATCAACAACTGGGTGGTGTATTAAAGCAGACTTCCTGTTACCACCCTGAAACTTTCCTGTAACAGCACATCTGGAAGCACATCTGTATTCATCTTATACCACAGCAGTTTGTCATCCCTGACATTTTTTTTTTCAGAGAATAGTGCGTTGTATCTGTCTGTTTCTAATTTTGCTTGATGTCATCGTCTGTTAGCGAAACACGTTGCTTCCTGTTTTTACTTATTTTATGGCACTTCTAAACCTTCGATCCCTCAACACCTTTATCCAAATTGACGTTATTCAGATAAAAAAAAAAAATGCAGTTTGTTGGGTGTTATGAAGTTCTGACACTCGAGTCTTCATCCTAAAATATACCACACACCGTTTAATCTCCGTATTCCTGTGTGAGATGTTACTGTTGGCTGTGATGAGTGCAGTAATATAAACCTTGCCGGAAGAGGTAGAGCCAGCCAACACTACCTGACCAATCAGATTCAAGCATTGAACATTAAAAAGCTATTTTTTGGTAAAATGTTGCTCCAGGTGGTGTTCACACTCCTTTTTGAACACGGATAATGCTGCCCAGACCATTTTTTTGTGCTGATGTAGGGGAAAAAAACAACAAAAAACATGATAATGATGGCAATGCTGACAACACAAAATTTTGTTTACTCGGTGTACCAGCCAAGAGCACATCGTCAGCCTCCTGATGAAACCTGCTATCTCCATTTTTTTTTTACTTTTCAGGAATGTCAAAACAAAACTAACCATGTAATGAAAGTACAATTAATGATCATATAGTGATTGATATAAATGTGTGTGTGTGTGTGTGTGTGTGTGTGTGTGTGTGAATTCACCCCAAAACAGCTAGATGGAGCCACCAGCTTTTCCAGGTAGTTGCAGAGGTTTATCTTAATTTATATTCATGCATAACCTCATTTTGACCAAAAATGGAGATAGCAGATTTCATCAGGAGGCTGATGACCTTATGAGGAAAGATATTCCTTTTTTTTAAATAAACTTTGAATTGAATGGAACTCCTGAATGGAATTGAATGGAAATTTGGCATCTGAAATATTTTTAGATTTTTATCATACCCTGTTACTCTGGCTTGATTATGTTTGCTTGACCCCTGACCTTTAACCTTGATTTTACTTAATGTTTTTCTTATAAAGGAAAATAATAATAATAAACAGCCTCACTAAACGAATGTTCATTCGATTATCCGTATTCTCCCCATGGCAGTATAAGAATACAATAATTCTGGTTGTTCATTCATTCATTCATTTTCTGAACCGCTTATTCCTAATTAGGGTCGCGGGGAGGCTGGCGCCCATCTCAGCCGACTCTGGGCGAATTATGGTTGTTGGTTTTGAAATTAAATTTTATTAGTATTTTTCAACACTAAATCCAAGAAAGTGTGCTTTAAAAAGAAAAAACGATGAACCCTTCTGACTCAACCACCTCACATTTATTACAGGGTCACATTCCTGTCCAGGGCTGCATTTTCCTCTTCAGTCAGTAACATTTAAGTTTTTAGCATTTGACTGCAGTGACATAATGATGAAAGGACATTCAAATGATTGACCTAAAGTCTCTCTCTACTCCGGTCTCCTCCCACAGTCCAAAGACACTTATAGAATACATAAAAAAGACAAAATACACATGAGGCTTAATGGCTGTTTCAAAATGAATATTTTTTTTCTTTTTCCTTTGAGCTTTAGGAAATTCATATGATGCAACCTGTTGAACATGTGACGTGGAATATTCCAAATGTCACATGGGATGAACTTGTTGAGAACAGGGATATGGGACTAAAATGTAAATTATAATAGCGTACGATGATTATCAACGGAGTATTGTTGTAGCAGGTGGTTGTGCATCTTGACGTCAATCATTTATCTCACTGCGCTTGCAAACACGTGACGCAGATGGACCTTCGCCATTCATTCTGTGAATATTCTGCACATACTCTCAATGTAGTCCTGGCATATTCGCCACCCATTCGTCGGTCTCACTTTACCTCGCCAAAGACTTGTGAACGTTTTTGGCGAACATGCCGCCCTTTATTGTCCTCAGCCCTCATTTACGCATTAGCGTGGAATTCTTGTTATTGTTTATCATATTTGCTAATGAGCAGTCCCTGGTTGGGATCACCTTTGGGAAGCTGTGTGGGTACAAGTCCCGGATGTCTGAGCCAGAATAACTGGAGACCATCCATAGGTCATGAAACCCATCTACAGATGTTTGTTTCTTGTAGTCGGGGATTGTTCAGAAATGTCAGAATATTAAACGTAAACTATACAAAATTCCAATCCTGTGTGTGTGTGTGTGTGTGTGTGTGTGTGTGTGTGTGAGAGAGAGAGAGAGAGAGAGAGAGAGAGAGAGAGAGA
>JAQMYF010000011.1:6033228-6046082 GCA_030014195.1 Neosilurus mollespiculum | reverse complement strand
ATCGCGCGAGCAGCCCCCCCCCCCTCTCTCTCACTCACACACACACACACACACACACACACACACACACGGCTCTTATCAAGATAAGACAGATAAGGCATGCCTACACACACGTGTTTTTCCTTGTAAGGACCTTCCGCTGCCAGTTTTTGTTAAAGTAAAAAAAAAAAAAAAAGCAGCCAAATGGGGACTAAATAAATGTCCCCACAAGGTCAAACTGTCCGAAGTCCCTATCCTTGTGCAGGCACTGGGTTCTCATCAAGTTATATGGAGACCCGCCCCCCAAATATGCGTCTTACTATCTTTGTGAGGACCTGACAATAATTAACCACCCCCCAAAAAACAAAAACAAAAAAAAAAACAATTACTGCTATACCCAGACCTACACTCAACCCCAGCTGCAACCTCAGTGACCAAATAATTTGGCTTGTTTGGGTTTTTAATTAAAAGGGTTTTTTTTATTATATATATATATATATATATATATAAAATGTAAGTGCAATTTCACTTTTGGGGGATGGGGGAGGGGGGCAGGTAAATGATCATATATTCTTATCAGGGACATTTTGTTCTCACCAAGATAAGCCATGCCTACACACATGCACACACACGCACACACACAAACACACACACACACACACACACACACACACACACACACACACACTAATGTTTATCCCTATAAGATCCTTCCCTTGCCAGTTTATGTGAAAAAAAATTCCAGCCAAATAAGGACTGAATGTCCCCACAAGGTCAAAATGGTCAGATATTCCTACCTTTGTGAGGAGACTTCCAACACCTCACACGTTGTTTGGTTTTTAAATATAAGCTCTGGGTTTTAAATTTTGAAGCAAGTGTAATTTTAATATGAGGACAAGGTAAATGTTCTTTCAAGGTCAAAGTCAGATATTTCTATTCTCACAGGGATATTTGGTTTTCAACAAGATATAAAGACATGCCTACTCACACACACACACACACACACACACACACACACACACACCGGCCCATTAATATTTGTCTTATTATCCTCATGTGGAGCTTCCACTGACAATTAAGGTGGCTAATTAATGCTAAGCCTGAAGCTAAATTTACCTCAAACCTTAACCCCAGTAACCAGTAATGTTCATCACGGGGACCAGCAAAATCTGCTCTCAAGCTCAAGACAGCATTGAAACAAAACACCATATGTCCCCACGAGGGTAGGAATTTCTGGCACTTTTGACCTTATGGAGGCATTTGGTTTATCCCTATTGGGGGTCGATATTCTCAGCTACCCCTTCCTTGTTGGAACATTTTGTCCTGACCAAAATATAAAAACATACCTACACAGTGTACCTCTAGCATCAGATGGAAAAAGCCCACCTTTCCCCAGATTATTTAAGTGGTCTGAATTCAACACAGCACTAACGCTGACAGATGCTGTCAAGGAAGTGTGTATTATATTGGTTTGGGTGCATCACAACAAGATCGTTGGGGTTTTTATAGAAACGTGCATTCTTATGGGGATTTTAATGAGATACACTTAACTTGATGTACGTACAGTAGCCTATATGGGGACAATAGTGCATTTTCAACATGCACATTTTGTGGTATCCTTCATCAAAATCATTTTCTGACCTCAACACCTTTACTGACACAATATTTCTAATCGAGGAATCATTTTTCAGCCCAGCACTTATACCGGGTACTTTAAAATTCCTGATAAAAGTCACTGCTATGCTGAGAATGATGAGAATTTATGGACCATATTCTGTCCTACATGTTCTGGTGAGTGTGAAGGTTAGACGTGATTATCCGCTCTGCTGCTTCCCGAGTGAGAGATGAATTGAACCAGCTTGGTATAGAGGAGGTGAGAAAGACTTCATAATGGAAGTGTAGAGTTAAATAAAAACTGACTGTTTATTTGTGTGTCAAAAAGCAAAATCTGCTTCCGTTTCAAGTCAAGTCATGTTAGTCATCTGACAGAAATGATGGCCTGCAGTAATGATGATGATGATGGACTGAGCTGTCGATCTGACAGATCTCCTTTCTCTCTGAGCATTACTAGTCCAGACTATACGTGAATGACGCTGGCAGTCTGGGCATACATAGTCATCACATGATGGTGATTAATCGCAAGCAGCATTATGGGCTCTTCGGGATTCATCGAGATCTTTAATGTGATGTTCCTCAAATTTCCGGAATCCAGCATAACAGGTTGATCACCACTGTGAGCAGTTGAGTGCCTGCCTGTCCCAGGTGTCCATGGGGATGTCACATGCTTTCTTACTTGATTCAAGACATCCTTGTCTCTCTTGTACTGACCCCCAGTGTACGCCGACCGCTGACTAATTCCCCTCAGAAGAGAGCTTTGGGTATTCGGCCGTCCTCCATACCATGCATGTCCTGCAGTTATATGAAGGACTCAACAGAAGCGACTGTGTACAGTGGATCGTTCCTTTCCTGCTGTGTGTCTGAAGAAAAATCTCTGAAGAAATCTGTATTACATGATCAGTAAAGATTATTTTTATACTATATGAATTAAAGGTTTTTTTTTTCATCAAACCAATGCTTTGTAAATATATTCTGAACTAATGTTACATGCTGAAAAATTTCAATAATGAAAACCAGCCTAAAGTGTTTTATTCCTCTTATACCTCAGCAATATTAAGAAAAAACAAACGAACAAAAAAAAAAAACATTGTGCTTTTTATCCATTTATAGTTACCTATATTTTGTGGTGGCGTAGTGGTTAGCATGTCTGTCTCACAGCAAGAAGGTCCTGGGTTCAAGGCTCAGCGAGGGCACCTCTGTGTAGAATTTGTTTTTTCTGTGTCCGTGCTGTGTTTGCATGGGTTTCCCCCAGGTACTCTGGTTTCCTCCTACAGTCCAAAGACATGCACGTTAGGCAAAATGGCTGTTCCAAAATTGCCTCTAGGTGTGAGTGTGAATGGTTGTTTTGGCTTGTATTATTTTATAGATACATTTACTCCATGTGTAGAACTTCATAAGTGGGCTAAATCCATTAATAAAATTTTTTTTAAACTAAAACAAATATAGTTATTTTGGAACAAATCAAAATCAACCAATCATAGTGTAACTTAAAATGATCAGATACCACATACACCACTATAAGTATTCTTCACACAGTAGTTATAATTTAGAAATGTAAATATAGTTTTATTATATCCTATATTGCATTGTTCTGCAAGTTGTTAAAGTCACAAGGAGTCCTGTATTGCCTATATAAGTGCAAAGACCACTCCCTGGCGAGGCGCGAGGCGACGACACGAAGAACAACTTTGTTGACGAGACTGGGCGAACGACTGTCTCATGAGCTTTACCCATGCGTCTGTAATAAATTGTCAACCACTTCTGTGTCTGACTTGGATCGTCTCTTCTGGAACTTGCACCAGTCCGTCACAGCATTTACATGAAGCCTTTTACACCAATCAGCCATAACATCAACACTATTTGATATTCACTTCTCAGAACAAATATTGAAAAAAAATCTGTCCATTCTGAGTCTATAATCAAACCCACAAATAATAAATTCTTCAGATATTCAACTAGCAAAAAATAAGGCCAAATGTATTGCTTCTCTAATCAGCCCAACAGTTTTCATCTGTGCTGACATAATTGCAAAAGGGTTTTCTAATGATCAGTTAGGCTTTTAACATGACAAAGTTGGATTAGCTAACACAATGTGCAATTGAAACACATGTATGATAGTTGCTGAAAATGGGCCTCTGTACACCTATATAGATATTCCTTAAATAAATCCAGCCATTTCCACCTATAATAATCATACACAACAGTACCAGTGTCTAGATCTTTCTCTTTCTGATCATATGATCATGTCCTTTTTCATAAAAAAAAAAAAGAAAGAAATTTAGAAGTGACCCCAAAGTTGTGAATGTAAATAGAGTAGTGGTGAAGATTATACACAAGATTATACAACATCTATAATGTTTGGGTAAAAATGTATTGAACAATGCTATTGTAGGCAAAGAGAACCAAAAAAAAAAATGATTCCGACAAGTACATTGAGGTAAAAGGAAGGCTAATAAACACAAAAGCCAATTTTCATAAAGTGTCCAAATTTTATTTTTTTGATTTTTGCATGGCATGAATGAACCTCAAACCATATGGAATGGTTTAACGAGTGAAGAAGTTGAAAATACAGTGATGCAGTGATGATTATACACATGAGAAAATGAAGATAAATCAGAAACCATGTACTATTCAAGTATTTACTTCATATAATATTGGATCATATTGATGAGAAGAAGTAAACAAACAACACTATCAACAGTCTCTTTTTAAAGCAAAAAGTCTAAATTTAATGTGGCCATCCTTTACTTTGATCACAGCATTTAATCTTTCAGGCATAGTGTTCACATAATTTTTACTTTCTTCACTTGCTAAACCATTCCACATGGTCTGAAGTTCATTCATGCTATGCAAAAGTCAAAAAAAGTAAATTTGTGACACCTTTCAATTTTTCTGAAAAATTGGTATTTTCAGTGTTTTTGTTTATTAGCCATACTTTTACCTCAATATACTTGTCGGAATGATTTTTTTTTTTTAGTTCTCATTGCCTACAATAGCATCGTTCAATACATTTTCACCAAAAAATTATAGAGAAGTAAATTTTTTTTCCTTCTTTTAATTAGGAGCACTTTTAGACAAAAATGTTGGTGTATAATCTTCACTGCATACTACTGTATCTGCAACCCCAGTGTATTTAAATACTACCTTGCCTTCACCTTACATACTTTTATTAATCTATTTTTTCACCACAAAGTGGCGCCACAGTTCCATTTCATTTCAAATGTGCAGTCTTGGAACACTGCTTTTGAATTGCTACCTTGTACAAAGGAACTAAAATAGGAAAAATATCTTTTCTACAGCAGTATGTGTCCAGGGTGTTCTCTGCCCTCACCAAGAGTTGGCTGAGATGGGCGCCACCCTCCCCGCGATCCTAATTAGCAAAAAAAGCTTTCTGGTCCTGTGTTGCATCTCATCATATCACAGCATCACAAAATCCTATGTATGGGTCCATTGTGACAATGTACCAACCAATTATCACAGTCAATGCATCCGATAATGCTGCTGTATTTTTCTTCAAAAGTATTATGGTCTGTATTCTTGTATGTGCTGTTACATCCATTCTTAAGAGCTTCTGTGGTTGGGTACCTCTGAAATTAAATTACTAATACGTAAAAGTCTTGAAACAATTTTAATCATTACAACCTGCTCTTATCACATTTATACAACTGAGCAGCTGAGGGTTTGGGCCTTGCTCAAGGGCCCAACAGTGGTAGCTTGGTGGTACTGGGGCTTTAACCACCGACCTACTGACCAATATTACAACAAATCTGTCATTTTCATTAACTGTTTTGACCACAGATATTGTCCTGGGCATGGGGCAGCATGATTTCTGACGAGATGAGCCTCTATTTGTATTTATTTCAGTTCCTAATTAAACTCCATGGATTTTATGAAAATGTACAGAAGTGGAGCTCTTACCTCTACCTTCCCCATATATGAACCATTACTGCATCCTGGTTATACATGGGCAACTATTTTAATATTTAATAAACTGACTTCACATTTATTTTGCACTGTTCCTAAAATATAAAAAAAATAGATGTAGCTTATATGATTAATAAGATAAATGTGGTCTCTTGTTTACAAAACATTCCTGCGTTCCTGCCAGGCTGGTGCCTATCTCAGCCGACACTGGGCGATAGCGGGGTACACCTGGCACCACACACCCACCCACTCACACACACACACACACACACACACACTCATAATTAGGGTCAGTTTGCAGCCAGCTAGCCTAATGATCATGTCTTTGGACTGTGGGAGGAAACCAGAGTACCCGGGGGAAACCCGCGCAAGCATGGGGAGAGCATACAAACTCCACAAAATATCACCCAAACCTGGGAATCGAGCCCAACTTAGTCTTAGAGGAGAACCAGAACTCAGTCTTAGAGGAGAACCAGAGGTGCTGAAGTTATTAGAAGCTGTGCTGCCGGGCGCGCGCACTGAGTCGGGTCGCGGACGCGCACGGCGTCACCCGCTGCTGCCGCTCGCACGATTCCCACCGCAGACAGTCGGTCTGTGCGCGTCCGCGTGAAAGAGTGTATTCAGAGGAGAGCAGTGCTCATCAGGTTCTCTTATTCTGCTATTAATCACTCAGCATGGATTGTTCTGAAGAGCTGCAGTCACTTTCGGATGAAAATGGAACTCCTGTGGAGTTAAAGAAGGGAATGTCCATATTTTTGGATGTAAGTACATCCCCTATATTTCTATTTATATGATCAGAGAGATCTGATGGCTTTCTGGGTGGTTGGGGTTAATGATTACCATTTCTATTATTTATTTAGGGGGAAAAGTGTCATTACAGTTTAAGAATTATTATCCCAATGGAGATTTTTTTCCTGGTATACTTGTAGTTTCCTCCACTCTCTGCCAGGGTCGTATGGATTCTTGATTATGAATTCCTGGGGAATATAGAAGAATATTGGGTGCCAGCCTCCCCGCGACCCTAATTAAGATTAAGCAGTTCAGAAAATGAATGAATAAATGAATGAATATAGAAGAATACTTAAATCAATCAATCAGTCAGTCATTCAATCAATCTATCTATCAATCTATCTTTTTTTTCTGGACAGTATGAATAAATATTTTTCAGTTAGCACTGAGGAAAGATAATAAAATGTATACATGAGCAGCTTGTTGAGCCAGTAGCATATTAATTTAATACACAAGTGTGTGTGTGTGTGTGTGTGTGTGTTTCGGGGTGGGGGGATTTGATCATGGAGATATACAGGACTGGGATTTTTCATTTGGAAGAAAATTTTTGAGATTTGTTTGTTCAGCAGGACATTGATGGTCTGTGGAACTTTTTCATGTTGATAAAATGATGTGTTGAACTTGTATGATAAGTTATGAATTTTTTTTTTTTTTTTACTTAAATGTTGGGGGCATATCTGGTCAGCAAAGGATAAGACAAGACACTACAAGGGAGAAGCAGTAATTTTGTTCACATTGGTTTTGTTTTTCAGATTTGTAGTTATGTTGCATTTAAACTGGAGTAATAAACAATAAAAATGATCAATAAATGTTTATTTCATTTAACCATCATTATGTGAAAGTTAAGCAAAGCTTGTTTTTTGACAAAAGCTAAAAGCAAAAAAAAAAAAAAACCTCATGGCATTATGATTACACATTATGTCATTCTATCATGGTCATCTCCATTATCAACCGTACAAACACACTTAAAGTTGATTCACACAGATTTTTTTATAACTGCTTTTCTTAAAATATTATTCTTTTACATTTAGTCCCAAAAATCTTCGAGATGATCTGAAATTATAAAAATGTACGCAGTCGATTCTGAATTTCTGAACAACAAACAAATTCTTTCATATAAATTATGCATCCAAAACCTGGTTGAGATAAGATGTGAACAGAAGCCTTGGGCATAAATACTTGGTGTAAACAGAGCTGTGTATATATGGATGTTATAGTTAAAAAGTTTGACAGTGGAACAACATACACCGATATGCCTGCCAATCCAGCTCAATCCAGTGTAGGACACCTGAGTACGCAGAGGAAACCCACACAAGCACGGGGAAAACATGCAAACTCCACACAGAATCATCCAAGCCCTGGACTTGAACCCAAGACCTTCTTGCTGTGAGGCGGACATGCTAACAACTATGCCACCGTGACGCCATGAATAAAACATTAATTCCAACATCATCTAAACAATAAATGTATTCTTTTAAACATACACAATTATGTGTAATTAATTAGATGAAGGCTTATTTACATCAATTAGTGTACAAATAAACAAATATTTACACTTCACAAACAATTCGAAATAAAAAATACCCTTTTGAGTCTTACCTTAAAAGTTCTGTGCTGTTTCCTGGAAGGTTATATGTTCAAATCCTCTCCTTTGGACAGTGGCCCAAATTCTGAAATGTTTATACTGTGTTTTAGATTATATTTTGAGTAAAAAGGAATTTGCCAAAGGATTAAATATAAACAGATATTCTCTGAATCAGAGCCAGAACCTTTTAATGAAAAGACACAGACATGGTGTTGATTAAAATATAACCCTGGAAATGTTGATGAAATTAAATTAGGGTGAATGAATTCACCAATCGGAGATGTCTCACACTGGCATATATATATTTATATTTTTAGCATTGCTCCTCTCTGGAGGCAGCTAAATGTAGCACACTCTTGGCATTCTGACCATGATCTAAATATTATGAGTGTGAATACACTTGCTGGGGAAATAAAACTCTAATTAATGGAGTCTTACTTAGCTTTGGGACTGCAATTCTCCTAAATCTGTACTTCTCCAAGCCCTTGATAATTAACTGGAGACACCGATCTCCCAGGTACATTCTGGCACAATTCAAGCACCACATCCACTGCCTCTAATCACAAACTATTTTAACACAGCGAGACTTTCAGGTAACACAGCATAGCAGTGCCTTTTTTAAAAACAGATTTTGTTCTCTTATCATGACATACTTTCTTTTTCAGATCTTGAGAAGAGCAGATAAAAATGGTGAGACTTTTCCTTCTTTCGTTCCGTTTCCTATTCAGTCTTGACGCATATCAGTGTATCACACACTGTCCTCATCACTTATCCAATAAACTGGCATCTCAGCGGATGTGTTGCATGAAAATGTACTGCCTCCAATTAGCACTGTCCCTTTGAATGCTATTGCCGGGTCGTCATGGAAACACGCTGGACTGTCCACACCACATTTAAAATCGAGTCAATATTTCAGATGGAGGATTTGGCACTAAATAAATGTCATTGTGTTCCTGAAAATAATCTCAAGTGATGGTTTAAAACGATTGTACACGACTGCTGCCGATGTTGTTGAAGAGTAAAGAAATTCTGAGCAGGTCTAATTTTACAGGATAGAAATGTGCATTAGAATGGACATGAAATAAAAAAGTTTGGGGGTGAGGATGGACGGACGGACTTTGTCTGGTTTCATTACTGATTACTGTCTGGGTTACTGATCCAAAGGTTGGGGGTTCAATTGCCAGTACCACCAAGCTGCCACCATTGGGCCCTAAAACAAGGCCCTTAACCTTCTGATGCTTAGTATGCAGCAACTACACTGTACATGACATCAAAAGTTAACTCTAAAAAAAAAAGTCCATTATTCTACCATTTAACATACTTATTAGTACACATTATATACTGCTTTAGGACATAGATATCTCTTTTTGGTCATAGAAAGGTACATATGGTTACCTTAAGTTCCAATAATTAGCCATACAGGATGCAAAAGTGACTGTACCTTAAGAAACAGAAATGTATATCTGACAGTGTATAACTCACTTTGGGACAAGGCCGACTTACTCTCACTCACTCATTTGCCAAACCACTTAATCCTACTAGGGTAGCGGGGAGGCTGGTGCCTATCTCATCCAACACCGAGTGAAGGCGGGGTACACCCTGAACAGCTTGCAAGACCATTGGAGAGCCCTCATAAACACACACACACACACACACACACACACACACACACACACAGGAACAATTAGGAACAGCCAATTAGCCTAATGTGCATGTCTTTGGACTGTGGAAGGAAACCCATGCAAGCATGGGGGAAAAATGCAAACTCTACAAAGAACCACCCAAGCCAGGGACTTGTACCCAAGACCTTCTTATGAGATGGACATGCTATCCACTACGCCACCTAACACAAAACAGCAACATAAAATGAAATATTTGTGTAGGATTTAAAAAAAAATAAAATGAAATAAAAACAAAAGAATATATATATACTGCGATGGCCTGGTGAGCTGTCCAGGGTGTACTCTGCCCTCGCCCAGAGTCGGCTGAGATGGGCACCAGCCTTCCCCGCGGCCCTAATTAGGAATAAGCGGTTCAGAGAATGATTGAATGAATGTGTCGGAGAGGGACATGTTTATCACTCTAAAGATTCATACTGTGTGTGGTGTCAGTACGCTTTGAAAGGTGTGCACGCCTTGCAGTATCAAAATCATAATAGGATATAAAAACACATTTCTATGACATGTAAAAGTATAAGAAAAACATATGGAGGACAAATATAAAATAATAAAATGAAACAAACAAAAAATAGAACAATTCCTGACTGATATTTATAATAATTAATATACTAATAAATAATTATCTTAATGACTTACTCGACTCTGTGTGTGTATGTGTGTGTGTGGTATAAGCTTTCATCACGTTGTGGGGACTGAAATCTGTTTACACAGTCATATTATGAGGACTTGTCTTCCTTATGGGGACAAAACACAAATACCCATAATGTAAATAATTTAAAAAAGATATGTTTTAAGGTCAGGGTAAGGGTAAGTCTCCGGGAAATTAATGTAAGTCTACATACGGTCTCCTGAGGTTATGGAAACGACTGTGTGTGTGTGTGTGTGTGTGTGTGTGTGTGTGCATCAGTCTGCCAGTCAGGTTGAGAGAGTGCCATACCCTGAACAAGCACTGATATTAAACTATTGATTTGCCCTGCCATGGGCTGTAAATAATGTGTGTGTGGGTGTGTGTGTGTGTGTGTGTGTGTGTGTGTGTGTGTGTGTTTGTGTGTGTGTCTGTCATTGTAGCTGTGAAAACAGCCATTAGCTTGTCCCTGTTTGTGCGTGTGTGTGTGTGTGCGTGTGTGTGTGTGTGTGTGTGTGTGTAATTAATTTGTGCTCTTGGTGGCTCAAGCAAAAAAAAGGAGTGATATTGATCTGTGGAAAGAAAGATAGAGATGGAAAAAGAGGCAAGAAAGTATGAAAAAGAAAAGAGAGTTGGAAAAAAATAGATCTGAATGAAAGCTTTTTTAACCCCTGTTCAGTGTTTTATGAAACTCACACACTCACACACACACACACACACACACACACACACACACACAGCCTTTAAATACACAATGTGGCCTCTCATGCACATTAATTAACAGAAAAGCTTGCTACAGGTCAGAGCTTTGTCAACACATCCAAAAAACACCAACACCATTTTGTTTACTGTAAACAAAAAGAAAAAAAGAACACGATGGTCACTAAACCAAAAAATAAATAAATAAAAAAAGAAGGACAATAAATATAAAAACGCTTTCTGGTTTAAGAGGTCAGGATTTAATGAACTGTGGTGTGATAAATGTACAGATGGAGTGAGACCATTGAACAACCTCCCACACTCACACCTAGGGGTAATTTGGAACAGCCAGGTAACCTAATGTGCACATCTTTGGACTATGGGAGGAAACCGGAGTACCTGGAGAAAACCCACACAAGCACAGGAAGTATATGCAAACTCCTACATAGAACACAAATGTACACAAACATAGAACCATCTTGCTCTGAAACCGATGTACTAACCATTACGCCACTGTCCTGCCACCCTCTTTTTCTTTTTGTTCTTCTTCACACTTACATCTACACCTAGGGGCAATTTGGAATAGCCAATTAGCCTAATTTTCATGTCTTTGGACTGTAGGAGGAAACCGGAGTACCCGGAGGTAACCCAAACACAGAAAGAATTAAAAACATGCAGACTCCACACAGAAATGCCCTCACCAAGCTTGGGACTTGAACCCAGGACCCTCTTGCCGTGAGTAACCTCCAGCTGCTCCCTGGGTGCCCCAGCGTGTGGCAGCCCACTGCTCCGTGTGTGTGTGTGTGCTCACTTTGGATGGGTTAAATGCAGAAGTCAAAAATCTCCCTTATGGGATTAATACAATATATATATATATATATATATATATAACTGTAATATATACATTTTAACATTAAACAATAGAAAAGGCTTTTTTACTGCAGTCACGGTTAAAGAAGTTAAGAAGTGTGTATGTGTGTTTGCTCACACGGCAGGAAGAAGGGGCGGATTAACCAAAATGGGATTTCTCTGTTCTCTGCTCCCGTGGCTTGCACTGGTGTACCTTATCTAAAGCTGTTTTTTACACTGAGCACACTCTTTCATTAGGCCCTCATTTCTATCTCCTGCTCCTTCTCGTTCGCTCTGCCGGCCCTTTCATGTAGCATTGGGATGAAGAGTGCTCTCCAAAGAAAGCCTCAGCAGGGGATTATTATCTAACACTGTCTTATACAGTCAGCCACAGAAATGGAGGCATGGGAGGTAGATCTACTTCCTGACAGTCAACAGGGAAGAAAGTGGCAGCGCTAATAAATGAATTATGTTCTGAAATCCTGGCGGATTTACTGACGACACTGCTTTTGTGTGTGGGTGTTTGTCTTGTCGTCTTGTTAACATATAAGGGAAAAAAACAGTTGCTACAAAAGAGATGTTCAAAGAGTGGGAGTATGTGGAATGCACACAATGTCCGATGGGTTCAGTGTTTTAAAAGTCCCTGCTTAATTATTTCTCTTCATTAGAGGCGGTAGAAATTTAACATGATTCTGTGCTCAAGTACAAACTCTGATGTAAGCAATAAACCCCATGGGGATGCACAAACTTATGATTGGCTGGTCATTTTCCATTTCCAAATTACACTACTTATTTTTCTAAGTAATATGGGAATTTGACTAGAAAGCTTGTAGAGATACAGTATACCTGATCAGATTTACATTTACATTTACAGCATTTAGCAGACGCTCTTATCCAGAGCGACTTACAGAAGTGCTTTAAAGTCAATATCAGTGAAAATATTCTTATACTGGTTTGTCAGGACACAGAATAAGTATACCATCAGTCAAAAACTCAGTGGAAAGGTGTTGTGTGCAGGTTTTTTTTTTTTTTTTTGTGTGTGTGTGTGTGTGTGTGTGTGAGAGAGCGGGACTGTGTGTGTGTGTGTGTGTGAGAGAGTGGGACTGTG
>JAQMYF010000011.1:5998229-6017456 GCA_030014195.1 Neosilurus mollespiculum | reverse complement strand
CCCCCGGAAGAGCTGGAGGAAGTGGCTGGGGAGAGGGACGTCTGGACCTCACTGCTAAGGCTGCTGCCCCCGCGACCCGACCCGAGAACAAGAGGAAGAAGATGAATGATGAATGAATGAATGAATGAGTCATGAAGAATGTGTCAGTGTGCATTTATTATTTTCTTGAGTTTTCTCAATTAATTAATTAATTTATATTTTTTTAAAGTACATCTTAGGAGATTCAACTTTAAACTCTAACAAAACTTTTGAAATAAATTAAATAAAGTTTGTGGTATTTTTTCCAGGCATGTTGGGGAACGCACTGAGCTCTTCTTCTGCTATCACTGTTGTACCAGGACAAAACATCACACTGCACTGTACTGTCCCCCCAAGCCTTGAGATGGTCTGGTACCGGCACAGGGACGATGAGCTCACTATGATCCTGTCAGCTACAAAGGGAGAACTTGATAATGACTTTGCACAGAATCACAATGAAGATTCCGAGCACTTCCAGGCACTTAATCATAACGTAAGATAATTATTATTATTATTATTATTATTATTATTATTATTATTATTATTATTATATTTTATTTTATTTTATTTATTTATTTATTTATTTATTAGATGTCTTGCTGTAGGAGTTTTGTATTTTCTTTTTAAACAGTGGTGTATTCTCAGTGTATTGAGGTGTTGGTGTTACTGACAATGCAGTTGATTATTTGTCCATACGTGGGTTATTCTTTTATACTTCAACAATTTTCCATTTGAATTTAATGTTTTTGAATATCCAAGGAACACATGATTGTTATGGGAGGCGTAGTGGTGTAGTGATTAGGATGGATATCTCACAGCAACAAGGTCCTGGGTTCGAGTTCCGGGCTCGTGTGGAGTTTGCATGTTCTCTTCGTGTTTATGTGAGTTTCCTCCGGGTACTCCAGTTTCCTCCTGTAGATAATGACATGCACATCAGGCTGTTCCAGGGTGTGGGTTACCCTCCTATAATCTGGCGAGTTGTTCCAGGTGTACTCTGCCTTTATCTGGAGTCGGCTGAGATAGGCTCCAGCCTCCCTGTGAACCTAATAAAGGAAAAAGTGGTTCAGAATTTAAAAGTTACACCTCTGCAGCTATCAAACAGGTGTTTACTTAGCGGCTTCTCTTTTTATATTAAAACCAAATAACAATAAAGTTGCAACGTTATATAAAAGCTGCAAAACTGCACAAACACTGGAGACTCCGTCCATACATGATGACATGCACAAATTCACCCTATAAAAGATGCTGACACTTATTTATGTGTATTAAAATAAACGACTGTATTAATATAAACCTGAGATTTAGCTGCATTACTCTCAGAGCTGCTGTTATATTTAATCAACACTTTAAAAATCAGAATTCGGAATTTAAAAATTTTCCAACTATCAGGGATCAGGACACGCCCTCGGTGTCTCTCTGAATCTGATCATCCTGGACATCAGACCATCTGATCTCGGCCTGTACTACTGTGGAGCCAAACAGAACAGCAGGATGAACTTCTCTCGAGGTGTCTCGCTTCAGTTTACAGGTGAGAAACGACTCTCTCTCTCTTCGATAAAATAGATTTTCCAAATATTCTAACAGCCTGCCAGACCATTGCAGGGCAACATACACACAACCATTCACACCCACACTCACAGCCAGGGGTGATTTGGATCAGCCCGCTATGCATGTATTTGGATCGTGGGAGGAAACTGTATTACCCAGTGGAAACCCATGCAAACCCTACACAGAAATATATAACTTTACGAGCAGAGGAAGTTGATCTACTATCATGTCCCCTACCTTAGTTCATTAATTTGGGGAAATGTGAGTGAAGTAATTTTAGAAGTTTACAGTTGAAGAGGACGTGTCACCATCTCCACCATCTCTGCTTCTTATTAAACATCTCAACTGAGAGTAAACAGCCCGCAAACACAGAGTCAGTCGCATACAAGCAGCTCTTTTTAAATCTGTCACCTCGTTCTCCAACCCTCCATCCATCCTGTCATGCATCCATCCATCTATCCCTTCCTCCCACCATCCCTCCCTCCAATCACCCATCCATTCCTCGATCAACCCCTCCTTCCCTAACTCCATCCATCCCTCCATCTATCCATCCATTCATCTATCCATCTATTCATCCATCTATCCATCCCTACAACCATCCATCTATCCCTCCCTCCATCCATCTATCCTTCCCTCCTTCCATCCATCCCTCCATTCATCCATCCCTTCCTTCATTCATCCCTCCATCCCTCCCTCCATGCCTCCCTCCAACCACCCATCCATTCCTCCTTCCATCCCTGCTTCCCAAACTCCATCCATCCCTCCAACCATCCATCCCTCCATCTATCCATCCATTCATCAGTCCATACCTCCCTCCCTCCATCCATCCTTTTATCTGTTTTCCTGTTTTGTTAGGTTATACCCTTTTAATTTTGTGTACACTGAATATGAAGAGAAAAGATGCAACTTCAGGTAAAGGACCACAGGAGTGACTTCATACTGTATCCCTGGAGTAAATATAACCAGCCAGAATGACAAAAACGGAAAGACAGGACAGCAGCCAAGACTGCCAATGAGGGATCTTACCATTGCAGGTTCTGTGTGAAGTCCAGCCGTGCACTTATACGACTCATCAGTCATGCAAGGTATTGCTTACAAAGGAGCTGAACAAGATCACTATATCTTTGCTCTACAACCATCAGACACGATTCAAAGAGCCATAGATAGGGAACTATTTACAACATTACCCATGCTGCAGTGCGAAGCTGCCTTACACTCTATGAGTTTAATTATATATAGTTTATTTATTTCCAGAACTCACTGTTATTTGCAACTGCACGGTGGCGCAGTGGTTAACACGTCCGCCTCACAGGAAGAAGGTCCTGTGTTCGATTCCCAGGCTCAGTGCGTTTCTGTGTGGAGTGTGTATGTTCTTCCCGTGTTTGAGTGGGTTTCCTCCGGGTACTCCGGTTTCCTCCAACATTCCAAAGACATGCACAGTAGGCTAATTGGTTGTTAAAAATTGCTCCTAGGTGTGAGAATGAGTGTGAATGGTTGTGAATGGTTGTGTGTGTGTGTGTGTGTGTGTGTGTGTGTGTGTCGTCCTTTGTTGACCTGGGAAGCTGTTCAGGGTGTACCCTGCCCTCGCCCAGTCGGCTGAGATGGGCACCAGCCTCACCACGACCCTAATTAGGATTAAGCGGTTTAGAAAATAAATGAATGAATGAAAGGATGAATGTTATTTGCAGATGAAGGTTCTGGAACAGGGCGGCATGGTGGCACGGTGGCGTAGTGGTTAGCACGTCTGCCTCACAGCAAGAAGGTCGTGGGTTCAATTCCCAGCTCAGGCGTTTCTGTGTGGAGTTTGCATGTTCTCCCTGTGCTTGTGTGGGTTTCCTCCGGGTACTCTGGTTTCCTCCCACAGTCCAAAAACATGCACAGTAAGCTAATTGGCTCTTCCAAATCACCCCTAGGTGTGAGTGTGATTGAGAATAGTGTGAGTGTTGGCCCTGCGATGGCCTGGCGAGCTGTCCAGGGTGTACCCCGCCAGTCAGCTGAGATGGGCGCCAGCCTCCCCGCGACCCTAATTAGGATTAAGCGGCTTAGAAGATGAATGAATGAATGAATAAATGACTAACTGACAAATTGAGTGAGTGACTGATTAAATGTTTGACAGATTGACTGATTAAATGACTGACTAATTGAGTGAGCGATTAAATGACTGATTGACAGATTGATTAAATGATTGATTGACAAATTACATGATTGAATGGTTGAATAATGGACTGACTGATTGATTAATTATTTGATCGACTGATTGATTAATTGACTAAATTATTGATTGACTGATTACATGATTGACCAGTTGATTAATTGACTGACTGACTGAATGACTGACTGACAGATCGATAATTTTACCGATTAAATGACTGATTGACTGATTACATGACTGACCGGTTGATTAATTAAATGATTGACTGATTGATTGACTAATTGATTGACTGATTAAATGACTGACAGATTGACTGATTAATTGAAAGACTAATTGAGTGACTGATTAAATAATTAACTGATTGACAGATTGATTAACTGATTGACTGTTTACATGATTGACTGGTTGATTAATTGACTGACTGACTAAATGATTGACAGATTGAGTAATTGACAGATTAAATGTCTGAATGGCTGTTAGCTTAGTTTTTTTTAACCACGAGGGAAAATAATTACCTGGAAAATCAACTACCAAATTAAAAGCATGAAACAGGTATATTACCCATTCTCATTAAGAATTTTCATTTGATTTATGACACGGCCGCAGTGCCCCACTGTGAACATATGAAATGAATGAATTCAATGAACATGTGAAATGAACATGACTAGAAAGCTTTATGTTCAGTATATTCACTACTGTATTTCAGTTAGTCTGTGAATGGTTCATCCAAAAAACTGTTTTTTTTAATGAGATAATTTACATCTAGGATTTTTATCTGCACCAATACATTTTAAAAAAACAATAAACCTTTAAATGTTTACTTCAGTAAGAACAAACCATTTTTAACTTCACTTACTGAATATCATAACTTCCTTACAGTACTTCCCAGCATGCACTTTACTGATTCCAGTCACCTGACTATTGACACTCCCATAACAGGACTCTGTCATATGCTCTGCACACCTGGTTTCCTTTCCATTAATCACCTACATTTTATAAGGACCATGTCCTCATGGACAGGCCAGCTTTCTGAACTTTTGCATAGGTACTTCCTATTACCTAAATCTGTGCGTGGGGTAGCTAATTTGCATATGTGACCTTTGACCTTGGCAGAATGACCATAAACATATAAAGTTTGTCCGGGCCGTTGCTCGGCTCATATGCATGATAGCTTTCTGAACTTTTGCAAAGGCACTCCCTATGACCTAAACCTGTGTATAGGGAGGCTAATAAAA
Organism: Neosilurus mollespiculum; assembly: GCA_030014195.1. NCBI lineage: Eukaryota > Metazoa > Chordata > Actinopteri > Siluriformes > Plotosidae > Neosilurus > Neosilurus mollespiculum. The sequence goes on along the minus strand of JAQMYF010000011.1, from coordinate 6,012,503 downwards.
TGTTGATTGTCTGAAACTGTTTGTATGGGGGATGGCTTTTGTCCTCCGTGTGCTTGAGGCATCCTGGCTGAGGGGTTATGACGTTCTATAGACTGAATATTTTTGTGTTTGCTCTCAGTGTGTTGATGTTTAGCTGCCTCTTCATTTCTGATATTCTGTCTGCCTGATCGACTGCCTGTTTATTGACTACAATTCTGGACACTGTTTTTGGACTGTCTCCCTGCGTTTTATTAACATAATTTTTGGTGTACAGCTCACTCGAGTGATCGAGCCATTTATTAGCTCCCACTCCTCAGGAGCTATAGGAATGGGTTCTGTCTGTCCAGTCTGTCTGTCTGCCACACTTTAGTTTCCAGACATTTACTTGCCATGTGCTGAAGATGGGGCTTTCAAACTCGATAAATTGCTTGATCATTCCAACAATAATTAAAAACCACCATTTTGTCTGCATTTGGATCTGACTTCCTCTTTGCTGCGAAGCACTATGTCACTGTAACATACAGTAGTGTACAGTGAAGATTATACACCACCAATTTTGTCTAAAAGGGCTCCTAATAAAAAGAGGTTTTCTGTAATTTTTTGGTAAAAATGTATTGAACAATGCAGACACTTCTGTATTTTCAGTGGTTTTGTTTATTAGCCATACTTTTACCTCAATATAATTGTCGGAATAATTTTTTTTTGGTTCTCATCGCCTACAATAGCATTATTCAATACATTTTCACCCAACAAATATAAAGATGTAATTTTTTTTTACTTATTAGGAGCCCTTTTAGATAAAATTGGTGGTGTATAATCGTCACTGCACACTACTGTATTTAAAACTTTTCAAGTTCACATGTAACTTATTTGTAACTGTTATCATTTACAAGACAGATATTTTTGAGAAAAATAAAAAAGAGGTATGCAGACAAATCATTCCAACTACTTTCAACACACACACACACTCACACACAGACACACACACACACACACAGACACACACAGACACACACACACACACACACACACACACACACACACACACACACACAGAGTAGAAACAAGATTGGGGGCACAAAGTTTAATAGCAGGTCAGAGAAAATTGGCGAGAGCAGCTTTTCTGCGGAGAACAAGCTGCAGTGTATTAGCGAAGTGTGCTGGAGAGCAATTTTATTCACTTCAAATTAGGAGGAAATGTAGCCCATGAGAACTCACCAAACTGACCCCTCAGTGCTGTAAGAAAATATAGGGTCCAAAAGTCTGAGTGCACAAAGAAGTAATTTCATCAGTTATCAAAAACTCATTTTCTCAAACAAAATTACCTTCATTACCTTCATTCTTTCTGACATCAATAACGTTTGTTCCTATTGACTGAATGCAGTAGAGACAGGAGTATAGAACACTGCACTAAAGAAGTGAATGTCGGGAGTTATGGGTTTTAAGATACATTAATAATACATAAAATAATTAGCATGAGTTAAATGTGTTGAGTGTATATAAAAGCTGATTGTGTGCTGATGGTGTGTGAATGAATCACACAAGGATTTTCTCTACAGAAAATAAAACTCAGACTCTTAACTCAGGTATGAAATTTCCTATGCAGTTTCCCTTTAGTGCTTAATAATGACTCACAACTCGACTCAGACTTCAATATATGACTCATAACTTAACTTAGATTTTAAAGCTTACAACTTGACTCAGACTTCAAAACTTATGACTCACAGCTCGACTGAGCCTTCAAAGCTAATGACTCAAAACTCGACTGAGACTTCAAAGCTAATGACTCAAAACTCGACTGAGACTTCAAAGCTAATGACTCAAAACTTGACTCAGATTTCAGTGCTTATGATTCAGAACCTCAACTCAGACTTCAAAGCTTAAGAATCGTGAATTGACTTAGATTTTAAATGTATGACATACAACTCGACTAAGACTTCAAAACTTATGACTCACAACTCCACATAAATTTCAAAGCTAATTACTCACAACTTGACCCAGATGTCAAAGCTAATGACACAACTTGACTAAGACTTCAGTGCTAATGACTGAAAACTTAATTCAGATTTCAAAGCCAATGACTCACAACTCGACTGAGACATCAAAGCTAATGACTCAAAACTCCACTCAAACTTCAAAGCAAATGACTCACAACTCAACTGAGACTTCAAAGCAAATGCATTTTGCTTCAAAAACAACTCGACTGAGACTTTAAAGCTAATACCTCACAATTAAAATCAGACTTCAAAGCTAATGACTGAAAACTCAACTGAGACTTCAAAGCTAATGACTGACAACTCGACTGAGACTTCAAAACTAATGACTCAAAACTTGACTCGGATTTCAAAGCTTATGATTCAAAACTTGACTTAGATTGTAAATGTATGGCATACAACTCCACTCAAACTTCAGTGCTAATTACTCACAACGTGACCCAGATTTCAAAGCTAATGACTCACAACTAGACTAAGACTTCAGAGCTAATGAATGAAAACTCAACTGAGACTTCAAAGTTAATAACTCACAACTCGACTGAGACTTCAAAGCTAATGACTCAAATCTTGACTCAGATTTCAAAGCTAATGACTCACACTCGACTGAAACTTCAAAGCTAATGACTCACAACTCAACTGAAACTTCAAAACTAATGGCTCACAACTCGACTGAGATTTCAAAGCTAATGACTGACAACTCGACTGAGACTTCAAAGCTAATGACTCACAACTCAACTAAGACTTCAAAGCTAATGACTCAGAAACTCTGTTTGGAGTGAACTCAAAGCTTGACTCGCAACTTGACTTAGATTTTAAATGTATGACTTACAACTCAACTGAGACTTCAAAGTTTATGACTAACAACTCCACTCAAACTTCGAAGCTAATTACACACTACTGAAGTCAGACTTCAAAGCTTATGAATCAGAAACTTGACTCAGATGCCAAAATTAATGACTCACAAATTGACTCGGACATCAAAGCTCATGACTCACAGCTCAACTTAGACCTTAAACCTTATGACTCACATCCAGACTTCATAATGTCAAAACTTATTGCTTGCATCTAAACCCAAAATTTAATTATTGGGAAAGATTTGGCATTATTTTACTGATTGACTTCAAAAATATATATAAATAAATAAAAAAGGTAAACAAAAAGTCAGGCTGATTTCGGGCTGTCAGAAATAATTTGTGTGTAATGCATCCTGTTCTACAATGTGTGTGTGTGTGTGTGTGTTTGTGTGTGTGTGTGAGGTTGGGAGTGAGGGGATTGTCACAGGAATGAAAGATTGTGTTTACCACTCCCACAGTAGGGGAGACCAAATCACCCTGCACACCCATCTGTGTTTATTGGAGGTTGAATTGTAAATAAATGTACGTGTTATTAGCAGGCAGGATTAAAAGAAGGCCATGTGCTGCATATTCAAAGACTTTAAATTGCTTGAGTGGCGCAGGGTACAGATTGTGCTGTGTGTTTAGCTTTATACCACAGTACTGTTCTCCATTCTGATCTGGCTTTCACAGGAATATTGGGACTTGTGTTCGTCTTTGCTCTTAAAATTTCATTTATTGAAACAGTTGCATTGCAATAAGTGCAAAAGAGACTCTGCAGAGGGCCACTAAGAGCACAGAACCAAGAGCCTTGATACTTATTTATTATTAACCTGTTTCTTCTTCTTCTTTTTCTTGTTCTTTTTCTTGTTCTTTTTCTTCTTCTTCTTCTTCTTCTTCCTCTCTCTCTCTCTCTCTCTCACTCACTCACACACACACACACACACACACGCACACGCACACACACACACACACACACACTCTTGTATTTCTACCAATCTGAATGACATTACTAATTTTTCAAATACCCCCAGTGCAGCTAACAGGGTTATCAAATGCTGGCCATGTCTCTCACTGTCTGTGGTGAGAGGCATGTAAAAAAACCATTGCTGATTTTCGTCAAGAGTAGGCTGCATTGCTTGTTTTTGCCCTGCAATGGCCTGGCGAGCTGTCCAGGGTGTACCCTGCCCTCGCCCAGAGTCGGCTGAGATGGACGCTAGCCACCCCCTGACCCTAATTAGGATTAAGCGGTTCAGAGAATGAATGAATGAATGAATTTTTCTAATAAAAATTCACTTAGAGAGCACAGACCTCCACCAAGGTAGTGTAATCTGTAAACGTTACATTTGGCACCCACTAGAGGGAGACATTTCATTATGTAAAATGTGTAATTTGCCCTATTGTGCAACGTTTGAAAATCCTTCAAAACCCTCCTGGATCCAGCTCCGGTTCTGGATCATGCCCAAAACTTAATCGCACCTTCACATTTGGTGAACATTTGGTGAAAATCCATCCATTAGTTTCTGAGATATTGTGGTCAAACACAGACAGACAGACCCTTAGTGGAGATAATAAGTTAAAGTACATTGAGATACTCACACAAACTCACTGTTTGGGTACAGTGGTTCTTGAAAGTTTATGGACCCTTTCAAGCTTTCTATATTTCTGCATAACTATGTCCTAAAACATCATCAGATTTTCACACAAATCCTAAAAGTAGATTAAAAGAATAAAGAAAATATAAAAAGAGGTCTAGCCATTTTTGGGCATGTCTGGCAGAGCTACACCACTGGAGAAAATGTCTAGCAGTTGTCATTTATGTTAAGAAGATTTCTGAACATTTTGCATCAAGTTTCAAGAGGTTACTCAATGAGCTTTGGTCCCCCATTTTTAACGTCTGCTGGACCCCTAATACCAATGAAAATGTCAACATACAAAATGTGATGTGTAATCAGTACAGGTTGATTCCTGGTGGTTACCTTTTGAAATGAGTTAGCTTATTTTGGTGCTGTCATTTGAGGAGGCCCTACAGCCACACCCACCACAGGGACCCCAGCAGACGTTCAGTTCCTTGTAGTGGCATCCATACCAATAGAAATTGGTAACCTTCCCAGCTAGGCCCCTGGGGTCCCGACCTATCGTAAGACGACACAAGGATGAAACATTGAAAAAAAAACGGCTCTGGTTTGATGGCGGGTTCATGGTTCACCACATTAATAAATTACAGCAAGCAATCACTCACTCACTTATTCAGTCATTTGCCGAACCGCTTAATCCTACTAAGGTTGCATGGAGGCTGGAGCCTATCTCAGCCAACACTCGGCAAAGGTGGGGTATATCCTGAACAGCTCGAAAGACCATTGCCGGGCAACAAGGATAACCATTCACACCAGCACTCACACCTAGGGGCAATTTGAAACATCCAATTGGCGAAATGTGCATGTCTTTGGACTATTGGTAGAAACCGGAGTACCCAGAGGAAACCCACGTTAGCACAGGAAGAATATGCAAACTGAACAGTGTACATCTAGAAACCCACGTTTAACTTTAAGAAAATTAAAGACGTGAGTAAAGGATTTGTGAGGATTGATCAAAACTGACTTGCGTCGACTTGAGCAATTGATAAATTCATGAGAATGCTGTCCGTTTTGGGATTAAATTTCTCTGTTCTCAATCTTTTTTGAACTGTGTGTGTGGGTGTGTTAGAGAGTGGCAAAGATTTATCTGTTCTCCTCATTATCTGATGGTATTTATAATTCTCTTTCATTTATTAAGCTGATATGAAAGAGCTGCACTCAGCCTCAGGGTGCGTGCGCACACGCACACACAAACACACACACACACACACACACACACACACTCACACAGCTCTGTATGCTGTATCTACGCCCTCTTATCACTCTTTCCATGCAGGGTCTTGTCCAGTTTGGTCAGATATAATGCATTAAGTTGATTGATCAGATGTCCAAATCAGGATTTATTTAATTATTTTAATACTTGTGAGTGAGTGTGTGTGTGTGTTTGTGTGTGTATTTGTGTATGTTTGTCAGTTAGTTTTCTTATTTAATATTTAATTCCATTATTTATGTGTGTTTGTTTTTAAGTTCCTGAAAGTGCAATGTCTGGGCATTTAACACTGCTGTTATTAAACTTTATTCAGACAGACGTTATATTTTTATTGTTTATTTTATTTTGTAATTTTGGAAAACATTATTCAAAACAAAACAATAAAACTGTTTCCTTTTTTCAACTAGTATTCTCTAAAAGAACCTGGTCTGGAACAATGACATTATTATCTATAACAGGTGCTTTATGCTGCCATCATGCTATCTCATATCTTTCCACGTAAGTGGTGTATTTTAAAACAATTCTTAACATAGATCAAATGCCAAGAAATCAGGCATATATTGTCCAATAATTAAAGTCCTGGCGTTCCTGTGGCATATCTGGGGTTTGAATGGGGTTCAAGGGATGTAAGGCTCATGCAGACAAAATGTTGTCAGATGTTTTCGGCTGCGAGCTCACGTTTCAGGAATGATGAGTCAGGATCGAGCGTTTGCCATGGTCCGCCTCAACACACGACCACAAACACACTTGCACTTTAACAACGTGAGTGTTCATACACAGGCGGCATGGTGGTGTAGTGGTAAGCACGTCCGCCTCATAGCAAGAAGGTCCTGGGTTCAAGTCCCCAGCGCAGCGAGGGCATTTCTGTGTGAAGTTTGCATGTTCATCCTATGGGTGAGTGGGTTTCCTCCAGGTACTCTGGTTTCCTCCCACAGTCTAAAGACATACATATTAGGCTAACTGGCTGTGAATAGTTGTGTGTGTTGGCACTGCGATGGTCTGGTGAGCTGTTCAGGGTGTACCCTGCCTTCACCCAATGTTGGCCTCCCTGCAGCCCAAATAGGATTAAACAGTTCGGCAAATGAAACACTGCTCAGATTGTCCCTGCCATCAAATCATGCAATTATGGTCATTTGTGATGACGCGCTCCCTGTCAGTGTTATGGCAACTAAAGCGTTCGCATTGCGTGACAGATGTTCACGCAACGTTCCCACTGCGTTAATGCTGTGTAGCTTTCTTTTTTACATCGTACACATGATGTATGTATGTCAAAACTGCTACACATGTGTTACGGCTTAATAAGTGCGGACTTAAAGAGTAGCAGTATTGGTTATCCATACAGCATAATTTGTGCGTATGTAATATGTTTAAGTGATACAGAGCTTATTTTTAACATAAATGACCATAAAAATCACAAAAATGGTAATTTTATCCCGTGGATTACTTACGGGGGCTGAACCAATAGTTAGCTGAACAAATAGTTATTTTGTTTAATGCAAGTAAACAAGCAGATCTATTCAGTGAGTGACATTTTAGGTAATAATAATAATAATAATAATAATAATAATAAAAAATGTGTTCAAGAGGCAACTATGGCTGCAATTTGGAGGAAATGGGTGTAAATGGTTACCTATTTGAACCAGAAAGGGAGGAGTCTTGTGGAGACAGTAAGACATCAGATTCTAGTAATTCCGAGGATGAGAATGCTGCCAGAGATGAGTGTGACGGTAAATCCAAAATGGTTTATGCAGCTAACATTTTGCCAACTCTGCTTTCCTGTCGTCAGTTGGTTTAGGAACAAAAAGAAAGGTTTTCCACAATTTCTGTGCTTGTTGTTTGGGCAGCTCAGCACTGGCTGATAATGTGTTATGCTACACAGAGTCAGTGATGTAGCCCCGCCAATCCAATGAGTTTGCATAACTACCAAGCTGGAACAGCCAATCAGTTAGTCAACTACAATGTCTCTGAGCATACCCATTGTTGCAGCACTCGCACGTACTTTGACAAGGCCAAGGACTGATGTTGCCAGAAGGAACCACTGATTCTATATGATCATTTTAAATTGCTAGTAACACTAATTCACCACAGGTACACAATGCTGCAGTCTGACGTACAAGGAGATCATGTTACTCATCTGAGAGTATTAGCTAAGTAAGCTGGCGTTGTTGTGACATTCCTTTTTTTACTCCTATGTTTCCTGTACACACACTGTACATATGTAGGCAAGTGTCTTCCTAAGGATTCCTAAGTGCTTTCACAATCTTAAACACCACCAGTGTTCACACCTAACCAGCGTTTGTTACTCCTGGTTTGTGGTCTATAGTTTTCATTGTGTTCTTTGTCTTAAAGGAAACAAAACCCACCTGGAGTGACCTTCCTGTGAAGATTGGTGAGGAAACATTGAATGAGAATCTGTGTAGAAAGAAATGATTGATTTTTATGTGTTTCATCATGTTTACATCATACAGAAAGAGCTCCTGTGACCGAATGCTAACAATCTGTTCGCTTACGGTGACACGGCTAATTAGTACTGTCATTACCACCAAAGTGGTGCTTTCTGTAGTTTAACCTGGTGCTGAATTATTCAACATGTTCTGTCTCGATAGTTCCTGCATGATATAATTAATTTTCAGAAGGTTGTGTGAATATTCAGCAATCCTAATATGTAGCGATGTTAGTGATGCACTGTCTTGTGCTCTCAAATAGATCAAATCCATCTGGCAACATCCAGGACAGCGTCATAAAAATATTATGGCGGTGTAGTGGTGAGAATGTCCACCTCATGGCAAGAAGGTCTTGGGTTTGAATCCTGGGCTCAGCGAGGCCATTTCTGTGTGGAGTTTGAATGTTCTCCCCTTGCCTGCGTGGACTTCCTCCTTTTACTCCAGTCTCCTCCCACAGTCAAAAGACATGTTAATTAGGCTAAGTGGCTGTCCCAAATTGGCCCTTTGTGTGGATGTGAGTGTGAATAATTTTTGGCCCTGCAATGGTCTAGTGAGCTGTCTAGGGTACATCCTGGCTTCGCCCAGTCTTGGCTGAGATAGGCTGTAGCCTCTCTGTGACCCTAAGAGGATAAAGGTACATTGGAAAGTGAATGAATGCATAGAGTACTAAAAACAGTACTGAAAATATAATTGTACTGAACAAAATCCTGGCCACACCCATTCGCGGATTCTCACTAAATCACATTGGTGGGGCAACTACACCGGTTGCTCAGTAATATCTGTTCTCATCCTGCCATCTCTGTGTGAACCATTCATTCATTTACCGAAACTGCTTTATTGTGGTCACCAGGAAGTTGGAGCCCATCCCAGCCAACTACATTTACAATACATGTACATTTACAGCATTTAGAAGATGCTCTTATCCAGAGCGAATTACAGAAGTGCTTTAAAGTTCTTATATTGGTTCACTAGGACATACACTAAGTATGCCATCAGTCAAAACTCAGTGGGTAGGTGTTGTATGTTTTTTTTTTGTGTGTGTGTGTGTGTGTGTGTGTGTGTGTGTGTGTGTGTGTGTAAAACATAGTCCTAATCTATGTTCTGCTGAAAAAGGTAGGTTTTCAGCTGTCGTTTGAAGATACCCAGTGACCCAGCAGAAGTTCATTCCACCACCTTGGAGCCAGAACAGAGAAGACATGATCTTTATGTTGTTAGTTTATGTAGCACCAGGTCCTGGAGAAACGTTGTTTCATTTAACTATGTACTGCGTCAGCTATATGTGGTTCAAATGACAATAAAGCATATTGAACTTGAACTTGAGTTTAGATGCATTTTTCCCTTGTCCCTTGGTAGAAGGTGGTACCAGTTTAGCAGTGCTAGAATATCTAAGACAACGCAGTGCAGTGCGGGGTATGATAAGTGCTTTGAGGTAGGAGGGTGCAGGTCCATTTTTGGCTTTGTAGGTAAGCATTAGTGTTTTGAATCTAATGTGAGCAGCTACATGAAGCCAATGAAGAGAGTGTAACAGAGGAGTAGTGTGGGAGAATTTAGAGGTCAAAATGCATTCCAAGGCAGACCTGCCAGGAGTGAGTTGCAGTAGTCTAGCCTTTGGATGACAAAGGAGTGAACAAGTATCTAAGTGGTCTTAGTACACCATGAACAGCTCTCCAGAGAATCACAAGACCAAAACACAGAACCATTCACACAATCAACTAGGGGCAATCAATAATATTCAGTTAGCCTAATATGAATGTCTTTTGACTGTGGGTGGAAACCAGGGTACATGGAGGAAACCCACACAAGCATGGGAGTTTGCATGTTCTTCCTGTACTTGCGTGGGTTTCCTTTGGAAACCTTCTTCCCACCGAATCTTTAATTGACGGATCTTCCTTCTCTGGGCATGTGTATTACATAAGTCAGAACGTCATCAGTGATTTTTAGAAGTGAGATGATTTGTCAATAGTTAGCGTTACACGCAAGGTTATGAAAGATTTAATTACCCTTATTAAAATTAATCTTGCAAGTACAAATTATTCTAAAGACTCTTAAATATATTGAACAGACAATGTAGCAGTTATGCTAATAGATCCACCCACACTGATCTTGACTGTCTGTGCCTTGAACCCTGATGTGGAATATTTACATATGACTGCTCCTAGCTCTTATTCAACATCTCATTCACTGCACTCAAACGAGACAGACATGCATTCTTCACCATCCACCAACAGTCTCGACTTTATGTACAGAAAGGTTCATCCTGCAGGTGAGTGATGTGGCAGGGCTTTACTGATTTACTATTCTGAACTCCAGTGTAGTGCGTTCATTAGTTATTTGTTCCTAATTAAGCTCTTATTAGGTGAACTGAGTGGGTTGAAGCAGAGAGATTTGGCACTGGGTACAATCATTTAAATTCATTTTGAATATGGTGTAACACACACACACACACACGCACACTCAAACGTGTGTGAGATGTATCATGTATCATAGTTACTGTAATGGCATTACACAATGACAGTAACACACACACACACATAGAGAGCAAGAGCTATCTATCTATCTATCTATCTATCTATCTATCTATCTATCTATCTATCGGTTCCCTGATACCTATCCAACCCTCCCACCCTATCTACCCCATCTATTTCCACCCATTTGTCTCTCTCTCCTGATCTCTCTCTTTCTCTATCTATCTATCTATTGGTTGACCTGATATCTATCTATCTATCTATCTATCTATCTATCTATCTATCTATCTATCTATCTATCTATCTATCTATCTATCACTCACTCTCTATTTCTCTGTTTCTATCTTTATCTTTCTCATTAACAGAAATGGATAAAGGAACACACTGATTATGATGGAAGTCTGTTTTTAATCGAAGGCCATAAGTGGGTATTGATTGGAACCTTACCCTTTGTGTGTGTGTGTGTGTGTGTGTGTAATGTTACACTCTAGGGTCAGTAACATGTTCTACATTACTCTATTTATAGCATTTCTCCTTCTTTAAGCGCAGCACTTACCTTCATGCTCTGATTAGATCTGAAGGACTTTTTTTGTTTCTATAAATACCGTTTCCACTGTTATGAAAATATGATGTATTTTGAAAACCAGTTTTCTACGAATGAAGGAAAAATCCTAAATTAGCGAGAGTTTGATCGGTAATTAGCAAACACTGTCCCATCATCCGTTGCATCAGCATCTCCTTTTCATACAGGTGGTGAATTCTAGAATTGTTTTATTATTCATTTAAAATGGGGCAGTGTTGGCCCAGTGGTAGGGTGCTGGATTACTGATCCCAAGGTAGGTATCAAGCCTTCAAGCCCCATTGTCACCGAGTTGTCATTGCTCTTTTGTATAGAGTAGGGTGCATTGCCGTCAGCGTGTTTCTGCCCTGTGTTGGCCTGGCGAGCTGTCCAGAGTGTACTCTGCCCTCACTGAGAGTCGGCTGAGATGGGCACCAGCCTCCTCGCGACCCTAATTAGGATTAAACGCTTCAGAAAATGAATGAATGAGTAAATGATGAATGAAATGATGATAAAAAAATTTATTCTGGAGGAAAGCACATCGTACCCTGTGTAATTCAACCAGAAGTGCTGCGTGCTATTCCCCCCTAAGGCCACTCGTTCTAGACAAATTTCACATAAATATGAAATTAAGAATAAGACGTATTTTTTTTTACACCAAATGTAACTTTATCAGCTTGTTGCAAGGAGCACGCCTCTAGTCTTGAGAGCAGGCAGCCATTCTCTCTCTCTAACTTTCTCTGGAAGGAGGAGGAGAGGAGGCACATAGTTAGCAAATAAAATAAATAGGCCACACCCTACAAAATGTATTGCAAAACTGTGGATATGGTGTCCTGGGTGGTGTAGCGGTTAGCACATCCGCCCCACAGCAAGAAGGTTCTTCCTGCGCTTGCATGGGTTTCCGGGTACTCTGGTTTCCTCTCACAGTCCAAAGACATGAACATCAGGCTAATTGACCATTCCTGATTGCTCCTAGGGTGAATGGGTTTATGTGTGTGTGTGTGTGTGTGTGTGTGTGTGTTTTGCCCTGCGTTGGTCTGGTGAGCTGTTCAGTGTGTACCCGGTCTTCGCCCAGTGTCAGCTGAGATAGGCTCCAGCCTCCCCGCGACCCTAATAGGATCAAGTGGTTCAATGAATAAGTGAGTGGGAGTTTTCTCATGTAGCAGTAGAGAACAGAATGTGTTTACTTAAAAAAATGCTGTGAACAAAGCAAGCAGAGGTCAAAACACAAATGATCAGCTGCAACAAGACCAAAGGCAAGCTCTATATGCAAGGTTAGGGTTCAAGGCAAATAACTGAATTATTATTAATAACAAGGCCTGGAACTTACACAAAGACTGCACTGGTGTCTACTGCAAATGCAGTAAATAATGCCATCAGATCGGAACTCTGTGGACCGGCCATGGAGAATGCAGTCGTTTGTAAATTTGTTTCAGGACTTGTAAATGTTACGCCGGTACCAAGAACTGATAGGCCCAAATGCAGGACAGAGACGATAAGATCAGGTGAAAACAGGGATCCTTTATAGGAACACGACTAACGTGGTACATGAACACTATGAACTCTCGGCTGGATTGCGGTGCGTACACCAAGATACGTCCTCTCTCTATGACGGCACAAGCTCTCTCCGTGAAGACACAAGCGCTCACTCAATGACGGCCCAAGACGATCTGGCGATCAGGACAAGGTAAGCGGCCCACTTTTATCCTCCGGTGGGGATGAGGAACAGGTGAGCTAATCAGGGCGGAGCCTGTAATCAAAGACACACACGGGAGAGGAGACATTAGATCAAACCAGAACAGACATGACCTAAGTCCTACGGCGGGACCTCACAGTAAAAATGTTTTGCATGTTGCATATTTGTTTTCTTAAAATGTAATTTTGTTTTCGTAAAATGTAAAAATGTTTTCTAAATTGTAAATTTGTTTCACACTTTGTAATTTTGTGTTGCACTTTCCAGCCACCGTAGTTTCCTCCAGGTACTCCGGTTTTCTTCCAGAGTCCAAAGACTATTTAGGCTAATTGGCTGTTTCAAATTGCCCTTAGGTATGAGTCTGGAAGTAAATGGTTTTGTGTGTGTGTGTGTGTGTGTGTGTGTGGATGTGTGTTGGCCCTGCAATGGATTGGTGAGCTGTTCATGGTGTACCCCACCTTGGCCCAGAGTCGGCTGGGATAGGCTCCAGCCTCCCTGTGACCTTAGTAGGATTAAGCACTTTGAAAAATGTATAAATCAATGAGTGATTCATGTGGGCTGGGTGGAGGCTTGCACTCTCTGAGCAATCTTGCTCTGGAATGTTTCTGTCGTCTCGCCTTTCTTTGGATCGTTGCTCTGTTTTCTGATGTGTGCTCCTGCTCTAAGTTCAGCCTATGTTTATTTATTTATTTATTTATTTATTTATTTTTTGTTCACTAGACTTTCCAGTTAAACACAGAGTTTACTTTTGCATTACTGACTCTTGCTCTTGCCCCCTGTTTGCCTCATCTGTTCTCACATTACACTAATTTTTACTTAGTCCCACCCCTTTATTGATTTCCTTTCCTATAACAGCACACCCAATGTGTTTCACTGCTTATGTACTATAAACTGATTTAAATGAAAGAGTGTAAACGTATAAGCAATAAAGCCAATTCTACTCCACACCGTGTCACCACCTCCATCCCCAAATCTAATCCCCGATTTATTTCATTCTCTCTCTCTCTCTCTCTCTCTCTCTCTCTCCAGGGTTCCACATGTATGATCACAAATCACACGATCCCCTATCCGTCACCCTAACCAATTCCGTCAGTCTTTCTCTGACCAGCATAAATTCCTTTATTTTTTCAGCCTCTTTTATTTTTCCAAGCAGGAAATAACCATCTCGTCACTTGGCTTCCAGACAGATACAGTCTACTAGTTTAACAAGCATTTTTTTTTTACAATTTTACCTTTGCAGAATACAAAGATCAGTGTATAATTAGGCTATATATAGATGCTGGTGAAAGAATTGTCATGTATTGCATGTAGCGCCACACGAGGACTGAGACAAGGTGGATCTTTTTATTAAAAAAAAAAAAAAAACAACCCAGGAATAACAAAACAACAAAAGAAGACATAATTAAAAAAAAAATCAAGGACAAAAAAAAGTTTCTTGCAAGAGGGATTCAATTTCATTA